>OU896720.1:32312442-32650055 GCA_918026855.4 Phaedon cochleariae | reverse complement strand
AATGTAGTGAATGTGATATGCTGATATCATTTCCCCTTTTCAGACAACGTGAACAAGGCGCTGGTGATCGACTACACGACGACGCGGCTGATATCCTGCGGCAGCCTCTCGCAGGGCATCTGCTCGGTGCGCAACCTGCACAACATCTCCGACGGCACGCTGGAAGTGCGCGAGGCGGTCGTCGCGAACAATTCGACCGCCTCGACGGTCGCCTTCATTGCGCCCGGCCCGCCCAACCCGCCCGTCTCGCAGGTAAGCCATGCAGTATGCAAAGTTATTGGACGTGTCCAGTGTTGCCAACGATCTGTTGTTGAAACACGCCAATGTGCTATTGAAAAGGAGCAAGAAAAAGTTCTCTGTTCATCACGTGTAAATGATGCATATACATATACAGGGTGTTAACAAATAAGTTTCACAACGGAAAACTGTAGATTGCTCATGAAAAAAGAAAAAGAATATTTCCTTTCGAAAATTTTCTCCGGTCTTCCGTTATCATGATACAAGGCGTCAAAGCAATCAATAGGATTTATGCCAAAATTTACACATTATCTCCTGTGAAGAGGCTTCCTTTCAAAACCGCCCTCCTCCGCCTGCCCGCAGGTCATGTACGTCGGCGTGACCTTCACGCTCGGCTCGCCGTACCGGTCGGAGGTCCCTGCTGTCAGCAGCCGGTCGCTGGACAAGGAGAAGATGTTCGCGATCGCGCAAACGGCCGTAACCACGGGCACGAGGATGTTCGTAAATTCGCTGGCCAGGGAAAGGTACCCGATCACGTACGTGTACGGGTTCGCTTCGGAGGGGTTCAGCTACTTCCTGACCACGCAGATGAAGCACACGTCGTCGGGGGTGTATATCAGGTGAGTGTGGGAGGATTTTCTTTTTGGTTTCAGGTGGTACGGAAAGCGATAACTTGCATTACCGAGTGAAATTTGTTCTAAAGTCTTTTCTCTCGACGAGAGTAACTTGTCGAATGGCCACGTAAGGGAAAACATGAATACACTTCTACAAGAAATTAACGTGCCACCAAAATTTACTCAAGAGTTTAAGATACAAGTGTTTTGAAAAAGGATGGAGTTCTTTAATTTTCATTGACAATTTTTCAGAACCGGTAGAGCCTCTTTGGGATGAACTCCAGAGGCTCATTTAACAACAATCTAATTTTATAATTTCATTTCTTCCGGTATATAAATTATATGACTTTTGTCACTGTCCTATCAGAGCCGGGATTGGCGCAGTGGAAGAGCGTCCGTCTCACGACCGCAAGGTCGTGGGTTCGATTTCCAGCACGGGCAAGGAACTTTTTTCAATATTTTATTTACGAATTAAATATTGTAAAGTTTCGGAGCATCGGCTGGGGATAGTCCTGCACGATTCGCTGTTGCGTTCCAATTAACAGTGCTGCTCCTAAAGTGGCGCATGGAGTTAGTAACAAAGCCTACACAGAACACGCAGAAAGATATGACGATGTGGTTGTGAGCATCAGAGAAGAAGTAGGACGGTGTATGTAGGTGGGTGTGGAAAACTACCAGCTGAGCGTGAGAGCGGGCCAGCTGCTTAAGTAGACCTCGGTCTCGGGGGTTAACGATGATAGTTAGCAGGCCTGCCACTGCGCATATGGTAGTGAGTACATTACTAGCCTACGTGTACGTAGGTGGGTGCGGAAAACTACCAGCTGAGCGTGAGAGCGGGCCAGCTGCTTAAGTAGACCTCGGTCTCGGGGGTTAACGATGATAGTTAGCAGGCCTGCCACTGCGCATATGGTAGTGAGTACATTACTAGCCTACAAAACACAGCTGAAAAACTCTGAAAAGAGAGCTGATGGGCGGTGCCTGAAAAGGATGTTAGCCAGCTCTCTTGAGCGAACCACATCAGTCATTGAAAACACTTGGGGTTGGCAAAAAGGTCCCATTGGGGACTAGTTGCTGACGTGGAAACGTCCCCCACCAGTACCAGTACCAGTACTGTCCTATCAAATTGTATGTCTTCATCATTTATATTTTTTTGAACTCATTATTATTCCAATTTCCACCTTTTAACCCGCACTACAAAAAACTTCTTGTTTTTGTTGAATTCACTTGTAACAAAATGTTTCATATACAATATATTGTTTCAGCTTTGAAGATGAAAATTTTCGAAAGCTTGCATAGCAATAAAGTAGTTTGCTGGTAGCCCGATAGACTGAACTCCCCGATATTTCCTATTATATCATAATACAGTGAGGACGTAAAAAGTCCTCCCCCCCTTATCTTTTGAACGGAAGAAACTATCGAGGTCGGGTAAAATTCAGGTAAAAAGGTACTACTTTTACTACTTTTTGGCATAAAAATGATTGTGGTCACGTGGCCTAGTGTCAAGAGGGTAACATCAACTTTTTTTTTTCAAATGTAAAAGGGGGTCACGTGGCACCTGGTTTTGAAGGCCTTCCGATTCTCTATCCAACACCGCTGTGTTTGTGAAAATCGACCAAGCCGTTTCAAACTGACAAGTGTTTGAAATTTGCTTCAAAAATAAATAAGGTAAAAAAAACTGGAACAAAAACCACATTTTAAAATACCAATAATATGCGCACCTATCTTACCACAAAAAATTGACTCTTCGACCATAATCAGTGACGGAGTTGAAATTCTGCTGCAATTAATAGTTGAAATAATTTCTTTGTGAAATTTTTGAAGCAAATTTCAATAGCTGGTCAGTTTGAAACGGCTTGGTCGGTTTTCACAAACACAGCGGTGATAAAGAATCGGAAGGCCTTCAAAACCAGGTGCCACGTGACCCCCTTTTACATTTGAAAAAAAAAAGTTGATGGTACCCTCTTTATGCCAAAAAGTAGTAAAAGTAGTACCTTTTCACCTGAATTTTACCCGACCTCGATAGTTTCTTCCGTTCAAAAGATACAGGGGGGGGGAGCACTTTTTACGTCCTCACTGTATAATCCTGTCAATTAATTATTCAATATCTATCTATCTACCTGTCTATCATGTACCTCTCGCAGCAAGCTGGTGCGCGTGTGCCACGACGACGAGAACTACTACTCGTACACAGAGATCCCGATGGACTGCATCGGCGAGAGCGGCCGTCGCTACAACCTCGTGCAGGCCGCCTACGTGGGCAAGGCGGGCAGCGATCTGGCCTCCGATTTGGGCATCACCGCCCAGGATGACGTCCTGTTCGCGGTGTTCGGCGAGAGCGACGCCGCGGCGGCGAACCGCCCTTCGGATCTGGCCGCCCTCTGCGTCTACTCGCTGAAGGCCATCAGAAGGAAGTTCATGCAGAACATTAGGCATTGCTTCAACGGGAAGGGGCAGCGGGGGCTGGATTTTATCTCGCCCAGTCATCAATGTGTGCCGACGGTGAGTTTTGTTTTCTGTAGTTTCTTGGTGTTGGTTGCGGGAGCTTGAAAGAGTCCGCTTGTCGAAGAAACTTGTCATTTTAATGAGAGTTTTGTTGCCTTAAATTTAAATTTCCTAAAGGCAACAAAACTCGAATTATAAATGTCAAGTTTATTTGGACCCGAAAAAAAAATGCTCCAGTGTAATTCGGTAAGACAATTCAATGAATACGTAAAACACACTATTATTGATGGTTTTCCAATGTTTCCACTCGAAGACTATCCATATCGCAACATTTCCACAGATAATATATTTTTCCTGACAACGCAAGATTGAGAAAAGTTGACATGAAAGCCATCGAAATCGGTTCACAATTCTGGTTGTCATAGCTCAAATGTTGGGTTCCGTTCTGTCGCTGGAATACTTAGGACAGAGTTATTTCGCCTTTATACATGAATTAAATTGTCATTGGGAATTTCAGTGTCGTCAGCGGAGACGAGCATTCCTCAAAATGAGAGTAACTGAACAACGAATTTCGAAATGTTTCAGTTTTCAGATATGAATATAGTATTTTCATTCTGTCTCCATTCTACAAGGTGTTTCACGTTTCACTATTAATAGTACACAGTAAGATCGCAGATTGCTTGACGAATCACAGGAACGAAGTTTCGAAGCGTTGTCATTGTATTTGTTCCACTCCGAACGACATTTATAAGATACATTTCCCGTTATAAAAGTAACAAGGAAATTGATATCCGTGAAAAAACATCGATACAAGAAAGGCGGAAAATAGTAGTAGTAGGGCAAGGCGGGCAGCGATCTCGCCTCCGATTTGACTATCACCGCGCAGGACGATATCCTGTTCGCCCTTCAGATCTGGCCGCCCTCTTTTCGCTGAAGGCCATCAGAAGCAAGTTCATGCAGAACATCAGGCATTGCTTCAACGGGAAGGGGCAGCGGGGGCTGGATTTTATTTCGCCCAGCCACCAGTGCGTGCCGATGGTGAGTGTTGTTTTGTTTTGTGTGTTTTTTTTTGTATTGAAATATCCATGTATACACCAAGGTAGCATTTTAGTGCTCGGGAGCACTTTTCTAGATTACTAGGCACTAAGCCTTTCCGTGAAATATTGGAAGCACTAAGCACTGGTTCGACAAGGGCTCGGGAGCACAGTGCTTACGGGAACAAAAGTGCTCTAAATGCTTTAACGAGCACTAAGCAGAATACTTTGGGACAGCTCTGACCCAGGGACCAAGATTTTCTCTCGAGGCTTCAGGCGAGTGGTAGGTCCCGTGGTTATAATATTCTTCACAACCAAGGTGTATATTAATTTTTCTCTTCACCTATAGCACTTCACTTTGGAGCGACATTTATAAGGAATAACTTCCGTTATGGAAGTGATGAAATTGATATTTGTGAAAAATCATAGATACACTAAAGCGCAAAAAAGTTCAGCTCCTTTTTTTGTACACATGGTGCTGCAGAGAGTTCTACAATCTACATCAAAGTTCACGAAAATCTAAAATTGAATATTCAATTCGAGACCCTGCATCTTGCTTTTCATCTGAGGAAAGGTTGGCCATATCGTGATGCTGTTTACCATCAATTATGGGACACTTTGTATAATTCGAATAACTGAATTGACAAAAAGTGATGACTGAGATAACGGTAATCATATGTTTTTTCAATAAGATTTGTGCCAAAATTCATACACTTATCTGTTCTAGTTTTCTTATCAGAATACAATGCGGTCTATAGATAACAAGTGAACTCATTCAAAATGCATTTTATTATTTTTGGAGAGAAAAAAACGCTGATGTAGGTATCCATTTTTTGCTTATATTTCCATTAACCTATAAAAATAATATGAAATTTATTAAGTTTCACATAATTCCAAAGAAGCCTTTTTAGCCTGAGAAAATCCACCATTATCCTTATTGATCCTTATTGAGATCAACGCAACTAATATGAATTGTTTGTTTCGTAACTTTGAGGATATTCACAGAATTGATAATAATTGGTGATAACAGTACATGTTTTTGAATATTGGTGATTCGTGTTTCATCAATGGAAACCTATATGCGCCCCATGTTTTATCATTGTATTACAATGATTTTTCACTTGTTATAATTTCCCACATCCAACGTCTTACCATTGTATTACGGATAGGTGTTGAAAAGGACCGTACGGTGAAGTCAAATTGGACAAGCGTTTCATTCTCTCGCGAGAAATACAATGAAGTACAATGAATAAACTTTTAAAAGCTACAACTTGCTAATTTACCCCTTGACACTGTTTTTTCCATTATTTTCACGAGCACCTAGCTCTCTTCTAATTCATTTTCATCCAGGAAAAATTGCTCTGGATTTATTGACAACAACTCTGTTTTTTGTCCATTCTAAACGGAAATAGTTATTTGGTGTGGTGAGGAAAATAGAAGAATAGTTATTGATAGGTTAGTATACTTTTTTAATTTTTTTAACGCTAATATTTGCAGTTCAAAATTTTATTCGAATCATAGACCAGTCAGCAGGATATGCGTCCCAATACGGAAGCTTCGAAATTTTGTTCGTAATTAATTCCATTATATTGGTGAAAACCCCGGAACTCCATTATACATATAAATTAATGCATAAAAATTCATTATGGAGAACTGAAATGAAGTTCTGTTGAGAGTAACTGACAGTAATTTGTTCGGAATATATTAATTTCAGTAAATAAATCAGCAAGTTACATTTTCACGAAATGGGCTGTTAGTAGGTATGATGGTAGGCAACTTGATCAAGCTTTGTGTCCCAAAGCAGTGTCTTATTTCCTTAGTTATCATAAAAATAGCTCATTCTCGAGCTCATTTTAAAATTTCATCAGATTATACAACATTTATCTATTTCTATGACTCGTATGGAATAACTTGACATATATTTTCCACTGTTTCCGCAAATCTAATAAACTGCTCAAATTATTCACTGAATTTCCCAGAAACTGCGCCAGTTCATTTCGTATATCGGAGTAAGCGAAATCTAATTTGACCATAACAAAAACAAAATGATAATTTCCGAGAAAGCATCCTTGTGATTTATGTAACCTCACATTTTTTTGTCCCTCGGTATTCCAACCAATATAAACATGTTGACAACGAACGATGGGCATCCTTACAACAAAGGGTGAATGTGAATAGACATTGAAAAGGGATGACAATTCTTGCACTAAGTACGAAGAATATACGATGGAACGTTTTGATATCTCGAGAATAATTGTTGTTGTGGAACGCCATTTCTGCACGATTAACTGTCGCGTTGAAATCGATATGGCTGCTTCAGAGGTGACGTATGATGTTAGTTACAATATCTACCCAGAACGCATCGGACGAGGTTGATGGCCAGTTGATATGTGGGTGGACCAAATTGGACACTGGGAAAGTCCTATTCTCGAATCAGATGGAAGAAAACTGATGTCGGTGCCTGAGGGTCGATTCTCATGAAAAACTCAGTGGTCAAAGCTGCACATCGATATCTGCCTTCGTTTCGGAGTTTTTCGAAAATGGGCATTTCTGAAAAGTGGCTACAGTTTTTTTTTTGGCAAAACTTGTCTGTTCTTATGGAAATAACTGCAAAGCATTTAGTTCTCTAGGCACTGAAATCGGTCTTTCTATATCTAGTTCAAGAATATAACTTGTTCTTCTTAAAGGAAAAGCTCTATTTTGCAACTAGGTATACTTTCAGTGCCTGAGGATCACTTTTCAAGACAAACACAATGCTTTGAAAATGTTTTCATGAAAACGAAGAATTTTTGACAAAAAAAAAGTTTGTCACTTCAAAAATTCAAATTTTTTAAAAACACCTTGTAACTCCGAAATATATATAGATATGGAAATGCGGTTTTTACCTTTGAGTTTGTCATGTGAATTGATCAATTGGCACCGACATCAGTTTTTTTTCTATTTTGTACAGGAATAGATCTTTCCCTTTTGAAGGGCCCGATTGGGCCCACCCTGTACAGTGCATCCTATATTCCATTTTGGTTGACACTGCCAGGTTTCTGGGTTGTTATTGAAGGTAGAGCTTTGCGGTTTTCACGTTCCTGTCCTACAAAATTCGTACTTTTTGGGCTCCTTCTATACCGGGTGACATAGGTTATCGGTCCACCCCTGTAACTTCTGCATTCTCAAACGGATTTTTCTGGAATTTGGTACAGTTATGTAAGCAACCATTTCAGATTTGATGACATTACAATCCTATATAGCGGATTTCCGGTTTTTCTGTAAATACCAGCAACATCGTTTTTTCAAATGGTGCATCCTGTATATTTTTACATATTCTTCTGAAAAGATTCGGAAATGTTGTTTACCATAGCTTACTTGGAAAGTTATTCGAACTTCAAGGAAATTCATGAAACTACTTGTTGATTTTTGAATGATTACAATTTGTTACTGCACCGGAATACAAAAATGATATGTAATTTTTTCCTCAATGTATGTTCTAGATAGACATGTAGGTGGCCCAAAGCGATTCCATTTGGAAAAATTGAATTTTTGATCAATATGTGATGTGATTCATCGATAAGTGACAATTAAAATAGTTTAAGTGTTTTTTCAGGTTTTCTGAAAATCATGTGTATGAAGAATTATACACATTTTGAAGAGAAAGAATAATGAATTCAACAAAAAAATGAAATACAGGGTCTTCTATTGAAAAATATATAAGTTTGTGTCGTATCTCCAAAACCGAACCCTGAAAAAAAAATGTTTCAGTACGTTATTGGATTGTGCGCCAAATTCTTTGGTAGACAGTACATTTTCAAAATCGTCCTGTATCTCATGAACGGTAACAGTCAGTTATACAACATCTGATTAGCTCATCTTTAGTTTCACAAAAAATTAGGACAGGAACGTGAAAATCGCAAGGCTCTATCTTCAATAAAAACCGGCGAGAAACCTGGCAGTCTCAAGACTCTCAACCAAAATGGGATACACTGTATGTATACACACATACAAACGAGGTACTTTGACTCGAATATAGTGTGCCCTGAAAAGTTGCCGACTTACTTGAAACTGACGTCCATAATGGGATATCAACGAATGATCGTTATTAATCGTGTCGGCATACAAAATTGTTGAAGAGGAATATTATTACCGATTGTCTGCGGATAAGAGCTTGCACAATTCGTGCTGTTCCGACCGTACAGTTCCGGCCTGTTGAGTAAATTACGGGCGATAATGTGTAATTATTGAGGAAAGTTTGATTTGGGGATGATTTCGATCGGGCGCCGTTGTTTGTTCAATTCGCGTCTACCTCTACATTCGCCGTATCGTTATGAGATGGGGATTCCGTTCAGTTCATAGATGCTAGAGTAATATTGATTTGTGGATCAGGTGCCAGTTGACGATATTAGGCCTCACCTGGAATCATCCAGATTGTGCACAGAGGGGGAGTATCTGTTGATTAGACCGATTTAGGAACTCCGAATATCACGAGAGGCGTCAATGATATAATGATTTAATTTACTTCGAGACATCGAAAATCAGTTATCACGAATTGAATGTTCAACATTTGTATCGATTTACACACGGTGTTTCAAAATTCAGTATCAAGATTTGAGGAACTCTATAAAAATGTGTCCGCTTCATAATCGATTTTGAATTTTTTTCTTTTCATTTTTCAATACCATTTGCTCAAGGTTCATTAGGTTTCTCATTCCTCAATGTTCAACTCGTAATTTAGATCACAAACTAAATATTTAGCGTGTTTTTTGAACTGTGATAATGATAATAGGTTCCTCCATTTTGTTAACAATTTTAATCCAATCTAGCAGATGAAGAAATTTGAAAGCAAAACAAAAAACTCATTTCGTACTTCAAAATCTACCGGTACACCACAAAAAAGTTTATGGAGCGATAAAGGCTTGACCCTCTAAAAAATATCTTTCTGTAGATTCTTACAATCAATCGACACATTGAATGATGTGAACCCTAAAACGTAAGCCATATTCCAAATTCGATCTGAATATCTATATCTCGAAATTTTAACACTCTGTAGATCGGTAACGATGAGTTTGCGGACACATTTATGTTTATAGAAGAAAAGGGCTGATTATTATTATTAGGAGTAGCTTTTACTGATGGAAATATCGAGTATAGATATTGTGGACTTTGTGGAAATAGTGGTACCGGACTCGAGATCTTTGAAAAAAATGTTAGAATCTCGAGGAATTGCAGTAAATTCATAATCAGATGATGTGTACTAATCCTAAATCGTTTATGGAGCCCATATAATGATTATGTAGAGAAGCGACATCGAAACATCATAAACAGTGAATTCTATCTCAGCTCACTTTCTATATATCTGTTACTCAAATGAATATATGGATCATAAAGAGTGTCGGATAAAATTCATATATTCCGATGTTTATCGGTGATACAGTCAGATGCAAGTAAGAGACAGTGAATATATCATTCGGAATTGGCATTGCAATTAAATCTTTCCCGGTGTTCCTGAAAATTAAATGGTATTTCATTTTGTAGCGATTTTGAATTCAACGCTGGGTGTTTCAAAGGGTAAATAGAAAGATATTGCAATTTCCATGATGCCTTTGTACTCTCATCGATTACAATTTCGCTGATTTATATTTGTCCTGTTTCATGGAAAGCGATCTTGCGGAAAGCGTCAAAAAGTGATTATTTGATTCCTCAAAACTTTTTTGTTTTTCTCTTCTAGGAAGAGGAGGTATAGGTGTTGGATTTCTTTTTCAATTTCTGGAGGTTATGAGTTCTTGGGAATACTTCCATTGGCAAAGAATTCCAAAGCTTTGCCGTTTTATAGACGAACGAGTTTTGGTAAAGTGTTGTTCGACATGTTTGAAGGCTGATGTGTGTCGAGTTTGTCTGAGTGGTATTGCTAGTGATGGAACTGTATAGCAGAGGACATTTCCTGTGGAAGTATCTAGAGAAGGGAAAGGTCGCCGACTATTGTACGGTGTTCTAATTAAGTCAAAGTATTTGTCAGTGTGGCATCACTCTTGGTGGAATCTAAGAGCATCAGCGTATCTTAAGGTGAAACTAGCCGTATCTGTGCTTTGTATAGATCCTGAGAAGCTGTTGAGGTGGAAAGTAGATTTTTGCACGGAATAATCATCCGAGTCTTTGTGATGCAGCTTTCGCGATGGGTCGGACATGATTTTTCCATGAAAGAGTATTGCTGATGGAAATATTGAGCATCGATACAGTGGTCTTGGTGGGAATGGTGGTACCAGACATTGATATCGTTATATCAGGCATATACTGAGTTCCGCCTCTCTAGAGAAAATACATGCTTGAGTTTTGGTGGCGTCGAATTCAACTAGGTTATTGGTTGCCTGCCTTCGTCGTATCATTTCTTAATTTCCTGGACAGAAATGTAAATTCTGGAAGAGAACATCTGCAAAGCTGTGGAAAAGGTAAGTGTTTACTCCTAACAGATCATTGATATAAAGTAGAAACAATGTTGGTACCAACATTGATCCTTGTGGAATGCCGGAATTGATGGAAATGGAATCGTAGTCTCATGGTAGTTTCTGGAGGATCATGGTTTTGCACTAGTGAGTACCATTAGTACTAGTCCGTCATCACCAGGGTCCAGAGGATCATAACTTGGGTACATCCATTTAGTGATGGCGTCCCACAAAACTAGAGTTCGATAGGAATATCGTAATGAGTATGAGCATATCCAAGTGAATTATAATATACTCATGGAATGCCTGAAATAGTTGGAATATCTTAGGAAGAGACACACTTCCCGTCGGGAATAGTTGATTTCGAGGTTGATTTAATTCCACACAGACGGAACTGCTGCAAACAAAACAGGGATGATTGTGCAAACCGCATTTCATAAGAGAGGAGCTGTGGTTTCAGCGTTTCAAACTCCATAATTATTTAATTAACTACAAAATTAAACTAAGCTTGGTTGAAGGGAGTGGATTGCGACCTTTGTGTTGACTGTCGACGGATATTGAAAGAAAGGCGAACGTTCCAGACCGGGTTTGTCCTCCATCATTCTGGTCGAAGGCACTCATTCGCTGTTTTTCTCTCAATTTCGAACATTTTATTCTTTGAATGCTGAGTCTTAATTGGCAATATATATATACAAGGACAACAATTTTATAATTTGAATGATCATAATATAACAGGTACTATGAGGAAGGAGATCAATCATCTTACCATTATCTACAAATTTTGAGGAAATAGTTGCCAGGGTCATTAGGGTAAGGAAGAGTTCCTTAAACACGATAAAAACATATATATGAGTTTGGTGGAAAGCATGAAAGGAACATCTAGAATTCGTCATCTTGTGAAGGAAAAATAAAATATCAGGAAGGGTATGATCCAAAATCCACGAAAAAGACAATGACGCTTCAAAACGTCAAAAATATCGAATATTTTTATCTAAACAGACGTTTAAGTGTGTAATATGATAAGTTTTTAAAACATCAAGTCATTTACTATCGTGCCTATATTCAGAAACAAATAAAGTTGAATTGCATTCAAGTCGTAAGAGAGACCTTCATTATCAATAGTTGGGAAAACGATGGAAGCGAAGAAGGACCATGTGAATTTCCAGAAAGTTCATGTCCTTTTGATATCGTATTTTCTCAGTTCAGTGCCAGGAAAATTAGTTGACGTTCTGTTTCTTCTCGATCCTTCCATTGTGGAATTCACCCTTCCGTTGTAATATTTGACATCCCCTTAGAGGGAAAACTTTCGGCTCATACTTTCGAAGATAATCAGAGTTCGGTCGGAAAATCTTTAAACAGCGAATTTGGGGTCTCGGCGATCTCTCTTCTCGCAATTTTCAAGTTTTTCCCCGGATTTTTCGTGGAAACTCTTTTCTCACCGCCGGAAGTCTTTTTCCCAAAGGCGTGATCTATGAAAGTAGTGGAATCCCGGGCGGAATCCCTTTCCATTCATTAAGTAGATAAACTTGAACCAATCAAAATGCGAAATGTCAATTTCAACTTGCCAAACTTCCAAAGGTGCCAGGGCCGTATTCGAAAATTATATCCTATTTTATTAATTTATAAAATAATTTGGGAATTGTTGAAAGTCAATGTCTGTGCATGTGTTTGAGATTTTTGTTTTCACCTGCAAAAAAACTCGAAAAGCAGTGCTCGACAAACCGAGGATAGTCGAGAATCTATTCATTTTTGAAAATTTTTCGGTTATTATGAGATTTATTAAAGTCAATCGAAAAGGTTTCGTTTCCAAGGACAGGATATAGGGTTTATTTTGAGTTAGTTCTTCATTAATAGCTCGAAAATACGCCAATTTCAATGAAATTTCCACGGTTCATTTGAATAATTATCAGCCGTCTACCGGATCAATAATTGGATCCGATCCAGAATTTCCAGAGGCGTACCCAGTGAGCAAGTCGGTTGTTTTTTGAAGAAAAAAAAATACCACCTACTCAAGATTTTTGTCCCTTGAATTATTTTCAGTGTCTCTCTAGTCCAGCATAAAGAGAAATAAAAATGAACAGGAATTGTCCAAACACTTCTTGTTTTGTTCATTCATTGAAACATAAACATCTGATGAAATTTTATCCAAATTGTTTCTACGGGGCAACTATCAGAAATACTTTTTTTTTTAACTTGGAAGTACTTGACAATGCATTTCACAAATCATTTTTTCATTTGAAACCGCAACAAAATGCCAGGTGATATTTCTTTCTGCAGGAACAAACCAACTTGCTCTCTGGGTCCTGGAGAAAGGCGAACTATCAATGAAAAATTCATTGAAAAACCTCTAGACCCTGTATATCGGAAACGAAGGACTGAGCGGAATCTCGGAATCTCGCATTAGGTTTTATTATTACAACTCTATCTCAAATAAACCATACACTTATATTTTTTCATCCGATTTGAGAGATGATGTTTTTGAATGTTCAACAGATATAATTCAATGTTCGACGTGGCAAATAGCCAGGAAAGTAGTTGTTTTCTGTTGAATATTCATGTGCATATCTTTATATGAAGGAGAATGCAAATTCTCTACTTCAGAAGATTTTGTTGTCAAATTCTTATCGTGTGTGTTCAATAGATGTAATTCAATGTTCGTCGTGGCATATAGCCAGGAAGGCAGTTGTTTTCTGTTGAATAAACCGAGAAAGAATTGATATTTTCATCACATAGAGAATGCGAATTCTCAATGTATTTCTTTATATATATATATATCATTTTTTATGCTCATAATTATATCTGAGGATATACCTTTCCAATACATACACTTGTTCATCCACTGAGAATATCCTCGGTGTTCTTGATGCATATATACTCGTTTTTTCTTATCCCTGTGTTTACGATCATCGAAAGGGCTAATCCCGCCTGTCGCCTTTGATTCATCGTTCGCCTCGTGTCCATGCCCATGTGTTTGCTTTGTGGCGCTAGAGCCTAAGCCTACGTCTGAGTACACCAGATTTTCTTTTGGCGTTTTCGGTCCTTTTGTAGTCGGTCTACTAAGAAGACGAATCAGGTAGGAATGATACTACACAGGGCTATTAAATGTTGCTCCTTGTCCGTGGAAAAATAATGATATTTCTTTTCGGTTTGTTTCAAAAAAAAAGAAAGAATTGTCTACCACCACGAGGTTTTCTCACGTATTCTCAATCCACTAGATACTTCCGTTTACTGCACAAACATTTACATACATCTACTTGAAGATTCAGGATTAGGATAAGACTTTGTATATCGATGTCTGTAGGTAAATCGAGGAGGTGGAATGTTCATATCTCTAGATTTTTTTTGGGATTTTCTCTCCTCGTTTCTATATACGTGTTTAAAAAATCCTCGAACCCGTCGATTTTCATTTTTGAAAATCTTTTTTTCTTTCTAAATTTTTCAACCACCTGAGCCTCCTACTGTACATATGCACCCTTTCAAAACTCTTGAATTGTACAAGGGGTCAAGTTACACCTTGTTAGGGCTTTTTTTTTCGGTATCGGTATATCGGTAAGAGAGCAGTCGAAAGATTTGAAATTTATTGGAATTTTCGTCGAAATTATTGGTAATGGTAGGTACTGTAGACAGACATTCAGTATAAAAAACTGATACAAATATAGGTGAATTTATACTTTACAAGAAAAACGATTAAACTGTACCTAATATTACCAATATTTCAGGCAAAAGTTCCAATAAATTTGGAATCTATGGTTCAACCGAATGAAAAAAAAATTGTAATAGATTGAATGTATGTATGTAAATAGATTATTACAAGTTGAAATCGACCTGTCCAAGCATTTTTTTTTTCAAATATATTTATATTATGGAAAAACGGATTTTATTCCATTATAGAAACATTTCATTATTAGAAAATCTGATAGAGATTCAATCTCGGATTCAATCGATAGTCAGTATAACAGCACGATTTGAAAAATATTTGAAGAAGAGGAATATTGGTTGGTATATCGAAAAAATATTGGATTATCACTTCGCTCCGGATGTTTCGGAAAATAATCTACTCCAGTTTTCAATATGATAAAAGAAAATTATTTTTTGTATTCGCTCCTTTCATTCCGAAATTGAATTTCTCTTTGTTTTCTATTAATGAAATTTTCAAACCGCTCAGTGACATTTCGGTAATAATATGAGAAAATTATTTTTTGTATTCGCTCCTTTCATTCTGAAATTGAATTTCTCTTTGATTTCTATTAATGAAATTTTCAAACGCATCAGTGAAATCTCGGTGCAAATCATCTGATTTTTCTGTACTACACAATTATTGAATTGATACTCTGTTTTTTTTTTTCATACAGAATCCAAAAAAAATCTATATACTATTTTTTCCATTGAAATTCTGTATCTCATCCATGAATAGATTTGGTTTCAGCGATGAGAACCCAATCAGTTGGGAACAAGTTATGATGCTAATGAGTCAATGAATGATTCAATACATCGACCATGTGAATTTTCAGATTTATCATTCTCTTTACGATGTATTTGCGGGAGACATTTCTTCGAAGTGAATAATCAAATGAATTATCATAAAAAGCATACCTACTATCTACCTATTCGCTTTACATTTAATTGATGGAAATGTTGGTCTACAAGGTCGACTAGTTCTTTGTAGAGTTAACTTATTATAGAGACTATGGGATACATGAGAGTCATAATATAACATATACCTATGTGTACTGGGCGGACCAGCAAATTTTACGATCCATTCATTGTCTTTGATTTAGTATCAGATACTATAGGGAGGGTACACAGAGTGATTGTAACTTGTTGGATTTTCACTACGTATGCCAGTTGACTAGGCCACTCAGTATGTAATCCTCTGACTGTCGTGTGTATACTTGGTCAGAAGAATAAATCGAATCAGATAAATGAATATCTCTTTCGAATTCATACGGGTAGTGGAAATCGATATTAAACAAGCATCTCGGTTGTTAAGCCTGGCTTACATCATTATTCAATTTCTGTTTGTCCAATTAAAGTTTTCATCGTACATTACGGCGAAATAATATTGCAAGCTATCTATATGCATATACTTTACTATATCGATGTCAAAGGCAATAAATAATCTATGCTATATTAGGTATTATGGTATGAAAAAATAGTTATTTATACATGTACAATGTACATGTCAGATATCTCATTCTTTGGTCTGTCGATGTGTCGAACAGGTTGTGGCTTTTAGCTTTTAGCAAAGCCTGTGGTGTTCTTTCCTGTGAACTTGACGTTCTCAGAAGTTTCTGTAATGGTTTTTTTACCACTCACATTTTTCCACTTGTGAGTACCTCTTTCTATTTTTCACATTGAAAGGTTGTTTCATGTTGTAGGACTTCTTCGACGACTGATGACTGACATATTTTATATGTCCGAAACATATCTCTGATTTAATATTTTCAAATTGATAGGTCATGAAGATGATTTCGTATTTTTTTTATTGCATATGAATCCTATCATAACAACATTTTTCTCTCTAAATGTGCGTAATCTCATGGAAGGTTATGATCAACTTCACATCATTTTGAATTTCGAAAATGATACTTAGTCTTAGTTTTCTGTAGTGTAAACGCAGCTTTGGCATGGTGCCTTCGTCGGGAATAGCGAATGCATTTCCAGAACCTGATAGCTATACCTGATGAGGAATCCAGGTTACGCTAACATCAACATCTTTGCATAAACTGATGCAGGTTTTAATCGCTATGAGCGTACCACCGAACAACAATCCGAACATAGCTAATCAACGTAATTGGTTAGAGATTGTTGAAAGGCGTGCCAGCGTGTGGGTTATATTCATTTAGAAACTCATTGAATGCATGAATGAAAGTTCTAACTCGCGTTGGGTGATTTTGTAATTTTACGTGAAATAGTGCGATATATAGGTGCGTAATATTTTGAAACAAGATGCAAGCCTTAATTTTTCAATTGATCAATTCGTCCTCGTTTGTTTCAGACATTGAAATATCTAAACCAGGGTTGCACAGACTCATAGATAGATAGTTTATTCACCACTTCACTTACTGATATACAGTTGTAGCTTGTCATATTAGTACAATTCAACTATGTATATTGATCTATAAATATATGAAAACAACAGAAACATTCAAGTAAATAATACAAACATGCCACAATCACTAATAATTCTTCGACCTCATTATAGAACATCGTAGAAGAGTCTGTCGAGCAACCCTTTACCAAAGCTCGTTCATCTATATAACGGCAGAGCCTTGTAATTCTTTGCCAATCGAAGTATTCCCAAGAACTTATAACCTCCAAAAGTTCAAGAAAATTCCTACTTCTACCTCCTCTCCCAATCTTCCCTATATAGGTACGCACTATATATTCTACAAACATCATAGGAAAGTCTTTTCGTGAGCGCTACAAGAGATAGAAAAAAAAAAACAGTAGCCAAGCCAGCTACAAAAAAAACAGTAGCCATAACATTAAGATATTTCATCAATAGAAATAACTGGAAAATCCACATTCAAGGAACTCCTTTTGTGGTTCTTCTCATTTATTCCCTGTTTTATGAATATTCTGTATCTTCATTGTAATCATTCTCTTTTTTCTGGTGAATAAATATTATTATTATTATTATTATAACGTGGCGTGAAAGTTGTCAGATTCTTGTAAAATACCTACCTGTGTTTCGATGAAACCCGGTCCCATAAGGTACGCTCCGATCGAGGCTCCGATGATTTATTATTGTTGCTAAAGCTGTCTTTTATGTGTGTCTTCCTATATGGAACTGGACTACCAATACCATTGGAAAATAGAAAATACAGGGAGATCTATATATTCTGAAACAGGTGGAGATGCTATACAATGATCTTTGTTCATATTTGCGGATTATTGAGGATTTCAGCAATTCGTTTCATTACGAGGAGAATCCGAATGGCATAAACGAAATCCGCATCGAAAGTCTTGCTTGGTATTTCCTAGAAAACAAATTAAAATTCCTGGCGGCATTCGTTGAGAAATAAATCTCAGGGTGAAGTTATGTTTTCATTCCGATAGCTGCAAATAATTTTTCATAAAAGTAACCACTACCCCGTGATCTGAGCTTGACATCAAAGGGAACAAGTTTTTGAAATTGACGACGTGAAGGAGTTCTTGATGTAGGTATATATATAGCGTCACCACAAACGATGTTTTTTTTTATAAGTATGTATATTTGAATTGCTGTTTTCACTCTCTCTGTCCTATAGGGCAGTCATTTTATTCTCATATTTGACATATTCGAGGAATGTGCTATTGGGGTTTCATTAGATCCAAATCCAAATGTTTTTTTTTTGTATACTTATTTAGTATTTTCAGCCTGACGATGACCCCTTGAAGTCAGGAATGTTGGAACTAGATTTGTATTGATTCTAATCTCTCATTTTCTTTCTGAGGAATCTTGAACTGTCGTTTACACGACTACCTAACATAAGGAAAGTTTGAAATCAGATCTTTATTTTATGTTCTAAGCAAATGAGGAGCGATTTATGTTAATTCTTATGTTCGATAAATAGTACTGAATAGTAGTTCTAACAATCACAGAAGGCAGATTTTTTATAGCAGTCAAAAACGTTGAACAAACTTTTTTAATAGAAGTCATGAAGGATCCAAATTGGCGAATATATTTTTTTAAAGCCGTTAATGACTGCTATCGAGAATCTTTCTTTTGCGATTGTTCGATTCTATTCAGATATAACTGTTAGAAGTATTCCAAAAAAAATATATAGATATATAAAAGTTCCAATATCTCGAAAACAGAGAGGTTTTTACTGAGACCAAGTTTTGGATTTCTGATAGGTTATGAACCTGCTAGCGTATGATCATTGTATATGGTTTACTAGACACCCTGTATAGAGAGACCGTTTGAGAGACTAAAAAAAAAAAGATCGAATTGAGAATTATTGTCATACAATGGAGGACAAATTTGTGAGGGCCTGACAATGAATAGCATCGAAGATGTTTCCTAATATAATCTTATACACCACACACTATATAATTAGCCCTATTTTGCAATTCATTCATTCATTCATTCATTCATTCATCAATGCCGATGTCTGGTGGGTGTGGATAATACTTATACCAAAAGTATGTATATTATAGGTATAGTATAGGTACCAATCATCGTTTGGTTTCCATTTATTCATGCCCAAACAAATCTTACATTCTGTAATAAAGGATATATTCGAAGGCACATCGTTGATGGCCAAACTTCAGCTAGTAGAGATGTTTCGCAAACTCATTAGAAGTGTTTTGTTTTCTTTCGTGGCTGGAACTTGTTGCTGAATAATAAGACTGCTCGGCTGATTCGGGATTTCTTTTGGTATTCCTTCAACGCTGATATACAAAGAAATGTTTCTGGAGTTTCGTCGTTTCAACAACTGGGGATTATTAAAACGTATCGTTGATGGCCACTTTTGGAAAATTGTTAAATTTGTATTCTGGTATTTGAACTATATACAGGGTGATTTGGGTTTTTTGGTACAAACTGAAATGGGTGACAGATCTTATCATTTTAATCAAAAAAGTTTATATAGAAACATGAGTCCGATCTTGAGAGACAGCGGAGCTACAGGGGGTCAAAGTTCAATTATTTTTTTCTATTGATTGAAATATCTCGCTCAGTTTCGAGGACTTCAATCTGAAATTTGGTGTGGTCAATACTTACTAGAAGATCATCATTTTCATATTTTTAAAGATTTTCAATATTCACAGGGCTACGTTTTTTGGGCGTAGAGGCTTCTTTATCCCCCCCAAACATTTTCTTATTACGCCTCTGACATCTTCCAGTTACCAAATTGGGTAAATCATTCAATTCAGAGGTTTTTTTGCATAATATCTTTCGAAAAACGAACCGTTTGCGAGATAAATCAGCATATCCTTCCTAAAATGTTAATTTTGCCCTCGATTATGCCTATATGTCCCGCTTAAATTTCATTCTTGGACAAAATACGTTAAAACTGCAATACAATCTACTGAAATTGCAATGTTTGATTTAGGGCAGATTGGACTAACCTAAACATTGCATTTTGATGAAATTTTGTGAAAGAATGAAATGTAAGCGAAGCATATAGGAGAAACTGACATGTTTTAGAAAGGATATGCTTATTTATCTCGAAAAAGGTTTTGTTTTCGAAAAACAATGTATAGCAAAAAAGCCTCTAAATCGAACGAACTATATACCCAATTTAGTATCTGGAAGATGTCACCCTATAGATATTGAACATCTCTAAAATGCTCCAAACGATGATCTTATAGGAATTCGAGAAGGAATTATCAACCACACCAAATTTCAAATTGATATTTCCTCATGTGAGCGAGATATTTTGATCAAAAGACAACAATTCTTAGAGATATGCAAGTACCAAAATATTCTCTTCGATTCCACTTTCGTCTACATTTCGCATATATATTTTCAAAGAAGAATTCTGATACAAACGAAAACTGTTTGATTAATTCTGATACAAAATTCGAAAATGACAGTTGATAGTTAATACAATCGACAGGCCAGACATGTCTCAAATTACTGAAGCTGTGTTTAATGAACTATGTTGCTATGGTATAATGTGTTTAAGAAATCGTTTTGCCGTGGTAACGTGTTCAATATTTTGAATAAATCACAGATCATCAATCCGTGATTAATCGATCATTTAGCGTGGTACATATCCGTACGCTAAATGCCATTTTAGTGATGTGAGTAGAAAAACATATTTTGTTCCGGTACTTTGTAGCTGATCAGTCAAGTTAATTTTTATTGGAATAGATTCAGCAAGAAATATTCTGTTGTGCCTGCAATTCGTTGTAATACTTTAATTATTTCGACTCGGAACAAGTTGTGCATAAATGAATAACATTGTTGTCAGGCGGAAATATGTTTCCAAGTATAATAATAGTAGTTACTTCTCTCAAAGTGCCAGAATTACGTTTAATTATGCCGCTTGAATTGAAATTATTTCAACAGCAGGCATTCAGAGTATTTTATCCAATATAGCTGACTCCGGCAAGAAGAAGATATCTCAAATTTGTAATAACCTCGAACTCACCTGTTCTCTCATTGTTATATTTTCAATGGAAAAGAATAAATTCTCGACTACAAAGGAGAAATTACCAGAGAAAATTTCCTTTAACAACATGATTATTGTCATACCTGATGGAATAAACAAAATATACCGAATTTCTTTCATGTTAAAAGTTATGCGATCCTTTGATACAATGCGCCGTATGTAGTTATCGGAGTTTTTTAATGACGTCTCAAGTCGAAACGTGTTTGCACAAATGAAAGGCCGTGTTTTTTCTTTCTGGAACTTCTCGCTACCCTTTTGTGCTTACGGATACGGAAAATGTTCCTCGAATATCTCTGTAACCAAGCAATACTCGTTAAACCCAAATGAACCACTCCGTCAAAATTAAAAATAAATGAAAAGTTGAAAAAACTTAGAAAAAGCTTTTATTTGAACGCTCTAAATAGAAGAAAATAAAATTTTCCTTTTACATTCTTTACTACGGACTTGTAACCTCACACACAATTCATATGATCACAAAAGCTTGTCACGATGATCCATATTTAATTAAATTGAAATTTTCAAAATTTAAACCTAGCAAATGTTACATGATTAAATTAGTACGAGTTTATTTACACGAGTAAATCGCAAAGTTAAAATTTTTGAATGTTCAATTCAATTAAATTTTGATCATCGCAACTAGCTTTATGATCATATGAATTGTGTACAATGAGGTTGATAGTTAGAAAGGAACATTTCATTCTCTTCTTTTTAAGCGTTTAAATAAAAGCTTTTTCAAAATTTTTTTTTCATTTTAATTTATTTTCCACCTTTTAGCTATCGCTGGTTAGGTTTCTCAATATAATGTTCATCTCGCCAAATCACACGAGTCAAAGTTAATAAATCGATGTTACAGACTCAAAAGGCGATTTTTGTAAACCTGCATTTTCATTCTCAGCGATCTCTCTCATTTTATTGGGAAGCACAAAAAATAATTCAATAATTAGTGCGCCATATGAGTTCAGAGTAATGTCACATTATTTCTAATTATTCTCGGCAAGCCCTTTCATTTGCATTTGATACCCATATTGCAGAAGTGCATACACATCAAATATTCCGCCGTCTTGGATGGTCCGCCATATTGGATTTAGAGTAACGTCACACACCCTATCTTGCATTGTTATCCAAACTAAATCTACTTCAAAATTCAGTTGAAAGATTCCACCCGAACAAGATCATTATATATACATACATTGCGAGTTAAAGATCCCAAAAAAATTATAGACACTAATTCAGACCCATAAAGAAAGAATTTGATGTCAGATTCGATAGAGAACTCTCCCTTTAGATTTTCAAAATCAGCGGTTCAAGCAATGCCCCATATAGGTGGAAAAATATTTTTTTCCTGATTGCCCTAAAGATCCCAAAAAAATTTTGGACACTAATTCAGACTCATCAAGAACGAATTTGATGTCAGATTTGATAGATAACTCTCCCTTTAGATTTTCGAAATCAGCGGTTCAAGCAATGCAGTAGGCTCATATAGGTGGAAAAATATTTTTTTCCTGATTGCCCTAAAGATCCCAAGAAAATAATAGACACTAATTCAGACCCATAAAGAAAGAATTTGATGTCAGATTTGATAGATAACTCTCCCTTTAGATTTTCAAAATCAGCGGTTCAAGCAATGCAGTTGGCTCATATAGGTGGAAAAATATTTTTTTCCTGATTGCCCTAAAGATCCCAAAAAAATTATAGACACTAATTCAGACCCATAAAGAGAGAATTTGTTGTCAGATTCGATAGAGAACTCTCCCTTTAGATTTTCAAAATCAGCGGTTCAAGCAATGCAGTAGGCTCATATAGGTGGAAAAATATTTTTTTCCTGATTGCCCTAAAGATCCCAAAAAAATAATAAACACTAATTCAGACCCATAAAGGAAGAATTTGATGTCAGATTTGATAGATAACTCTCCCTTTAGATTTTCAAAATCAGCGGTTCAAGCAATGCAGTAGGCTCATATAGGTGGAAAAATATTTTTTTCCTGATTGCCCTAAAGATCCCAAAAAAATAATAGTCACTAATTCAGACCCATAAAGAAAGAATTCGATGTCAGATTTGAAAGATAACTCTCCCTTTAGATTTTCAAAATCAACGCTTCAAGCAATGCAGTAGGCTCATATAGGTGGAAAAATATTTTTTTCCTGATTGCCCTAAAGATCCCAAAAAAATTATAGACACTAATTCAGACCCATGAAGAAAGAATTTGATGTCAGATTCGACAGAGAACTCTCCCTTTAGATTTTCAAAATCAGCGGTTCAAGCAATGCAGTAGGCTCATATAGGTGGAAAAATATTTTTTTCCTGATTGCCCTAAAGATCCCAAAAAAATAATAGACACTAATTCAGACCCATAAAGAGAGAATTTGTTGTCAGATTCGATAGAGAACTCTCCCTTTAGATTTTCAAAATCAACGGTTCAAGCAATGCAGTAGGCTCATATAGGTGGAAAAATATTTTTTTCCTGATTGCCCTAAAGATCCCAAAAAAATTATAGACACTAATTCAGACCCATGAAGAAAGAATTTGATGTCAGATTCGACAGAGAACTCTCCCTTTAGATTTTCAAAATCAGCGGTTCAAGCAATGCAGTAGGCTCATATAGGTGGAAAAATATTTTTTTCCTGATTGCCCTAAAGATCCCAAAAAAATTTTAGACACTAATTCAGACCCCTTAAGAAAGAATTTGATGTCAGATTTGATAGATAACTCTCCCTTTAGATGTTCAAAATCAGCGGTTCAAGCAATGCAGTTGGCTCATATAGGTGGAAAAATATTTTTTTCCTGATTGCCCTAAAGATCCCAAAAAAATTATAGACACTAATTCAGACCCATAAAGAAAGAATTTGTTGTCAGATTCGATAGAAAACTCTCCCTTTAGATTTTCAAAATCAGCGGTTCAAGCAATGCAGTAGGCTCATATAGGTGGAAAAATATTTTTTTCCTGATTGCCCTAAAGATCCCAAGAAAATAATAGACACTAATTCAGACCCATAAAGAAAGAATTTGATGTCAGATTTGATAGATAACTCTCCCTTTAGATTTTCAAATTCAGCGGTTCAAGCAATGCAGTGTAGGCTCATATAGGTGGAAAAATATTTTTTTCCTGATTGCCCTAAAGATCCCAAAAAAATTATAGACACTAATTCAGACCCATAAAGAAAGAATTTGATGTCAGATTCGATAGAGTACTCTCCCTTTAGATTCTCAAAATCAGCGGTTCAAGCAATGCAGTAGGCTCATATAGGTGGAAAAATATTTTTTTCCTGATTGCCCTAAAGATCCCAAAAAAATAATAGACACTAATTCAGACCCATAAAGAGAGAATTTGTTGTCAGATTCGATAGAGAACTCTCCCTTTAGATTTTCAAAATCAGCGGTTCAAGCAATGCAGTAGGCTCATATAGGTGGAAAAATATTTTTTTCCTGATTGCCCTAAAGATCCCAAAAAAATAATAGACACTAATTCAGACCCATAAAGGAAGAATTTGATGTCAGATTTGATAGATAACTCTCCCTTTAGATTTTCAAAATCAGCGGTTCAAGCAATGCAGTAGGCTCATATAGGTGGAAAAATATTTTTTTCCTGATTGCCCTAAAGATCCCAAAAAAATAATAGTCACTAATTCAGACCCATAAAGAAAGAATTTGATGTCAGATTTGAAAGATAACTCTCCCTTTAGATTTTCAAAATCAACAGTTCAAGCAATGCAGTAGGCTCATATAGGTGGAAAAATATTTTTTTCCTGATTGCCCTAAAGATCCCAAAAAAATTATAGACACTAATTCAGACCCATGAAGAAAGAATTTGATGTCAGATTCGACAGAGAACTCTCCCTTTAGATTTTCAAAATCAGCGGTTCAAGCAATGCAGTAGGCTCATATAGGTGGAAAAATATTTTTTTCCTGATTGCCCTAAAGATCCCAAAAAAATTTTAGACACTAATTCAGACCCCTTAAGAAAGAATTTGATGTCAGATTTGATAGATAACTCTCCCTTTAGATTTTCAAAATCAGCGGTTCAAGCAATGCAGTAGGCTCATATAGGTGGAAAAATATTTTTTTCCTGATTGCCCTAAAGATCCCAAAAAAATTATAGACACTAATTCAGACCCATAAAGAAAGAATTTGTTGTCAGATTCGATAGAAAACTCTCCCTTTAGATTTTCAAAATCAGCGGTTCAAGCAATGCAGTAGGCTCATATAGGTGGAAAAATATTTTTTTCCTGATTGCCCTAAAGATCCCAAAAAATTTTGAACACTAATTCAGACTCATAAAGAAAGAATTTGATGTCAGATTCGATAGAGAACTCTCCCTTTAGATTTTCAAAATCAGCGGTTCAAGCAATGCAGTAGGCTCATATAGGTGGAAAAATATTTTTTTCCTGATTGCCCTAAAGATCCCGAGAAAATAATAGACACTAATTCAGACCCCTTAAGAAAGAATTTGATGTCAGATTTGATAGATAACTCTCCCTTTAGATTTTCAAAATCAGCGGTTCAAGCCGAGTCAAGCAATGCAGTTGGCTCATATAGGTGGAAAAATATTTTTTTCCTGATTGCCCTAAAGATCCCAAAAAAATTATAGACACTAATTCAGACCCATAAAGAAAGAATTTGTTGTCAGATTCGATGGAGAACTCTCCCTTTAGATTTTCAAAATCAGCGGTTCCAGCAATGCAGTAGGCTCATATAGGTGGAAAAATATTTTTTTTCTGATTGCCCTAAAGATCCCAAAAAAATAATAGACACTAATTCAGACCCATAAAGGAAGAATTTGATGTCAGATTTGATAGATAACTCTCCCTTTAGATTTTCAAAATCAGCGGTTCAAGCCGAGTCAAGCAATGCAGTTGGCTCATATAGGTGGAAAAATATTTTTTTCCTGATTGCCCTAAAGATCCCAAAAAAATTATAGACACTAATTCAGACCCATAAAGAAAGAATTTGTTGTCAGATTCGATGGAGAACTCTCCCTTTAGATTTTCAAAATCAGCGGTTCAAGCAATGCAGTAGGCTCATATAGGTGGAAAAATATTTTTTTTCTGATTGCCCTAAAGATCCCAAAAAAATAATAGACACTAATTCAGACCCATAAAGGAAGAATTTGATGTCAGATTTGATAGATAACTCTCCCTTTAGATTTTCAAAATCAGCGGTTCAAGCAATGCAGTAGGCTCATATAGGTGGAAAAATATTTTTTTTCTGATTGCCCTAAAGATCCCAAAAAAATAATAGACACTAATTCAGACCCATAAAGGAAGAATTTGATGTCAGATTTGATAGATAACTTTCCCTTTAGATTTTCAAAATCAGCGGTTCAAGCAATGCAGTAGGCTCATATAGGTGGAAAAATATTTTTTTCCTGATTGCCCCAAAGATCCCAAAAAAATTATAGACACTAATTCAGACCCATAAAGGAAGAATTTGATGTCAGATTTGATAGATAACTCTCCCTTTAGATTTTCAAATTCAGCGGTTCAAGCAATGCAGTAGGCTCATATAGGTGGAAAAATATTTTTTTCCTGATTGCCCCAAAGATCCCAAAAAAATTATAGACACTAATTCAGACCCATGAAGAAAGAATTTGATGTCAGATTCGACAGAGAACTCTCCCTTTAGATTTTCAAAATCAGCGGTTCAAGCAATGCAGTAGGCTCATATAGGTGGAAAAATATTTTTTTACTGATAAAGATCCCAAAAAAATAATAGACACTAATTCAGACCCATAAAGGAAGAATTCGATGTCAGATTTGATAGATAACTCTCCCTTTAGATTTTCAAAATCAGCGGTTCAAGTAATGGAGTATGTTCATATAGGTGGAAAAATATTTTTTTCCTGATTGCCCTAAAGATCCCAGAAAAATTATAGACACTAATTCAGACCCATAAAGGAAGAATTTGATGTCAGATTTGATAGATAACTCTCCCTTTAGATTTTCAAAATCAGCGGTTCAAGCAATGCAGTAGGCTCATATAGGTGGAAAAATATTTTTTTCCTGATTGCCCTAAAGATCCAAAAAAAATAATAGTCACTAATTCAGACCCATAAAGAAAGAATTTGATGTCAGATTTGAAAGATAACTCTCCCTTTAGATTTTCAAAATCAACGGTTCAAGCAATGCAGTAGGCTCATATAGGTGGAAAAATATTTTTTTCCTGATTGCCCTAAAGATCCCAAAAAAATTATAGACACTAATTCAGACCCATGAAGAAAGAATTTGATGTCAGATTCGACAGAGAACTCTCCCTTTAGATTTTCAAAATCAGCGGTTCAAGCAATGCAGTAGGCTCATATAGGTGGAAAAATATTTTTTTCCTGATTGCCCTAAAGATCCCAAAAAAATTTTAGACACTAATTCAGACCCCTAAAGAAAGAATTTGATGTCAGATTTGATAGATAACTCTCCCTTTAGATTTTCAAAATCAGCGGTTCAAGCAATGCAGTTGGCTCATATAGGTGGAAAAATATTTTTTTCCTGATTGCCCTAAAGATCCTAAAAAAATTATAGACACTAATTCAGACCCATAAAGAAAGAATTTGTTGTCAGATTCGATAGAAAACTCTCCCTTTAGATTTTCAAAATCAGCGGTTCAAGCAATGCAGTAGGCTCATATAGGTGGAAAAATATTTTTTTCCTGATTGCCCTAAAGATCCCAAAAAATTTTGAACACTAATTCAGACTCATAAAGAAAGAATTTGATGTCAGATTCGATAGAGAACTCTCCCTTTAGATTTTCAAAATCAGCGGTTCAAGCAATGCAGTAGGCTCATATAGGTGGAAAAATATTTTTTTCCTGATTGCCCTAAAGATCCCGAGAAAATAATAGACACTAATTCAGACCCCTTAAGAAAGAATTTGATGTCAGATTTGATAGATAACTCTCCCTTTAGATTTTCAAAATCAGCGGTTCAAGCCGAGTCAAATAATGCAGTTGGCTCATATAGGTGGAAAAATATTTTTTTCCTGATTGCCCTAAAGATCCCAAAAAAATTATAGACACTAATTCAGACCCATAAAGAAAGAATTTGTTGTCAGATTCGATGGAGAACTCTCCCTTTAGATTTTCAAAATCAGCGGTTCCAGCAATGCAGTAGGCTCATATAGGTGGAAAAATATTTTTTTTCTGATTGCCCTAAAGATCCCAAAAAAATAATAGACACTAATTCAGACCCATAAAGGAAGAATTTGATGTCAGATTTGATAGATAACTCTCCCTTTAGATTTTCAAAATCAGCGGTTCAAGCCGAGTCAAGCAATGCAGTTGGCTCATATAGGTGGAAAAATATTTTTTTCCTGATTGCCCTAAAGATCCCAAAAAAATTATAGACACTAATTCAGACCCATAAAGAAAGAATTTGTTGTCAGATTCGATGGAGAACTCTCCCTTTAGATTTTCAAAATCAGCGGTTCAAGCAATGCAGTAGGCTCATATAGGTGGAAAAATATTTTTTTTCTGATTGCCCTAAAGATCCCAAAAAAATAATAGACACTAATTCAGACCCATAAAGGAAGAATTTGATGTCAGATTTGATAGATAACTCTCCCTTTAGATTTTCAAAATCAGCGGTTCAAGCAATGCAGTAGGCTCATATAGGTGGAAAAATATTTTTTTCCTGATTGCCCTAAAGATCCCAAGAAAATAATAGACACTAATTCAGACCCATAAAGGAAGAATTTGATGTCAGATTTGATAGATAACTCTCCCTTTAGATTTTCAAATTCAGCGGTTCAAGCAATGCAGTAGGCTCATATAGGTGGAAAAATATTTTTTTCCTGATTGCCCCAAAGATCCCAAAAAAATTATAGACACTAATTCAGACCCATAAAGAAAGAATTTGATGTCAGATTTGATAGATAACTCTCCCTTTAGATTTTCAAAATCAGCGGTTCAAGCAATGCAGTAGGCTCATATAGGTGGAAAAATATTTTTTTACTGATAAAGATCCCAAAAAAATAATAGACACTAATTCAGACCCATAAAGGAAGAATTCGATGTCAGATTTGATAGATAACTCTCCCTTTAGATTTTCAAAATCAGCGGTTCAAGTAATGGAGTATGTTCATATAGGTGGAAAAATATTTTTTTCCTGATTGCCCTAAAGATCCCAGAAAAATTATAGACACTAATTCAGACCCATAAAGAAAGAATTTGATGTCAGATTCGATAGAGAACTCTCCCTATAGATTTTCAAAATCAGCGGTTCAAGCAATGCAGTTGGCTCATATAGGTGGAAAAATATTTTTTTCCTGATTGCCCTAAAGATCCTAAAAAAATTGTAGACACTAATTCAGACCCATAAAGAAGGAATTTGTTGTCAGATTCGATAGAGAACTCTCCCTTTAGATTTTCAAAATCAGCGGTTCAAGCAATGCAGTAGGCTCATATAGGTGGAAAAATATTTTTTTCCTGATTGCCCTAAAGATCCCAAAAAAATAATAGACACTAATTCAGACCCATAAAGAAAGAATTTGATGTCAGATTCGATAGAGAACTCTCCCTATAGATTTTCAAAATCAGCGGTTCAAGCAATGCAGTTGGCTCATATAGGTGGAAAAATATTTTTTTCCTGATTGCCCTAAAGATCCTAAAAAAATTGTAGACACTAATTCAGACCCATAAAGAAGGAATTTGTTGTCAGATTCGATAGAGAACTCTCCCTTTAGATTTTCAAAATCAGCGGTTCAAGCAATGCAGTAGGCTCATATAGGTGGAAAAATATTTTTTTCCTGATTGCCCTAAAGATCCCAAAAAAATAATAGACACTAATTCAGACCCATAAAGAAAGAATTTGATGTCAGATTCGATAGATAACTCTCCCTTTAGATTTTCAAAATCAGCGGTTCAAGCAATGCAGTAGGCTCATAAAGGTGGAAAAATATTTTTTTCCTGATTGCCCTAAAGATCCCAAAAAAATAATAGACACTAATTCAGACCCATAAAGAATTTGATGTCAGATTCGATAGATAACTCTCCCTTTAGATTTTCAAAATCAGCGGTTCAAGCAATGCAGTAGGCTCATAAAGGTGGAAAAATATTGTTTTCCTGATTGCCCTAAAGATCCCAAGAAAATAATAGACACTAATTCAGACCCATAAAGAAAGAATTTGATGTCAGATTTGATAGATAACTCTCCCTTTAGATTTTCAAATTCAGCGGTTCAAGCAATGCAGTAGGCTCATATAGGTGGAAAAATATTTTTTTTGCTGATTGCCCTAAAGATCCCAAAAAAATTTTGGACCCTAATTCAGACCCATAAAGAACGAATTTGATGTCAGATTTGATAGATAACTCTCCCTTTAGATTTTCGAAATCAGCAGTTCAAGCAATGCAGTAGGCTCATATAGGTGGGAAAATATTTTTTTCTTGATTGCCCTGAAGATCACAAAAAAATAATAGACACTTATTCAGACCCATAAAGAAAGAATTTTATGTCAGATTTGATGGATAACTCTCCCTTTAGATTTTCGAAATCAGCGGTTCAAGCAATGCAGTAGGCTCATATAGGTGGAAAAATATTTTTTTCCTGATTGCCATGAAGATCCCAAAAAATAATGGACACTAATTCAGACCCATGAAGAAAGAATTTGATGTCATCATTTTATTAGGAAGCACAAAAAATAATTCAATAATTACATTATTTCAAATTATTCTCGGCAAGCCCAAATATTCCGCCGTCTTGGATGGTCCGCCATATTGGATTTAGAGTAACGTCACACACCCTATCTTGCATTGTTATCCAAACTAAATCTACTTCAAAATTCAGTTGAAAGATTCCACCCGAACAAGAACATTATGTATACATTAAGAATTAAAAATATCGCAGCCCTACGGAAAGTGAATATGCGAATGAATATACACTTCTCTAGTTGGTCCAGATGTTGTCATACCTTCATCTTCATCCGTTTAACCGTTATCAAAATTTTTCCAACATTATCAGTGTTATCAATCAGCAACGACTATTATTTAGTGCTTAGAGATAGTTCAGGCAAGATAATTCGCAACCAAGACAAATGGATGAAGTTTATGAGCAATATAACACCGGAGATGAATGTTCCAGCTCTCGAATTTGTTTACTTTCCTTAACAACTCTAACTTATGTGAAGTAGTTTATCCGTAAAATGTTTCCCAACCCCGAAGAAACAGTCGTTTCGTACGAATAATTGCTAGGGACGTGGATTTCGAGATTTTATGTATTCATAGGAGTCTCGAGAACGATTTCTGAAAGGTTAAAATATAAAACATCCGGTGTGTAGGCAGGAAGGATCTCGGAATTCTACTATACTGTTCGTAGAATATGGTCATTAGTTCAGGGGTATATAATAGTGACTGATTCGAGTTCCGAGGAAGTTGCAATCGTTTCGATAAAGGAGATCTGAGGATTTATTCAGAGAACTCTAATACCAAAATAGTTCAAAGGATTGCTATGTACTCCAAAAATTCCAATTGTGGATGCCTTCAGGAACGTCGATGCATTCCTAGGCTGTCTAGGAACTCAGAACTCTATGAAGTCTCAGTCATTCTCAGAAATTTCAGATAACTGAAAATTATTTCTTTGGTATACCTCGAAGTATCTTCACAAAAACTCGGAATTTTATTCCGTGCGCAAATCTATTTCACACCTCAACAGCTTCTCATGATCTACAAAGCACAGATACGACCAGTTTTGGAATACCATAGATATACTGTTCTCACATAATATTATGGGGTTCAGCTCGCAAACATACGCTGATGCTCTTAGATTTCATTACCAGAGAAGAGCCATCTGGTGGGTGATGCCACAATCACTAATCCTTTAACCTTATTGGAACATCGTAGAAGAGGCTGCAACCATTTCATCACTAGCAATACCACTTAGACAAACTCGACAGGTCCAGTCAGCACATCCTTCCGTTGTCAACCTTGTCGAGCAACAATTTACCAAAGCTCGTTCGTCTATAGAACGGCAAAGCTTTGGAAGAGTCCCTGCCAATGGAAGTATATTCCCAAGAACTTATAGCATCCAAAAGTAAAAAAAAAAATCCAACATCTATACCTCCTCTCGATGCTCTTCGAACAATATAGAAATTTTCTTTCTTTTTTTTCTTATTGTACACCACCCAACAGAAACCAATTTACAGGGTGGGAGAATTATAGGTTCAAAAAAAAACTTCAGACCAATCGAGTGAATACAAATGAAAATATAAGGTGAGAAGAAATGGAACATACTAGCAGTGAAAAATAATTTCAAAAACTGATTTTTTTCAACGAAGCAATGCTGCAAGAGAAAATGTCACATCTCTCATTGATGTTTTTGTAATTGCTGCAAATTCTGTATGAAGGTGAGTTTTTTTTGTTCATTTGATCAAGGTAAAATAGATTGTTCTGTCTAGAATTGACTCTGGGAACATGACAACTGAGCATGCTTGACAGAGCTTCAAAGCTGATTTTGCCATGGATTACCTTATAAAGAAATATCAGATCAGATATCCTCCTATTTTCAGGAGAATTGGAATTATATCCCTCTAATAAAGCATTATTAGATATTCCTACAGCAGGGTAGACACGATCTTCCCTGAATGATAGATATTTCATGAAACGTCTATTGATTCGTTCAAGGCTATTTATATGAACACTCGCAACACTTCAACACTATACTATGCATTTTCTATAGAAAAATGAATGAACAAATTCTTAATGAATCGAATGTGAAAACTTCACAATCGTGAAGTTTTTACATTTGCTATGGATTTCCATCAAGTAACGGCCAAGTCAATTGATAAATAAATCGAATTGAACATGAAAATAGTCCGAGGATTTACAAAGCAAATGAGTAATCGATAGCCGATGTTATAAATCTATAGTAATAATATCAATAGCAGGACTGTAATCTACTATACTGGAACTTTTCTAGATTTATATCTGGAAATGCCTGGTGTGATGGCTCTGGTGTCGATACGACAAAGAACCTTGGGGCAATGTCATCGGAGAAATACTGCGAGAACTATTCATCGTTGTATCGTTGAATACCGTTGAAAGTTGAAATGTCCACTCGACCCGCCTATCCGATGAGAACGGATCAAGAATGCAGTTTCCCAATACCACCGACTCTTCGATGCAGAAGCAGAGTTTGCGAAAGTAGCGCTAAAAATCGAATTAAAAACTTTGGTGTTCCGTTTACTTGTCTTGTGATCGCCATTCTCGATCGAAATGAGCAATCGATTCGGCCTTGACGTAACACGACCGCTGAAGATGTGAAAGTAATGATCGTTTTGTGCATCATGCAAATTGGATTTCGTTCTTATTGAGATCGAGATTGTTCACTATGACACACTATTATTTCGATCCTCGATGTCCACTGCTACAGCACGAGTTGAAATTCCTCCAAGACACCTCAACAGTAAATAAGTATACTGAAGAAGAATTATTGAAAATCATTGGAATTGAAGACAGCAATTTTTCAGTATTCCTATATCGAAAACCTCTGGTAACTCGACCTCCCATATTCATTGGATTCTTTTATTATTCTTGTATAGGTATGGATAAATACATAATTAAAACTATCTACACTGAAAATCGGTTTCTGATGAAATGGCTCAATTTCCATCCGCAGGTTTGATTTTGATGTTTGATATATTTTTATTCATAGTACATTGTGCTAGTCTCTTGCTAAAGAACATTATATTTACTTGTACAGTATAAAAGAATCTGTTTAAATATAGTGGACCCCTCCCAGATTGATTAGTACGCCACTTTTTTGATTGATTTTTCTACAGCGTGTATCACTTTAAACGCGCTCCCTCTCTATATCTTAGTTATTAGTTATTAATCACCCCTTTTCATTTTAATGAAAACGCACGGCACTGTCCAAAATTAAGTTTGTCTCTGAAAAACTGATAATATCGATAGTTATTCATACTGTTCCAAATTTGGTATAAGAATCGCACGACTATGCTGAGAAATAGAGGGGGGTCGTTTGAAGTGAGACACGCTGTATGGATTGACTTGTATATATCTCTACTTACTGGCTTATATTGAGTATTTTGTTGGTAAACTTCGAATATTTTCAGATTTTCTCAAAATTATGAGGTTTCCTTCTTCTTCAGATGACTCGGTGAACTCTGCTGGATACGTACAACTTAACTTACGGTATAGGGTGTAGATTAATTTTGCTATCGAAAAAAAAAAAAGTTAAATTGGGACTTCCATCAACAAGTAGCGGTAGAAATGTTTTTTATCGTTTCTTTCAATTATATCCCTCTAAGTTATTTAGGTTGCGGATTTCCGAGTGGCTGATGCAGCCTGCAGAAAAATCTCGCAAATCGTATCCCGCGATTAAGATCATTCGGATTTCGTCGTAAATGAATGCAGGTGCCAGAAGACAAGATTTTAATAAAGAATAAAGTGTAATATAGAGTTTTGCAGGTAGGCAGCCGCTCCAGAAAATGTCGATTATGAAATTCCACGGATTCATTCGGGGAGAAACTAATATTCGCGAATTAATGAGTTCGAGCCTTCTCGAGTTCCAGTCTGCTACATCCCCATCTAATTCGAATTGTCAATGAGGTGGAGATTGCTGAAAACATGGGGGATGATTGTATCGAGGTCGGCGATTGTTGTAGAACAGACACCCCCTCGCAAATTATATAGGGCGGACCGATCTTATCCGGAAAGTGACAAACGCAAAATATATAATTATACCTTTTTGCTCGCAGTTTTCGACTCTCAATAAATGTTTCCCAAGATAATATTGGGTATGAGAAATTCGCGCGTATATAGCTTTGTCATACCCATCAACTTGGATTTCTGATTGAATGTTTGAGGCGAATTTGCATAGGACTGCCTATGTCCTTCGACATTTTTGTATGGAAAGGAAACTGAATCACCTCTCAGCTAATAATTCTGTGAAACTTTGATGCTGTAACTGTAGAGTACAAAAATAAAGGCCCTCAGCTATGCAATAATTGCAACTCGAATTACACTAATTGGTATCGCATCGTCGTAACTGATCCAGCAAAACAAAAACAAAAAAAACTTGGCTTTGCAAAATAGACAATACCAGAAGACAGGGATGAAACAACTTATGAAAGGCAAGCAAGAATTCGATACAAAATGTCGAGAAGAGTCGAAGATAAAACGTAGCCTTTCCTAAAACTCTGTTTCAGACATGTGTAAAACTATTCTTTATCTTTGAAGGAAAGTTGGACAATGGAGTTGAACCAAAATTACATAACGCAAAGCACTCACAGAACCAGAACTTCCACTGACATCTATAAAGAAGGATATGACTAAAATTTCCAAAAGAGATGCAGCACATAAATATGTTAAACGGATGCACTCGTGATAATTGAAAGTTCAAAAAGATTAATGCATTTCCTTTTATTCAGATAAAACATACTAATGGACTTATTCCTGAATAAAAAAAGAGACGGTATACAGTCTTCATTGTCCTTATTATTTCATGATTTCAAAATCTATTATGTTATGAGTACTAATGATAATATCTATCAGTGTTGTTGTGAAGCTTTTCCCCCAAAGTTTCGTTAGGGAATATGGCAATCAAAGTTGCACTCAAAATCTATGAAACGATGAAACGAAAATACTGCGACACTTCATAGTGTGTTAGGACGAGGGATAAACCTTAACACATAACACGATAATCTGACTTTAACTTCATCCATGAATTGAAAGGGATTAGCACAGGATTAAGTTGTTAACTTCCTTTCGGGGGCTGAGCTTTCGCCAATATTTTCTCAATGTATGCAAAATCAGTGTTTCCTTCCATGAAGGGACGAGACTAAAACCCAATTAGAATTCTACTGATTATACCCTGAGGAACACTTTTGAAATTTGTAACTTCAATACAAATAAACCTTTTGACCCATGCGTATTTTTCCGAAATTACTTTGCAATATAATGACTTTTTATTTACATTCTGAAGATCAATATGATCATACTATATGATATTCTGAATCGATATCGGTGTCAATGGGAAAAATACCTGTTCTTTGTGAATATTAGTGATAATATAGTAAATATTAGGCCAACAGTATTTCCATAGGAATCGATTGAGCTCGCATACAGTACAACTCATCGAAAATAGATTATGTCTTTGTTATATTAATCATCCTGAATATCATGATGAATGTTTCAATATGTTTCTTACTCTGGAAAAATCAATTCAAATGAATACTACGACGTAATATATAAGACCACATACCGTGTTGCGCACTCAAGACCGAACATCCTACACCTTCTTCAACCAGTAATCAAAATATTAATTTTTTTTTGAATTATGGAACTGGAATCTACTCAAAAAAATCAACCCTACCTTGGTGAGTTGGACAGAGACGCGATTACCACGTGGAACAATGACAAGCCTCAGAATCGTGAAAATGAGATAATTGGCTTTGCATTTCGAAAATAATATATAAAATAAAATATATAGTTAACGAGGATTTTGATAAAATTACTTCAAACTTGAGGGAAAAGACTTTGTTTGGAAAAAAATTGACTTGTTACATGATTCCATTTAAATTAATCACCCAAAATCGTACATACTGTTGCCCTGAATTTCGTCGATTTTTTCCTTTTGATCTCGAATGACACTGTTAATTTCTGTCTCTCTACTTGTTGAAATTTTTTCGGATGTGTTTGTTTTTTCCTTTTTCTCATTCATTATAGTAAACGCTAACTCTGCCATTTGATAGTAAGCATTAACATTATAAGTTAATCTACTCCTTTTACTATCAAAAAATGCGTTTTATTATTATTATTATTATTTTATTCACCTACAACAAAATGCAATAATGTAACAAGCCACGTGAGATGCCACTACAATAATGCTTTATTACGCTTCATTTCTGAATGGTAATAATGTGTCAAGCCACATTTGGGAAAAATACATACTGCTGTATTTTCATCATTTGAGTCACTTCTAGATTATACATAGTTAGAGTCACGGTCACTTTCATTGAATGTCTACTCAACTTCATATTTTTCTTGCTAGAATCTTCAGAATTCATAGCATTATCTCGTGTCGACTATTTTGGGTGGCTTGTCATTATGTCATTAATCTATGGTGTGACCGTAGGTTTTCGCGCCATTTATTAACGATTTACTTCACTCGAACTCTTTTTGAATTCTGGTGTGGCTTGTTATTGTTTCACATTAAGCCCTTCCATCTCATTCTGTCGCTTCTGCCTCACATCAGCTGTTCGATTTGAGATATGGAAAGGACCTTTTTCGAAATGCTGGCATAGAAACCCCGTTTTTCCATTTTCCATTGAAAAGCTCGATTGTGCTCCTCCCATTGGATTTTTCCACGGGCGCCCATGTGAATAATGGGGTTCGCTCGAGAGTATTTACGAGTGGCATAGCGCGCGCCCACGATGCTGTATAGGTAGGTTATACCTATGGAACGGAACGGTATGGAATGGAATGGAACACCGAATGGAATGGAACGAGCATGGAAAAGCTCCCTTACACCCTGCTTACGTCGGCATTGTTGCCACGTTCGGATGCCAGGATTGCTTCCCGAATGGATATGAGGGAATCAGTCGTGTTTATGGGATGCATTCTTCTCCGTTTCGGTCTTTTCTTTGTTATACTTAATGCAAGTTTATATTCGCCGTTTGTGTTGTTCAATGCCGTTTCTCTTCTGGGCTTCCTCGAAAGTATGGCTAATCGATTTCGATCGTCGACGAGACTTGTAAGATTGACTGTATTGTGATTTTGCAATTTGCAAAAAACCTTCACAAAAACCGACCCTGTATAACATCCTTCTCCGTCAGCGTTTCATTCATGTCCTATCGGTTTCGCAATGATTTTGATGAATCTTTTACACATCGATTTTTTTTCCATAATATACGAAAACGTAAACGTCACCTAATGATTCATGATAGTCTGTCTCCTGTGGTAGATATGTCACATGCCTGATAGGTAGAAACACACATTTGGAACTTCATACATTATCATTTTCTGAAATTCTCAAAGCGATATTCAATTTTGAATTGAAAATTGAAAATATTTTGTTGAAGGTCCTATTTTCCAAGAAAATCAATGTGAGCTGTTCAAGCCAATAAATCGAGAATTTGATCTATTTTTATTGGCCACTCGATTATTTGAGACTGTGCATTGTAAAAACTTCACACAAACGATAAAATTTTCACAAAACACGATATCTCGGCGTCTCCAACACAGTACTATGTAAACTAGTTTTCATAATCCCAAATACTGAATACATGTCAAGAGTATAAGTATTAACATGTCCAGCACTGAAGAATTATATTTTACACTACCAGAAATTTCTAATGAAGCAAAAGGTGTTTGAGATAGAAAGGTGTTGTTCCGATAGAATGATAATGAAAAAATAATGCATGGACTTTTTATTTTATCATTATTTCTTGGTTGATGAAAAATAGTATGTGAGACGATATTTAGATGATCGTTGCATGAGATACTATTATTGTACAAGTATTTAACTGGAAGAAGCTACTTTGTAGTAAAACAAGTCATTCGATTTTGTGAATTTTGTGAATATTGTGAATTTTTCACAATCACTGTGGATTTCTATGAAGTAACGACCGGTCAATTCAGAATTCAGGACTGTGAGTATGGAACTCTAGGATACAATTTTGCATATTCGTATCTTGTTATTCAATTGTGGATCAAACCTATACATCGATGACATTTTCAACTTCCTTTCTTATCTCGTTCATGATCTATATACGATTCTGTAGAGACTATCGGCTACAGGGTTACATAACGTGATGAAATGCTCCGTGAGCCATATTTTAGCCGCGCTCGATAGTAGACACATATATATACAATCTGTCTCATGCACTAAGTTGGAACAGTTATATGGAAAACTTTTTTATTAACTCAGGAAAAAGAGCAATTCTTGATAAGAAGTTCTGCATGTTCTAAAATCTGAAAAAAAAATCATCAGATATGGAATTTGTGAATGTGGAATGTATTCAAGAGAAAAGTACCTTTATTTTTTGACACACCGCGCATCCGGCTGAAAAATTTTGATTTTGATTAATAATAAACAAGTTTTCCATATGGTTGCATCTTAATGAGACATAACATAATAAATGAAATTCCTTAAGCCTTCGACGTTCCCTCAGAATCGGCATCTATGTCTTCCCGACCAACCAGTACGGCTCTCTATTGCCTGCGGTATTGATCCGGCCAGGAGTGGATCAGCCCCGCCATTTTCAGCCTTTTCAGTAGCAGGAGCAGGATCGACAGGATCGCGTGTCGCACGACTAGAGGCGACGATCTATCGATAGTAGATGTACTATCGATAGTATGAAACGAAATGATAGTTGAACTATATAACATTATGAACATTATTATAGGTTATAGCATCAATACGATGTGTTTGTGCTGAAAAAATGGCAATGAAATTAGGACGTGTTGCAATCTGTCGATTCAATGATATTTCACATCTTCCTGTGAATCGACATACAGTGTGTGTGCAATTTCAACTCACAACACCTTTTTTGATTTGGAACTCGTTGAACAACAAGCTCAAATGTGGACAAATCTAAAATAATCGGATATTTAAAGCCCACTATTGCTTGTTTAAGGTGTCAGAATTTCAAAAATGAATATTTGGCATTTTTTTCCGAAGAAGTGGATAGCCTATACACCACACATCAACAAAGTAGGTATACAGGACGTTTCAAAATTCTCCACATCAAAATAAGACTTGTTTTTCCAGTAAATGTGTCCGTAAACGCTCTGTTATCGAGCTACAGAGCGTTAAAATTTCGAAATTTTTTTCTTTGTAGCTCTATTAGTTTTTGAGATTCTCAAATCATATTTGGAAAAGAGATTGCATTTTAGGGTTTACGTTATACAGTATACCGAGTGATTGTTAGACTTTCTGGTCATATTTTATCAAGGGTCAGGCCCTTTTTCGCTCCATGAACATTTTGTGATGCTCCACTGGTAGATTTTGAATAGGAAATGAGTTCTTTGTTCTGTTCATAAACAGTTTTTACTTCTGCAATTTTAAGGCATCTGCAGCCGTTATCAAGAAAAAACAAAAGTAGTGTATAATTCACTAGTCTTATTCGAAATTTTTAACAAATAGGTGGAACCTATTATCACACAAAAACCGCTACCTATTTAATTTCTCATCTTGATTAAAAGTTTCCAAACATTTTCAAAAGAATGTTAAACCTAACGAACCTTGACTTATTTTAAAAAGTGCTGAAGAATAAAAAAATCTTGAAACTGTAACGCTGTGTAGATCGGTTTGCAGACACATATTTTTAGGATAAAAATTCTTATTTTGACCTACAAAATGTGTCTCCGAAATCTAGATTTTGAATCACCCTGTATAAATTTACCACATGAACTAGATCATTTATCAATCAGTTCATTTTTGCGAAGTACCGACATTGCTATCGATAGCTCTCCACCTCTACCTGCGACGTCTGCCTCGCGTCTCGGCCGGTCCGTTCAACCGGTGTCCTTCTCTCTTGTTCGCGTCGCGACGCTCGCCGTCCATTCACGAGAATCCGACGGCCGATAAGCCACCGTTGCCATACGAACGCGGGATTCCTCTCGGAGGGCTCTCGGCGGCTTACGTGCCATTTAGGCCTCGTACTTCGGTCATCCTCGGTGTCCAATTCAACCGGACTCACTGCTGCTCACGTCTGACCACCGTGTACACTCTTTGACTGGGAAAGAACACCTGGAATTGATTAGAATTCTGGAGATTACCTCAGCTTTCGAGAACATTCTTTTTTTTTTCTCACTCAAAATGACGTGATCCTTCCATTTTTGGACCAGCCTTGGCTATCCAAAAACTTTGGCGTTGTAGAAAATGTTGTATTTCCAATTTTCTTTTAATTACGAGCACATTGGACTTTGACAATTCAATTATACCGACATTTCAGTGTTGATTGGTACAATCTTCAGGACTATAAACAATCGTAAGGGCCATATAGTGAAGATTATATTAACTATAGATCAATTGCAAAAAATGCATCCCAAAAACTTGGTTTTCTGTTTCGGGCCAGGAGCTATTTCACTTCCAGTCAGCTGCTTATGATCTATAAGGCACAGATCCGACCTATCGTGGAATACTGTTCCCATATTTGGAGTGGAGCACCCAAACATACCCTGAAACTGTTGGATTTTGTCCAAAAGAGGGCAACTCGTCTCGTAGGTGATGCCTCGCTGACAAACTCACTTACTTCTCTGGAACACCGTAGAAAAGTTGGCGATCTGGCTTTATTTTAGAGATATTTCCATGGACGATGCTCTTCTGAAATATCAACAATTGTTCCTCCCTTGGCAGTCCCCGCGAGATTAACCCGTCGAGTTGAGGCTTCGCACCCTTTCGTGGTCACTTGGAGACCTACAGAACATCTCTTTCCAAAGACTCATTCATCCAACAAACGGCGAGGCTGTGGAACACATTGCCAAGGGAGGTGTTCCCCGAGGCATGTAACCTCCAGAAGTTTAAGAAGAACATCAATTCCTACCTTATTTCCCTTGGTTCTCACGATGTTCTCTGAACATTATAGGATATGCCTTTTCGTGGGAACCAGAACATATAAAAAAGGTTGTTGCATATCAAATGAATTGTTTCACCATCAATTTTATCAAAATGAAGTTTTGAAGGGCCGTTCGGGCAATTCTTTTCTCTCTTGGGTCACACGAAATGAAATTCTTGTGATGTTCGAAGAACATCATGCGTACCTAAGGAGGATAGGGAGAGGAGGTAGTGGTTGGATTATTGCCTGAACTCTTGGAGATTATAAGTTCTTGGGAATACTTCCCTTGACAAAGAATTTCAAAGCTTTTCCGCTCTATAAAAGAACGAGTTTTGATAGGGTGGGCCTATCGAGTTCGCCTTAGAACATGACTTCTGGATTTATTCTCGGCTTTCGACAATTATTTCGTGATTAGATGATATGAAATGGGAATTTTCATTTTGTATGTTGTGTATATCGATGATCATCGAAGTAAACAACAGAATAAATTCATACAATTTTCGAGAACATGGATTTTTCTTATCCAAAATGACGTGCTTTGGCTCCCGAAAAACTGGGACGTTGAAAAGAGTGTTGAATTTCAAAGCTTTTTAATACAAATTACCTCGCAAATTACGAGAATATTGGACTTGGTAAGAATCCATTCGACAATCCAGTCATCCTGACGTTTCAGTGATGATTGGCACCATTTTCAGGAATATAAATAATCGAATTGAACAAAATAGGCCACCTTAGAACTTGACTTCTGGATTTATTTTCGACTTCCGACAATTTCATGATTATATATGATATGAAACGGGAATTTTCATTTTGTATGTTGTGATGATCAACGATCATTGAAGTGAACAACAGAATTAATTTCTTTCCCACTTTTTTTAATGTAGTTTATCCAAACAGCACGTGTTGCTGTAGTGATTGGGAGCCAGAGTTTGGCGTTGATATATCTGTTACCGAAATGGGAATTCGATATAGCGCCGGCCCGTTTTTGAATACATAATCCCGTTAGAAGAAGTCCGCTTTGTTTTCCCGAGTTTCCTTGAAGGAGCTTTATTGCCGGACGAAAGTTGCTCAATTATTTGTACATTAAACGGAGCGACATCCAGGCTTGTAGCAGGAAGTGAGTGGGTGGCTGGCTGAACTCATTCTTAATTTCCAAGATGAATGGAATTTCGAAAAGTTCCAATGTTGTCTAACTTTGACACTTTCCGATTCATTATTCATGGCGGTTAGTTTTATTTTTCGAGATGCAACTATATCTATTACTTACTTACTTGCTACAGTTTTTGTTACAATTCCCTAGTTTTGATTCAGTGCAATAAATCATTTTCAACGAGTCACCAAAATACTCAGTACCTAGTTCTGAAAACTGAACGAAAACTTATAAGGTTCATCTATCATCACCAACAAAATTACAACAATCTTGCAGCTCCGGTTCCTGATTTTTTTATTGAACTAAGATCTAGTTCAGATATTCTGATTCTCTTAAAAACCATCTTAAATAAGACATTTTTGCGCTTTCGAGTAATGCTTATCCCTGATTGAATTTCTTCCTCTACTTGAATTTTCTATCTGCCACTCAATTGGTCCAGTACCTAGTTTATTTTCCATTTGAAATAGTACCCTGTATACAGGGTGTGTCTAAAAATGTGACTTTCTTGCTAGGGTAGGTGAAACACTGCAAAATAAGTTGGGATTGCTCAGTAAAAAAGTGTCGTAACGACATTCGTTTTCAAAATACAAGGTTATGAAAAAAATAGCATTTCACACATTTTTCACTACTATCATGTCCGAACTACTGGCAACATTGTATTGAAATTTTGTATGTAATTGTTTTAAATTAAATCTTTCATTTCAAATTTAATGTGAACTGGAGCACCATAATTCAATTATGCACCCAAATGGTACTCTTGGTAAAACTTGATACCTGATGTGTACCATTCCAGGAATATTTTAATTTGTACAATCATGATGAAGTGATAACTGTTGCTGGTATGAAGGTATATGTATTAAAGTATGAGTAAGAAAACAACAATATATTTCTAATACTGAACTTCATTTATCATAAAAATAACATCGAAATGAATTTGACCAAAAACATGAATTACACAGTATCTTAAGGAAAAAGTCTGATGCTACAGAGGAAAATTCTGATCCTCAATCGTTTAGGACTTAGGAGAATAACGCATTCTTGAAAAAAAAGGATAGAATCGTGAATTCGTGAAAACCGGTGAAAACGGAACATATTCTGAACATTTACTCGCTTACTAGCTATAGTCAGTAACATTGCTATAGGTATAATTACCCCTAAGTGTAGCATCCATCGAAATGGGAATATTTTGTACACGGAAACGTTTTCGAGTAGGTAAAATTTAATCGTCCATGTTAGTGGAGCGATCCATTCGAATTTAATTTCTGTTCGTGTTTCGCAGCAAGATGAAACATACCGTTTTCAGTGATAAATATATCATCCGGAGCACTCTGATCAAAATAAAAACTGTGAGGTTTACAGCTATCTGTATCTCCAATATCGGCCGGGCGCGGAACAGCGTTTTGTTTTTATTCAACAGAGCAGTCGATCAAAACGTACAACCACACTTCGCGGGATACCGACATTGACACTTTTTGATCACATCGATATTTTTCATCAGAAATAGTACGTATGCAGTTTGGCCCATATGCAGTATAGAGTTCGCGTCATATGAGATTTTTCTTGTTAATTGATGTACTCATCCAAAGTCCGACTCTGTTTCAGAAATGAAAGAAAACTTCTTCGATGATAGTGTTCAGGCAGGTCGCATGACATGTGTCAAGTTTGATAATTCTTTAACTTTCCATAATTTGGTTAAATGTCAAATGAGAAAGTTGATTAGTTTTTAATGTTATGCTAATGTTGAATCAAATTTGCACAAAAACATTGGACCAGCTTTGGGTATGTCTCAGAAAACAGGGGAATGGAAAATTATGTTGAAGTTTGAAAGTTTTTTGTCAATATAGAAAACTTCTTCGATGTAAATGTTCGAGCATGAGGTCCTGATACCTATCGAGTTTGATGTTTTTTTCACAATATTGTTTTGAAAAATTTCGATAAAAGTCTAATGAAGAAGTTGACAGCCCAAATAGGCCGGAAAAATAGGTATAAGTATGATTTCAGGAAAATCCGAGGACTTTATTACTTCAGTTCCAATTATTAAATAATACACACAATAACCTTTCAAGTAAAACTTCATGGCCCATGCACTAGCAGAAATTCATCATAATTTGATGTTTTAGTATTTTTTATCAATTTTGAAATCCTATGTATCAAGTATGATACATCATTTTGAAGGAAAAAAAATAACGACATACGAGATAATAAAATACAGGGTGTTTCATCGAAAATTATATAAGTTTATACGTTATATCTCCCAAACCATATTCCGAAAGAACATTTTGAATTCGCCTCTGGATTATGCTCAAAATTCCCTGTTGGACGTAGTTCTTAGCGCGACCTTATTCCTAATAACTGCGTAGATATAGAAAGGTTCCAAACAGTATGAATTTTCGAAACCGCCCCGTATCACTCAAAGTTCCTGAGGGCTGACTTAGGGTAACAATTTCTAGTTTAACATTAGAAACGTTCTCCAGCTAATGCAAGTTCGAAAATTTGGCGGAACTAAGTAGGAAAAGAAGCCTCCACCTTGTTCAGTGTCCGCTAATTGCAATAAAATTTACTGGGGAGAAAATTGGGAATCCGGTTGATACCCCTTGCACATACTCAGGTAATAACAAACTATGAGTGTATATATACGTTGCCGGGCTGAAATTCCTCTAGTTAAAGCTGTGAGTGTGTTTTATGGTCCCGGCAAAATAAGCCGAAATTAACTCGACCTCAAACAAATTCCAGTCAAGGTACAGTCCTGAAGATGGATGTTCATCGTTGTGTGGTTGCCTATTACAAGATCAGGATTGATCGCACTGTTAATAAAATTAACCGCAAATTGACTTCCTGTACAATGACAGAGAATTAGTGATATCATATGGATCAGTACATAAACTAGCGTGTAACAGAATAATAATTAAATTGTCGATGGAAGAGACATTCGAGAATGAATATGATGAAGTTTCAATTGAATAAGTGTTTATTCTTCAACAAGAGGGTGTGGAACTCTTTGGAAAAAATGGATTTGAGAATCCTATACATATCAGTATAAAAATTCATTTTGCTATTGACTTTCATGTTGATTTCAACCTAGTACCTACGCTCGTTGCTCTGATGGGTAAAAATTACTGTCGGAACTATTTGAATTTATGATTGTGAAAAGTCCAAGATGTATTTTTTTGTTGGTAAACGCCTGTGCACCTTCATGTTCATCTGGTGTATTTACATCTGAGTAATCGAATGCAGGGCTACGTAGAATCTGATCACGAGGATATTTCTTCATGTGTAAATGGAGAAAGACATGGTGTTTGGGGGATGGAGTAAAAATAGGCAAAAGCTCGAATGCCGAACCGAATGAACAAAGCAAAACCAAGAGCACATACACACATCTCTTCGGTGTTAAAACTCGATCGGAACGTGCTTTTATTTCATCCACACAGCTTTCGTATTGTTTGCTCAAGTTTTTTTTTCTGCACTTCGGCTGTTTTCCTGAGCCGGTGCAGATATTACGCCAAGTAAATATTGTCTAATCGAAGTCCATATTCTTCCGGATTATTGGATTTTCCCGGACGATGAAAATTATCGAATATTGTTCCGTCTATCTCAACTCTTTCTCTCTTCTCTCTCTATCTCCCTCTTTCCCTCTCTGTCACTCTTCATCTCTTTCGAAATGAATTTCGATTCGCTTCAGTCTTCGGGGGATTGAGTGAATCAAAAACCACGGCTTTACGTTCGGGGTTGTTTGAATATCTAATTAATCTTGGCGAATCCGTAAAATCATGTGATAGCTGATGCGTTGTGCTGTCGCCGGCCTCGTTTTTCTCAACACTGAGAACATCTCTTGAATGGGAAGGGGGTAGTTATGAAAAAAACGCCCTTTTTCTCGTGTTGCCCTATGAAAATCGAATAGGTTGCTTTTCTAGTATTTATATTGGATATCTCTCCAGTGTATACAGGTTGTTTGAAAAAACCTGCCCCTCTTGCTAGGAATAGATAGAAAGAACACTGCAAAATAAGTTGGGTTTTGCTCAGTTTAGGTTAGATTTTTTGAACCAAATTTTATGTGAATCTGCACATCAATCAATCAATCAATAATTTATTGTTTCTTGAACTTACAGTTTCATAACACACATCTGCACATCTTTCAATTTAACACCAAAAAGGTACTCCTGATTAAACTCAATACTGTATACGTTTTCGGAATATTTAGATTTGAAAGTAATGGAGAAATAACTGATGCTGTTAAAATGAGTATTATTGAGATCAATCACCTATTTATTAAAATCCAACAACAATATCATTATTTCTGTGCTAGAATTATTGTTTAAATAAAGAATTACATGTAGAAAATTGAGATAAATTTTACTAAAAACATAAAATAGGTTTTGAATAAGTTAGAGTAACTTTTCGAAATGTCCTCCGTTTCCACGAATACACGATTCTATATTTTTTTCTACATAATTACAGATATGAAAACAAATTCATGCGATTTGTCAGCTTCCAGAGCATATCCATACAAATTTTTTTTTCTGCAACCGACACAAAAGTCGGCCATTTTGATACCAAAATTAGCTCCTAGGAACTAAAAGGAGATGAACTAGGTCATCAAGAAGAAACAACATTGTTATGGTTAGTTATTTGGATTGGGACGCATACCTGATTTTTCCCGATTTCGGCAGATTTGGCATTTCATACCCATGCTGGATATATAAATACATCATATTATAGTTAGGTATATTTGTTTTGATCAGGAATGCCTTCAAGATTCCCGTACTTGCTTTGAATAATCACGGCTAGCAATACTTTTTTGTCTCACACAACGATATTGTTTGGCTTCTTTCGATTACCGAGCCAAACACAGTGGAATAAGGGGAGAAAAAATAATCGCTATCATTATTGTTGATATGCTTACTAACCTAACATTTTCCACTTATTTTTCCTATAGCTGCTGGCACTGGCGCGGTATTTGCTATTAGGGCAGACACCTGGTCCAAATGAATTCATCGATTCATCGATTCAATAGAACACACAAATGAGTCACTCTGTGGTTGTATTTATATTGAAACTACAATTCGAACATCATTGAAAATTGAATAAACCTGATCTGTAAAAGCAGGAAGAATATTCTCACCATGCACACGGATTATTTGTTGCATTGCATACATATGGCACTCGACTCATGTTCATTGATAATATTTCTTCCTATTTTTTTTCTGTAGGTTTAATCCGAGGTATGATCTGATTGAAGATAAATTATTCCAGGTATACTAAAATTGTTTCAAAACCGATCATTTTATTGGAATTTTATATAACAGCGTTCTTGATTATGAAAAGAAAATCCCAAACATATGCTTGTAACGATCCAGTGAGAACGTTAGTGCAGGGGAAAACAAAAATTAAAGACACATTTCGAATTGAATTCAACCCTTGATAATAAATTTCTCCGAACTAACTGATGGCGACCGTCTGGAGAAAAACTACCGGAAATTCGAGAAAAGACGATTCAATTCTCCATTACGGCCCGAATAAAATCAGTAAAGTTTAATTAGATGCCAAAATAAACGTTGAATAATTAAAAGTGCAGTTTAATTTATATTTCGATTAAATATTTGGATATACACACCGTTTAAAGGGTGACAGGCGTCCGGAATTCAAGGAATTGCACGAGAAGGGTAGAAGGGTCGGGTATATGTTATCTGACGGGGGAAGTAGGAGAGAAAATTAGTTTGAGAAATAGCTGAGAGGTAGTAGGGTGAGCATAGGAGTTGATGAAGCTAAAAAGATGTGTCAAGATAGAGAAGACTAATAGTAGCTAAGATCTCTCCTTTTATTGTCGTATAAAAGTTTTCATTTAAAAGCAATTTGGTATCTTACACAATGCTACAATGGAATACGGAGTGAGAGTTACTATATTAGGGAATGGAAGGAAAGGGATTAGGCTGCTGGAAATAATAAGTCCAGAAGATATCGATCTCGATTCCTTTATGCGACGTGAGTCATATAACGAGTGTGTGCTTTTTTATGTGTAAGCAATCATTACCATTCCCATTATGACATAGATTATGTGTAGATGTTTATCGAAACTTCGATTATCAATTGATGGACACAATATAAAGTAACATTCACCGAACATCGACTTTTTTTCTATGTGCAACATTTGATTGCTGCTGGTCATTCGAATCATCTCCGAGTTTGGAAATGGCTCAAGTTTATCCGCTTTTGATGTTCTCCCATTATACGAACTGAGTTCATCAATATCAGATCCCCCTCTAGATGACAAATATGACGAGATGTTATCAACTGCCATTAGCAGTAGTAGCATTAAGCAGTAGTTACTCGTCGATAGTTGAAAGAAACCATTTCGCGATAACAGAAATATATTTTCACATGAAAATGTTGCCGCTAACGAACCACTATACAGGGTGCTCAGGATCATGCCAGGTCCAAAAAGATATTGACTTTATCCGTCAGGAGCTTCAAAAGAATGTGTCACATACAAGACCCTCCTTCCCATTTAATTTTTGTTTTCAGATGGCGCCCAGTCGCTATCTTGAAATTTAAATCTTTCAATTTGACTCCAAGATATAGTTTTCATACATCAATTTCATTATCCCAAGTTTGAATTTTTTCAGTTGGTCCGTTCAAATAATAAAACCGGGGGGCATTAAAGAATAAAACTGTACTATATATATTAGCTAGATACTTTATCTATTTCTTCTATGTATTGTGGAGGATGTATTATGTTTATTATTTATTTGTTGTTTCTTTAAGGACTTCATGAATCGCGTAAGTGAATTTGTGTTTTGCCTTATCTTTTTATATAAACATCACAAATGAGAATTCTCATAAAGTATTATATATCATTTTGCAGGGAAAAAATAACAAATTCAACGAAATAGTAAAATACATGGTGTTCTATTGGAAAATATATGTGTCTCATCTCCAAAACCAAACCCCGAAAAAAAATTTTGAGTACGCTACTGGATTCTGCGCAAAATTCTCAGCACAACATTATTCCTGATTACTTCGTAGATATAGAAGGGGTCCAAAATCTGATTCGGCTATCATGAAAAAAAGTAGGAAAGGAACGTGAAAATCGCATGGCTCTATCTTCAATAACAACGGAGACAGATGTCTCAACCAAAAACCAAAATAGAATTGGTGTCCAGCGAAATGCGGCCCCTCCCCACCTGAAAATAATTTCATTTATTCGGTTCTCATTGGGGAGATTCTTTTGATAGATTTTTTGCTATACCTATACGCTTGAAAAAGGCCAGGAAATGGTTATTAGCGTACAAATTCCGACTCCTCTTTGAGAAATATAAAAGGTCCGTATATATAGAAGGATCCGGAGCACTTCTTTAACAATTCCATTTCAATCTTTTTGGAGAGTTATTGTGAATTCGCGTTATTGGCATCGCCCCATCGAGAAAGCGTTGACCATCAGTTTCACTTTATAAATTAAAAATACCATTTCGCCGATGTAATTCGAATGGATGGGAGAATTCGAATTCGAGCAGACGACTGTCGTAAACAGGACGGATCCGTCTGAGTTCAGAGTGGAGTGTTTGATATACGAAAAGGAGTTATTACTCAATCAGGGAGGGTGACTAACGTCAAACAGATATTCGCTGCGAATGACAGCACTTCAACCTTTTATTTGCCCTAATGCTCATTAAAGTTACGCCTCTGTACCCTACGATTTAACACTATAGACCACTTCAGACGGACGAAACGAATCTAGGATAGTTTACTGAACTGAGATTGAACTTCATAATTAGAATTACAATGTGTTGTTACACGCCTCGAAATATTTTTCATGCCATTCAAAATGTTTTTGCTGCAATTATTAAATATCATAATCCAATGGAAGATTGGTGTAATATTATGTATCATTCCATTTTTTGAGTACCTTATATTTGAATTGGTAATGATTCATGAATGTTTGTACTACAATTTGTAGCCAGCCAGGCAATTCCTGCGCTTTTTCCAGATGTAGGTACTTAGACATCTGGTGGTTACTATGTGTTTTAGTTGACTTCTTGCCTGGACTTCTTTTTTTAGCAAAGCATTAGTGTGAGATCAAGGATGTACCCCTTGTAACTCCAACTTAGAGATATCAAATCAAACCAGCCCCATTTCATAAGCCTCTTCCGCTGCGAGTATATATAATGGTGCATCGTTTGGGACTTGACAGAGTTATTGGGAATGGCCACCAAGATCACCTGATCTAAACCAATTGGACTTTTTTATGTCTGGCTATTCAAAATCTGGCGTGTTCGTCGCCCAGTCTGGAATACTAGAGTTATTGCTTCAGAGAATTATTGTGAAAAGGTATTTGGTAATGTTCCAACAGAGTTTGATAACATACGGTATTATTGTTCGCTAGAAAACGAAGGTCATTTTGAGCAATACATTAAATAAATCTAGTAACTGATCGCCACGCAGCAAGATCCGGTGAATTCTGAAGAAAAATTCGATTCTCTAGTTGAATAATAGCTTCAACGTGAAAAAATGATGACCAGCAGCTATAGGGAGTAAATGGGAATTACGAATAGTAGCTGAATTATATTTTCTAGAAGGCGAGCGGCAATGCGATTTCAGCTTCTCGTTGCCGACTGAAAAATGGACCAAATAAATAGTGGGCATTATTTTTGGAGAGCAATGCCAACACTAATTCGCAAAAGTCCCAGAAGTGGCTGGCGGATGATAATATTTACAGTCCACTCTCGAATTTTTTTCATCAATCCTTTTTCATATATAAATGGCCGATGTGAGCGGAGGCCAGGGCCTTATGAAGTGGAGATAAAACTCAACGATAATTCACATCCCAAGCACGTCTGTCTATCAGGAATACATTTCATTTACATCGGAAAAATTCTGAGTGTAGATGTTTATTTGCTAGTTCAGAGGGCTATCTGATAACGAAGGAAATCGATTCGTTCCGAAAATTTGGTCTTCATATTCCTACTCTTGGTTATAATGCTGAGAACAAAGACGACCATTGTCAAATAATCCAAATGAATATTATGTCTGTTATCTCGCGGGTGAAAATGTGCACGACTAAAAAGAGTCGAGGTTGTGAAGTGGTATTTTTGCTCTCGCCATAGAATTAACATGCATAAAAGATAAGGACTTATTTTCAGATGAGTTTCGTCCTGAATTTTTGTTTTCCTATATTTTTTCAACGGATATTCAGGATTATCTCCTAACTGGTTGACTCGAAAAGTAATGCACATCACAGTTCTTTCTTTCTCATTCACCCTTGAAACTTCTTTTAACAATTTGCAAATAGAGTTTGAGATTTTTTTAGAAATTTTTAGATTGAAAGTAGAATAATAATCAAATCCAAACCAAGTTGGTAACAGTAGGCCACTAGATTGGCATTATGACAATAGGATAGGATCAATAATATTGGAACAAGACTACGTTACAGTTTGTACGTTCACACTCCATAGACCTGGGACACCACCCTTGGTACTGGTTATTGTGGGCTTCTCGAGACTTTTATCAATGACGTAGCCGATGGCGTTTTCTAGTCGTCCATGGGGTGGCTCGTTCGCAACGAATTATTTTAATAAGTAGTAGAACAGCCAAATCAGTGTTGCCACCTCAAGGATTTATCCCTTTTTGAGGGACTTGAGGTCCACGAGGGACAAAGGAGCATTTAGTTAATTTCGAAAGATTCTTTCACCTGCATGGGTAGGTATAAAACTACAGAGTCTGAAATGAATTCAGCATCATTTAGCGATAAAAAATGACAACTTGGAAGTGTATTCACCTAGCAGAGTATCGATGAAACCTTATACCGTAAACTGTAAGTTACTGATATTTACTTTTTACGAACATTCAGGAGGTTTTGAAAAACTAATTTTCTCTGACTAATTTACAGTTGCAACTGTAAATTACGATGTGTTTCGAAAAAAAAAAAGGTTGCAACTGTAAATTAGTGCTTATTTTCAGTTAAAACTGTGAATTAGTGCTCATTTTCAATTGCAACTGTGAAATAGGCAAACGTTCGTGAAAGAAAAAAGTTTTCTAGGATGACAGTTCAAACGCATCGTAGTATTCATTCTGGTGATATTCAAATAATGAATTATAGAAGAATCTCCTAATTCTGAACATTTGGAGCCCCCAACGACACTAAACTATTCAATGACGTTTGGCCGCAGGACCCTTTGTTCAAAATGTGGCTTAATTTAAGTTTCAAGGGATTTTTGATGGAAATAAGGGACATCTCATGCCTATTCTATTCTTTAGTGGAACGCTTTAGACTTTAGAGTCAGGTCAGTTTGGTGAGCATATACCAATTATTATAAGAGCACAGGTACTATTTCATTCATTTCTCAATTTATTTTTTGAATCATCGACTACGCCAATGGCCAGCACTCCAGCTAGCACATAGCACATAGTACGAGACTCCGAGATATGGTCTGTGTTCTCATGACGTTAGCTCGGAATTGTTTTTATCTGTGACGGATCCGGCATTTCTTCTGTTATGAGTATTTGGTTAACATGCGGGGACTCATTATGTTCCGATCGTCATTTTCGGTAATTAAACGGGATTTAATGAGTGGGTAGAAGTTCGGAATACTCACGACTTGCTATAAATTTTCGATTGTATAACGGGTTCTGATGCCGTGGAAACAATCAGTAATAACCTGAGAGTGTTGATTTATTTTTTGAAAGTATACTTTATCAGCTTTCATCTCATAGGAACGAAAAATTCGGGGTTGAACATTCAAGCACGAAGATTTGACCTAACCTAACCTTGCCATTGTCTGTTGTACTCGTTTCACCACCACTGTTGATAGTCGTGGGCAAGGCAAGAAAAACTACAGATTTGCTTGGAACCAGAATATTTGTCTGGGTCACTTTTTTCATCTTTTGGGGCGCACGTAGAGGAATCCCTGTAATGTTCGTGCGTACCTTGAAAGCATAGGAAGAGGAGGTAGCTATTGGAATTTTTTTGAACTTCTGGAGATTATAAGTTCTGGGGAATACCTCCTTTGGCTATAGACAGTTCTATAGACAAACGAGTTATGGTAAAGAGTACGGCAAATATCAAGGTTGATGACGGAAGGATGTGCAGACAGGGCTTGTCGAGTTCGTCTGACTGGCATTGTTAGTGATGGAATGATAGCAGAAATTTCTGAGGAACATTTTCCGTGGAAGTATCTGTTGTAGGAGTTTCGTAATGATATATTTGATATATTCTGATCGAGAGATTTGATTGCCAAATGTAAACAAATTTGGACTAAATCATATTTGTAGTAGAGTATATATCTATCAGGCTAACAAAGTCTGATTTCAAACCACAGAACTCTTCAAACCGACTGTTAACTGCGGTTGATGTAATAAGGTTACTCATGGAACGTACTTCGACTGGTCTCCCAGTAGAGTTAAAATGGAATAGCATTATCATTGTTAACCATATTGTTTCTGTGAGTGCACAATAGCGGTCCTTACGAACGGTGTGGTTAAACCGAACGAATTCGTATGGGGTATCTCGTATTTCCAAGACTAAATCACTAATCTCGGGCGAGTTTGTGAGCCACTGTTGTGGGAGTTTCGTAATGTTAACATTATTAAAAATGTGAACGATCTTTGCAACTTCTGTGGATGTTTCGAGATCGTGCAAAGGACTCTTGCCTCTTGCCACCCTTTATGGAGTTGTTCTCGTATAGAAATTTCTTTCGGGCAACGGATCTCGTTAAATTTCGAGGCTGAATTATCATTCCTTTTTAGAGTGACTGTCGACTTTTAATTACTTATAGCACTCTTCAGACACAATATTACTATTTTTGTTTTCCAAGGAGCTAATTAACTTCAAATATAATAAAAAAATATATCTGCAAAGACGAGACTGGCGCAGTGGACGAGCGGAGGGCAAGAATTTTTTCTAATATTCAATTTACGAATTGAATACTGTAAAGTTTGAGAGCATCGGCTGGGAATAGTCTTGCACGATTCACTGTTGCGTTCCAATTAACAGTGCTGCTCCTATATACGCCATAAAAATAAAAATGTGATAAAATTATAATAACATGCGAAATCTTTAAGGCTTCGGTATTTTATAGCATCGTCACTAAATTTACAGCGTACTTAAATGAACGTGTCAGATTTCGCCTTAAGTTATAATCGACATTTTGAATGAATAATTTATGTCATATTGAGAGAGAAACGTTGCTGTCTCAATTGCCACAAAATATTGGAAACATAACATCAATGTTACAAGAATCACTCATCTCAAACTAAAATTGTGCAGAGCTGAAGATTTCCTATATGATTTCAATATCATTCCACCCTTTCATATTATATGTTGTTCATTTTCAGTAAGGATCTTCGTTCGTTATTACTGAAAGAGGTCTCTTCGTTGTGGTAACCCTAAGTAATTCACTTGCGGAAAGAATATTTTCACTATTATACGCAGCTTGTATGGGTCTCGAAACTGATTTTCTCTGTGATGATGTGATATCCATATGCCGCTGCGATATATAGGATGAGCAGATCTAAGGTTTACTTGATTATAAAGGAGGAAGAGCGCTGAAGAAAATCCAGAGTTTTCTCGATGATTGCATGGATTCACAAAGACCTCTGCTATATTCCTCGGATATGGATATACTGATTTAGAATCGTCTTTGTCTCGAAATCGATTCACGGTGTTTTCGCTGACATAGCTCAACTTGTCAAGAATTTAGACATTATTATAGGATCGCCGAATCCTTCCTTCCAAAGATAGGAGATCAATTTTTAGTACATTACAGAAAGGATTTCTCGAGAAATGTTAGTTATTTTTCAGTGCATCGAAAAATCATCTATAAACATCAATCACCTTTTTCATCTCTGGGAGCGCACGAAAAGGGATTCCTAGGATGTTCGAAGAACATCGTGCGTACCGGATAGGAGGAGGTGTTGGAATTTTTTTCGGATTACTAGAGATTATAAGTTCTTGAGAATCTTTTGGCAATGCTTTGTCGATCTATAGACGAACGAGTTTTGCTGAAGTGTTGTTCGATATATTTGAAGATTGACAACGAAAGGATGTGCTGACTGGGACCTGTCGAGTTCATGTCACTGGTATATTGCTAGTGATGGAATGATAACAGAGATTTCTGAGAAAGATGTAAATAATAAATATATATACTAAAAACAAACAAATTCTGCTGGATGGTTCTTATATATATACAAATAAACATTTGCAGACTTTGACATCATTGATTTCTTCTTATACTCAATAGGTACTTGTGATGTCAGAGAACCAATAAAGCATACTGATAACCAAGTCATAATATGATCGTTGTTTACACGTAACATAAAATAACAAATATACGATTCATTCTTATGGACGTATCGCTAAATCAAATTGTTTGGGTAACAATATTTCTGGCAGTGTTCTACTTAATAAATCAAGTGGCCCGAGTCATTCCGAAAATATCATTGCCTAGTTGAAGTGGTTTCTGAAGAATTTGTGGTATTAGGGTCATAAAACTCCCCATGCACTTCTACCATTCATTACAGTCAACAGAGGCGTATTATTGAAATCATCCAAAGGTTATTTTATTCTTTGTTCCATTCGTAAATAGACTTCAAGGGACACGGTCATTTATCAAATTGTGTTCTCTCACTTTGTTGATTTGATCATCGAAAGAATATGCTATATTTGACACTCAATTTTCGTGTTGAAGAAAATATTTTTCATAGGACTCATCGACAAATACCAAGACGAAGTGAATGATGTCATATTATATGTTTTCATCATAATATACGAGTCGATACAGTTATTCTAAAATTAGAAATTGTTCTCGCACATTTCACTGGAGAGAAGATTATCAATTTTCAGTCCACTTCCGTATGTTGTAATTTTCGAGTTATATATGTTATGAAATGAATCGACTTTAATCATTTAATAAATCAATTTGAGTTGGTTTCAACTTTGTAGTTTTACAAATTTCATCACATGCTTGCGTCCATTTCTTATATGCACTTTTCACGCCCTATATGAGCAGTCCAAATTGAACAAATTTAGTACAATTCTCTGTTATTATGTAATGACATGTATTTATTTTCTATCTCGTATTATTTTCTAGAGCACTTGATTCCCTGTTCTTTTGACGCAGGTGCCCTTCCGGGATTAGGTGATATAGTTCTCAGATTTCTTGACAAAGTTTTCAATCACCAAAGGCCTTAAAGGGCCAGCGAAGCTCTGCGCTATATGATATACCTACATCGTTGTCCCATTGAACTTATCTGGGATTTATAGTGAGATCCCAACTTATCTGGTATCTGGGGATGATTTATAGAAGCTTCCAACTTATCTATAGGTTTGATTTATCTGGGGATCCCAAATTTCCAGATAGTGTGATATATTCCGAGAAAAGTCGTGCGGATTACAAATTTACACGAATTTGGATATGTCGAAACAGCTGGTCAGATCAATCGCAACAGGCAAAATTTTGCACTGAATTTAAGTCTATAAACTAACAACTTTTCTCTAATCGTCATTAGAATGTTGTTCATTGCGTAAGATACAGAGTGATACGCAGACACATGCTGATTTCTCGAGAAGAAAATTATGAATTAATGTACTCATTTTGTTTATTGGCACTCAAACGGAAATGTATTTAATTGAAAACAATAAATGAATCAAAGTTCGAATGTGACAAACGCATTTCCAGGGTATTGTGTACGCCCTGTATATCCTTCATTCAAAAGCATTCAATGTTCATTCATTCATTGTTTTATGGATTTTGCAAAATCCTCATTCAAATAAGAGTTCCATCGATCTTTCATTCCTGTATATTCGTTTTCTCGTGTGTGATAATATGTCATTATTTTCCCAAATCACTCTGTATATGGAAAACATGACTAACATATGATAATTACTTGAAAAATTGTTTTAAACTTCAGAAAATGCTTCTGTTTGGAAAGGGGGAATATTTATATACCGTATGTATAAGAGGGAAGCAGTATTAGGTTAAAATAAGAGAAAAAAAATGTACATATCACACATTGACTTACATACCTTAGGAAGAAAGCAATTAGGAAAAAACGATTGAAAATACTTGAATAAATCGAATTTTCAAACCAATTAATTCTTCACCTTGATTTTCTCATAGAAAAATAGGTAAAGATGACAAAAAAAGGGTATATACATTGACTTACATATACCTTGGAAGGAAAGCAATTTGGATAAAACGATTGAAAATACCTGGAAAATTCGAATTTTTAAACCAATTAATACTTCACCTTGATTTTCCAAAAAGGAAAATTGGTTTAGATGATAGAAAAATAGTGTTTTTACACACTTTGACATACATACCTTGGGTGAGGAGCAATTTGAAGAAAAAAACGATCAAAATACTCAAAAAATAAAAACCGATCAATGCTTCACCTCGATTTCCTCACAGATATAGAATGACTATACACACAATGACTAGGGTATGTATCTAAGAGAGGAGCAATTGAGAAAAATCGACTAAGAAAACCTCAAAAATCGAAACTGATTGATTCTTCACAGGAAAATATGTTGAACTGAAAACTAGGCTCATTATTTGTATGTACTGAAAAAATTACTACATGCTACTTTGTATAATGCAAAATTGTCTTCATTTTCTAAGAGCTCGACCGGCTTCTGGGGTAGAGACCCACGGGGCCGAGCCGGTCCTGATGCTGACAATTCCAACTTAACCAACGTGGCTAGCTATTTCGTGTCTTATCGTGCGGTACTCGTTACGTAGGAAGACGACAGCGGAGCACAAGATCCTCTACAAGTCGAGTCGTATGGAGTACCACCTAAGTACCATAAGTACCTACCGAGGTATATACATATCTACCTTCTAGGCATGGCCGGGCCGGGGGACTGACTCTGTGGCCTTTCTGCCATCCATGTATCTCTTCGGATATGCCGGAAGAGTAGCGAGACTGAATGAACTATGCCGAGCTTATGGCCTATACAGAGTGAACAACCATTCGATGGGTTAGTTGGTGAAGGCAAATCATCAAACCACCACTGTGGATTCTATAGCAGTTGGTCAATTAACTTTCATGTTTGAACCACACAGAAGAAAAACGTTTCGACAGAATATTGGATGAATCGATATACAAATTGTGGAATTGGGCAAACAATGTGCGATTCACATAATCTAGATTTCGGTATCGCACGGTGTACGATTTATAATCCATACTTCTATACTAATATTATAAAGAGGAAAGATTCGTTTGTTTGTTTTTTTGTTTGTTTCTTCGTTTCTTTAGGCTCAGAAACTACTTGACCGATACACTAGGAAGCCAGGCCGGACAGCTAATTGCTTAGAAAAAAGCAAAAATTTTACGAAATCAAAAAAGAATTATTTGGTGATTTTAGAGAAATGATGATCAACAACACACAGAATAGAAACCAGTTTTGACCACACTATGCTTGTTTTACACGTTACGAAATTTGTTATGATCATATTGTTTCTATAGCAATATAGTCATATATCCGCATATATCCCCCAAAATTTTCAGGATATAAGGTGGTCCCAGGTAGGGTAGCTCCTCCTTCTCTATTATATGTGTGCTAGGTTCCTTGCCCTTGGGTTCTGTGGGGTAACACATTCCGTAAGTATGTGGATCAAGGATTCCTCCTTCTCCCCTCAGAATCTGTATTCGTCTTCCTTCCCTGCCCTGTTAGGCAGTCCCCTGTTAGGACTCTCGTTAATATATACGGAATTTATTTTTGCTTTGACTGATATGCGTTTGATCTTCTGTGGTTTTATATGTACCCAGTGGTATCTTAGCATGTCTGAGTCCTTGAAGATTTTCCGATTGATGTATCTTATCTGTTGAGCTTCTTCTTTTCTAATTTCTGCTGATACAGTACTGATGCAGCTGATTTCGTAGATGGGTTGGCCCCACGAAGGGTGTTACCTTCTACTCGGGAATGTCCCGGAACTCATAGAAGGGTGACTGTATTTCTGTTGGCTGGCTCATTTCGATACATAGTGTACCCTCTCGAACCTTCTGGAATTTGTTGGGACACCCTGTAATTGAATGACTCTTCGCGATCGAAATCGCCAGTCAAAGATTCATATCGATCTATACGTCCGTTAGAAAGGTCGGAGGGATCGGGCTTGTTTTATTTTGTGTTTCACGATGGAACTGGTTCGATTACTTTCTCGTTTTAATGGAAAGACAAATGTGGGAGTTTGGCGTTATGGAATGTGGAACAGATCTTCTGCATGAGCATGTGCGAATGGTTTCAGTATACACATGGGAATCGGTATTCAGAGCAAAAAGATATTTTCTATCAACATTTAGAAGTTAGATTTTACCTTACACAAAGTGATTCAAGTCGGGTATTCTCCGAATTCCTTCCACTACACCAAACGAAAATTATATTCCAAGAGTGTCTCATTGTCCCATGAGTATATCAACTGCTGTCTCATGATATAAAACTATATGATTATTTACACTTACAAGTTACAAGATGTTCCACCTCCATGTAAAATGTTGAAGCCAAATTCGACCTTTGTACTTGGCTGGATCGTAGGCGGCGCTTATTCTAGGAATATCATTCTTTCTGAAGCAGTAATATCACCAACTTTGATATTCTGAAGGCTTCGCTACTCAACAAAGAGCAGCTCATAGATACCGCCTCCTACCCTCCTACTGAATAGAATTTCGTGCTTCATTGCTCTCATAAGGATAGTTCATCTTGTTAGTGTGAAGAATCCAGGACTCATCTTATGAACACCTTCCATCCGTCAAGACCTAATTTATCAATGACCCAACTCATCAACCCATCAACCGTTGATGAGATGGGTGTTGATGAAATTGGTGTGTTGATGAGGTAGGTAGTTGATCAGTTGGGTCATTGGTGAGTTGGGTATTGATGATTTGGATGCGTTAATAAATTGGGCCTTTCATGGATTGGTTCCTTGGTGAGATTGATGTTGGTGAAATGGGTGCGTTGATGAGTTGGGTTGTTGATGAGTTAAGTGTTGAGGAAATGGGTTGAATTGATGAGTTGGGTATTGATGAAATGGGAGTTGGTGGGTTGTATGTTGATGAGCAGCTGGAGTCAACCCCTTCATACAGTGTCTTTCAGTTGCCATCATACCAAGTCAGCCATAAATGTGGCATTATCATAAAATCAAATAGATATTGAAATTTTTTAATCACTAGGTATTTGAGGATGTATTTATTTTGTATTCGTTCATTACTTCAATTCGGCGAACAAATTGTTCTCCTAAGTATCATTTTTACCTGGATTATTCAATGCCGAGTTTTTGCCGTCTACATATGTATTTTGAATTTAATATTGAGAGAAAGAAAATGATCTTGTGGTTTCCGCTTGGTAAATTTGTGAAGTCACTATATATGAAGGATGCTCGGAAGTATTCCAATAATTTTGTACAAGCTGACAGAATCGATTTGTGTAGGCATCCGGCCGGCTGTATGAAATTCTTATTGGAGCTGTAACTACCTATAGTTTGACAATGGTGTGCATCGGGAGATAATCAATTTTCGAGTTATGTGCCGTAATTATCTCTTGTGTGGAACGCGTCATACAATGCGGAGACGGAAATTAGAGGCGAGTTCGATAATGTCCGAGATGGGTGAAAAACTGGACCAATCGTGACTAATCCATAATGGCGTTTCTATGATTATGATTCCCTATTCAGTGACATAATAATTTTAATGCCTGTATACGTTGCTTCATTATCGCGATGGAGCGTGCTGTGTGTTACTTTGTGTTCCACATCATATTTTACATGCATTGATCGTTATTTCCATAGCCGAAAAGTCACTAGTGCCGCCAGAATCGGCAGATTTCCATTTAATTACAAGTAATCCGATTAGTCGGTGCCCGATGAGAATTTGCTGAATTTCAGTAACCATTAATTTTATTTGATGGACAATATCACACCTTATAACACTCAAAATTGATAAATTCGGAAAATTTACATGCGAATGGAATCGCTAATACTAATAGAGTGTTTGTTTCGGGTCCAGCTGAATTCACGGAATGGACAACGAACGTTTCGAACGATATACTGGGTGATCAGTCTAATGTAACCGAGATAATTTCGCCTTGCGTTTATGATGGCTTGCAAATAGGTTAGAATAATCTTGGGGTACAAGTTTTATCCCTACATATATACCGGTTGTGTGGTTATTTTATTGATAGGGTTTTCAACTAATGAAGTGAATTCATGTTAATTTGTATAACAAAACTCGTTTTCTTCTTCACCCAATAAAAGAAATTCATGAATTCTCATTTCTATAACAATTAGGTACAAAAAAAAAGGAGGGACAAACAACTGTGATGTAAGTGGTACACCATATTTGAAATATTCGGTATTCGAAAGGAAGCCATCAGTAATTAAAAAAGACATCTTGATTCGTATATTCAGAATGTTTGGAAATGTTAATCAACACCAAGATAAGTATAGGTACTGAAAAAGTATTCGAAATAACTGAGAAGGAATCTATTTGAATAAAATATGAGTTTAGATAAAGCAGGTGTTTACTCGGTAGCCTATTGACTAGCCAATCATAGTTATTTATACACCAAGTTACAGAATATTATCATTAATACCCAGGGACCAAGATTATATATCCAGAGGCTTCAGCCGAGGACTATAATGTCCCGTGGTAATAATATTCTTCACTAACATGGTGATTAATTTTTTTAAACCACTCAGCAATATCCACGTCAAGAAGAACCCGGGTACCAAATTTTGTGGAGATAATTTTTTTTGCGAAAGTCGTTTTTGAAACTCGAACGGAAAAAATCTATTTCAACACCCAGTATCTCCAAAACGAAGCATTTCCGGACAAAAGTTTATGAAGACTTTTTTCCCGAAATTGTCTTAGGAATACGTCACTTGAATATTAAAACGTACTTATGTTACACCCTGTATTTATACCCCCATCCGCTAACAAAGCGTTCTCCTGTGCGAATCTTCGCACAAGAGACTCTTCAATCTTCAAGCAGGAAGTGAGATCCGGTCGTGATGGGGGTCGATTAAAATTAGATATTCGGTGACAAATAGTCCATTAAGGATTTATTGCTAGATAATGTGTATCGTTGTTCGTTATTTATGGCGATCATAACACAAAACGATGGTCGCAGGAAATTGCTTTACTTCCGATCAGCTTCCAGCGAGATATAGGTAATGAAAGTCCCATATGAGGACGCGGCCAAAACTCCAAGGGAATATTATAGTGGAATGCGAATAGAATATTTCTACATGTCACTGCTTTTCAGAGATATTCGAAATTCTAAAACAACTTACTGTTGATCTAGATCTGTGGTTGCCATCTTTTACCACGAGGGGCCAGAAAAATTAAATACATTTTACACGGGGCCGGCTGGAGTGAATAACAAATAAATATAATGCATGTTTTGAAAATTCCAAATTTATTAATTATTAGATTATGAAAGTAACGGGTATTTGATATACAGTGAGGACCGACAGTCAAATTTTCGAAATAGGACACCCAAAAAGGTACTTGAGCGTACGATTTTCCAGGAAAATCGATTTATCTGATCGAGGAACACACCATGTGTGCCTCCACCAAAACTTGAAAAGAGCATAAACAGTTCGATTTCGATCTGCGATCCTGAGATTTCCGTCTGAAGTACATGATGTTGGTTATTTTGTAATATGAGCTCACTGATATCTTCTCATCAAATCTGTCGGAAGAATTTTCAATATCAATTTAATTATTTCTGTTGTTGAGGGAATGAATCATGCTTGGTATAAATCATAATACCATAATCATATAATTAGAAGGAACTGGAGAAATAAATGTCGAAACCAAACGTGGATTCTTGAAACGCTCGTAAAACTAAATTAAAAGGATGTTTTCCAGTCTTGGGAACCGAAGAAAAAACTCGTAGGGTTAGGTATTTGGTCATTAGGAAGCCTCAGATGCGTAGAATTTGCCAAATGATTGAGTTTGCCATTGGCGTAGAAGACAGAAAACTACACTGATCATCAACATATACATATCTTGTTATTTGTAGCAGCTATAGAGCTTATAGCTCTATTCCAGTTTCTTGTTCATTATCAATACAATGGACAACACTGATTTCAAGTCCCTAAAAGGTCTGTACAATATCTGAGAACACATTCCTAAGATCAATATAAGCCGATTGAAAGCAACTTATCTCAGTCCAAAATTGCTCCGTGTCAGAGATACAGGGTGGTAACGGTAGAAAATAAAAATCGTATCTTTCAAAATTCATGAAATTGTTTGAACATATAACTTGAAAAATTGGTATCCAGGGGTTTTTTGGGATACGAGACTCGACACCTTTTTACTGTGGCCATTAACTCCACCACCCTGTATTTCGGAAACGGAGCAATTTTGGACTGCTTTAAATCGGCTTATTTTGACTTCAGAAGCATGTACAGACCTTTTAGGGCACCTTGTAGATCTGACCAAACCGTGCATCGTTCGTATATAGTGACCAAAAAAACGGGGTTTTGGAGTTTTGAGGAATTGTTAATAGTTTTCTCGATAAAGTTGAAGGAGTTTCCCTCTTCAGAAGATTTCCGACTTCTCGCACGTCTGCTTTTCAGCTTTTTATTTACATAATAGAATTAAGATGAATTATGCGAGAAAAAGTGTCAGTGTATAACGAGTTTTTCAGGTATTTTTTTGCATAGAAATGTTGTGTTCGAGATGCATTGAATTTGATGAGTCAGTAACTCTCATCAATATTCAATTCTGTGGTTTTATTCAAATCAAAGAACGATAATCGTTAGTTATTTTTCACATAAATTGTGTTTCTCGTGAAAGCAAATTATAATAATATTTATTAATTGAAATCATTGGAAGTGACTACGCTGAATTATGTACTAACGAATATTGAAAAAGTAATATATTGCGACGATTTTCAGAGTAACTTTCCATGGAATGAAATTTGGACTTCGGTGAACTTTTCCAAGAATTACTGATGATAATTTCTAGCAGTGCAAAGACATTTTTCATGATGCTGTAATATCGGGAGAGTTCCCTCCTGAACTTGTCGAATTTTTTTTTCTTGAGTGCTGACAGCAACAATACCTGATGAATTCGAAACCACATCCAATCTGGATGATACTAAATCCGAAAGGAAAGTTGTTGAACTCTGTTTACGGATCAGAATAATTTCGGCCAATTCAGTCCCCTCGAAAGTATCCAGCTTTCTCCACCTTTTTAATTAGTGAACTAAAGTACAGGCCAAACGACGACAACCGACGCAAAACAATAAAAAAAAGTGCGATGCTTTGCCACAGCGTCAGATTATTTGTCGGAAGCTTATTTGGTGGGGTGTAATGTGTCAAACAAAAAGTAATCACGGTGTTGAGTTATCGTGACAGAAGTCGAATAGTTTGACCGCTACATTCATGCAATAGTTTCATCGGAATCTGAATGGTGATGAAAACGAGATAGAACATTTTTATCATACCCTGGTAGAACACTAATATTGGTTGAATATTGAACCAATATGAAATATTGATTTTAAATATTGAGCCAATGAACGTGATTGGATGTGAGCATTCTGTGATCTTGGTGCTATGTTGAAATAAAATCTTGTTTCGATATGCTTTATCTAATATCGAGTTTATATTCGTATACAAGATTGGACAAATGATGCCAACTTATAGAAACCGCTGTCTTACTTTATGTCGAATTATAATATTCAATCAATATTGTATTTCGTTTATGCTACTACATTCTGATTCAAAATTTGAAGCCATATTAGCCTCCCATATCCCCATATCCCCAAACAGATATTGGCAAATAAAAATCGGCTGGTCATAAAATTTTAATGTTATGTGAACATTGGCAGTATTGGCACTGGATTGATAATTGAATATCGAAATGAAAAATTGGTTTGATATTGGGACAATCTATAGTTATTCCATATTCAATATTCGAACAATGGGCTAATGTGAAACCAAGTTTTAGCCAATGTTCTACCTGGGTAGTTTTCTTCAGATTCTGTATATACTCATGACACATTTTTAAAAATTGGCGTTATGAACTTTCAGGAATTATGCCAAAATTCAGACTATTCAGCGTTAATATAGCATCGCTATTTTCTATGGAAAATTTGGCAAAGAACAATGTGTCAGTATTTATATCTCTCGTTCTGATTGTAATTATACTTTTCTGAAGTCGGATGAACTGGTTTCGTTAATTAATTTTACGCGTTGAGAGGCAGACGAATGATCATTTTACAAGCTGCTAAATTTCATATTAAATTTCATTTCTAACCATGAGAGTTTCGGTGTAATGAGAATCTCGATAGAACGTGTGCATGGTTTTGCTGTATTACAAAATGAGTCGGACTGATAAAATCTCCCCCGTTTTTTTTTACACCATGCCTGGACATTTAATATTTGATGAAGTATACTGTTCGACGAATGTTTCATGAAAATCGCTGGGCAGCAGAATTGGTTTGGTCCGGAATTTTATTGGATTGTAAAGTAGAACTGGTGATTCTCTATGGAAAATATGGAAAACATGATCCTCACGACCAAAATATATCCTGAAATTTCCAATTGTTTGCCAGACCTATTTTCAATATGAACATTCTGTTCGACAAAATAAGCGAACGTATTGAAATCGAATATTTTGAAATAATTGACTATATCAGTTCCACTCTGATGTAGGTATAATGTCTGAAACAATGTTCTTAGCAAAATCTGTGTGACCTTGTTTAGGTTAACATCTTGAGCATTCCCAGAAACGGTAAAGTGAAACGAAAGAGAAAAACTGTCATCTGTGCGTTCAGACAAGACACTCCAGCAATATTCTTCAGTTCTGGGAAATATTTATGATCTGTTTCGAAATGAATGCAGGCAAATGGGCCTTCTGGCTTCTCAGTTATATTTTTACGATCATCGGTCTAGGCTCCCTTCAAGGGTTCCGAATTCGTACTAGATAGGATGTTGCGAACTAATAATGGCCTGACAATCCGTTGAATGGTCTGATTTCACGGTTATATTTCTAAAATGGATGGCGAATAACCGATGAACAGTTCGACTCGCCTCGTTTCTCTATCAAATAGAAATTCAACTATAGCTTTGAGAGCAAAAAAAAAGTCTTCCCATTCCGTTGTCTTCAGGGTTGCTATATAGAAAATAATGAACATTTTATGTTGGCAACACTGAGAACCTTCTTCTCCTTAATTTTTTCTCATTTTCAAGCCTAATAAGCACATCCTTTCTTGTCATCAACCTCTAAATATGTTGAGTAACTCTTTACCAAAACTCTTTCGCTTATATATAGAGCGGCAACGCTTCAAATTTTTTTGCCAAAGGATTCATTCCCATCCCATATTCTTTCCCTATCCTCCCTGGGTACGCACGATGTTCTTCGAACATTATAGGGATTCCTTGTGCGCTTCATGAGATGAAAAAAATAATGAAATTTGGATCTCTGAAGACAAGGACAGAATGTAAAGCCAGACATATTTCTTTCTCTCAAACTTCCAAATGAGCTGAAGAATCTGCAAACTTAAACACACATTCTTCGATTGTATATTTATCGTCAATTTGCTCTAAAAACTTTCACCGAAAAAATCAAGCTGAACCTTATATAGGGAATGAGGTGTAATTTTCGAAATAATGAATATTTCTCTGTTATTCTACGTCCCTGAAATTAAAACCCGTTCCATTCACTTTCCACTCTATTTCGTTTTCCTTTGCTGGAAATACCTTCGGAATAGAAAAGCGAAGATTTTCTCGGATTGAACGATGGCGCCTAATGAACCTATTTTGATAAGCCTGAATGGTGGTAGAGGGGGAGGTTCGATGCTCAAAAGCCGAGATTACATGTAGCAGTTCTAATGTTGCCGCAATGGCATGTGTGTGGGTGAAAGACAAACCCTCCCGGATGACGAAAAGCTTGAATAGAACCAAATTGCTAACGGTGATACGCTCGAGGCGCCAGAACAGGGACGCCGAAAAAAATCATCAAGGGAAGATTTCACGGAATCGTAGAATGGCCACTGTTGTAGGAATTTTGTTTTATCTCCGAATTCATACTTTTTTCTCTGAGGTCAAACTCTTTTATCTGAATTCAGACTTTTTTCTCGAATTCAGCAATTTTTTCTCTGAATTCAGACTTCTCGTATCTGTAAACAGGGTGTTTCAAAAGTAAATGCCATTTAATCACGGGCGCGTATTCCTTGCAGAAGAAATAGAGGTTCCTAGAGGCATTTTTTGCAGGACGACCCTTTCTCACCGTGATATACTGGCTGCAACTCCTGAAACACATTTTTTTTTATAACTGTTGAAGGTCGTGTGGAATGAATAAGCACATTTAATCCTGATACATCTTCAACTCCTTTTTCATTCATAATCGTGAAAACAATATCAGCATAAAAATATCTCTGCAATCGTAAAAGAATCATTTGGAAATATGGGAAAACTTCGATATTACATGCAAACCAAATTATTTACATGAAATAACTATATCATATCACACCTTCATCAAAGCTACTATTTTCAACGACAGTTATTATCAAACAAAATGCGTTCCTGAAGTTGGGCCCTGTATAGTTATACTTTATGTATTGGAATACGATTTCGTGATTTTTTTACCAGGAATTTTTGCAACACCCTGTATACACATGTGGTAGAAAATTTGAATTCAGAGAAAAAAAATGCAAAGGAAAGTCTGGATTCAAAAAAAGAAGTTTGAATTCACAGGAAGATGTCTGATTGAACCGAGGAATAAAGAGATGACATGAAATACACAAAACAGTGACCTCTGTACGCCTTCGTAAGATTTGGTCGGATACCTAGTTGTTAATTTCGACGGAATAATTGGTGGTGTCTTTTTCATGATTATCATGGTGATACCTTGATTCTAGGGAATCGTTGCGAAACTCTCAAGTACATAAATAAATTTTGTAATAACCTTATGCGACAACGATGTAATTGAAGTGTTCATCCCACACGTTTTTTCATCCCACACGAGAAAACGTGAACCCTGCGATTGTCCTGTCCTCCACTATCCACTGTTGGTTTTGTCGTCCATTCAGTTTCTTCCAAAGGCATCCAGTATTTATTTTCGAAAGGTTATCGTTACTAATTTTTCTCTAAGAAGGTTGCTAAAATAGGTGGATTTATGGGCATTCTAGAGAAAAAACGTATGGTTGTCGATTGTGTTTTGACATGAAAATACAATAAAAAACCACTGATTACTCGTAGGAATGCCTGTACTTGTCTGATTTCCCAAATCTGGTTGAATAATTTTTTTATGTTCCATTCCATCTCTCTCTGATTGCAAATTATGAAATAATTATCATTGTATGAATATATTTTTCAATGTATATATTTCACTGAAAACTAACAGAACAGTAGAAAAAGAAATGTTTGCATGGGATAAACCTTCCTCATCATCTAAGAAACTTATGTGAAATTTAAAAATTGAAAGTTCCCCTGACCCTCGGGGTGCCTCGGTAATGACCACGTAAAGGTTGGAACAAATTCGTTCAAAGCTTGATATGGCCAGTTCGATTTTCTTTTTCAGTTGTCCATTTTTTTTTTGGTATTCTGATATTTTTGATGGCGTCATTATAGTGTTCGACGTCATCATAATTTTTTTTTCAAATGGCATCACCCTATTTTCATGAAAGATATTCCTTCCATTATAATTTAATTTATAAAAATGACAGCAGGGCTAAATAAACCTACAATCTATTGCGCAACTGAATTAGACAATCGATGTGTCTGAGCTTTTTCCCCAATGGCCATATCAAGAAATTCTTCCAACCTTGACGGGCTCACTGATGTATATGTTTGTATATCTGGTTACTATTTTATAACATTCTGGATGACAAACTGACACAGTTTCTTATCGACACTAGTTGCAATTCATGTGATGGTAAGTTGGTCGCAATATTTTCGTCACCAAATAACGATAGTTATCAATCGATCTCAAGCACGTATAAAAATTAAACCATTCAGATTCAGCTTGGTATCGATTTATCCGTGCCAGGAAGCGATTGCGCCAATTCCCGTCTGATATAATTATACTGCTGCCGTTTGATGAATTCAGGGGAGACAACCCCTGAAAACCCCCGCAGGTACGCTCGCGGCTCATACTGATGTGCTCAAGCTCACCACGGCGCTAGATTGTGGGCATTTATACGTTGGATTTGAATTACAAATATGTCTCGTCTAGCGATATTTCATTTCGCCAATCGAATCGCATATTTTTCCGCGCAGGGGTAAGTGCGAATGTGACGTCATAAATTGTCGCGGCCGTCACATTTCACTTGTCACGAGCACGGCGGTGTCCACTCCGGCTGATATTTTCGGTCGGCGAATTTTTTCCACGACGGGAAATGCTACAAGGAAAACGTCTTATATACGTATATAGAATGAAAATCACGTTCGGCCTGACACTCGAAAAAAAAAAGTGGAATTGTGTTTCGCCTTTCTTGGAGATGGCCAGTAAGTAATTTCTCGGATTTTGTGCTGGGCCAATGAGCACACTCTATACACAGTTGGAGATTGCAAAATAGGAAATTGGATCGTAGACAACCATCCAATTTTGTTCGCGATTATTATAGGAAACTCAATCCTCAAAAATACCTCCTTTCTTGTTTCTTCTCTCTGTTCAGCTGTCGAACCACTTCCAAAGAATCTAAATACCTGACAAAAAAATATTTGACATCATACTGTTGTTTATTTCATCTAGAGAATGACATTTCTTGATCTTGTCCTCGAATATAATAAGTTTTTATTGGACATATACAGGGTGTTTCATAATATGCACACTTCCAGATGTAATAGGGGGTCTCAAAGAAATTAAGAAAATTCCATAGGTCGAAGAAGGCTTCGTTCGCGAGATACAGGGTGTTAGAGTTGAAAATAAAAAAATAATTTTCATTGAATTGCTAGATAACCATTTTACTCGATTATTTGGGATTTTCCCTCCTCGTTTCTATAAAATGAAAATATGAGTATTATTTCAATATATTATTGTTTAGTAGGACACATCAGATGATTTGCCCCAAATTGTCACTTCATTTAACGAATTTTTCTATCAGAGAGCCTAAAAGAAAAATCCAATACCTTGTCAGTGACACTTCGTTTGAAAAAATGTTTGAAGAGAAGAAACATAGATATTTTGAGAAAATATCGAATTATTTATTACATGGTATTCACTGCTGAAAACTGAACATGAGAATGGTAGATTCATCCAGGGGCCAACCAAATTTACACATCAGGCACAAGGCCCACTTCTCAATCAACAGACTTTTTGTTATTGTTCCCAATTAGTTGTCACCAATCATCTGACACAATATGTGCAATTATATTATGGTGGTATTTTCTTGTATAGAAGCAATTGCAGACATGAAGTTTGGAAACTACCTACCTACCGGCTAGTATGCATTGGAAATTACATCTCAAGCTTCCCTTGGCAGCGCCACTAAATACATATTAGATAAACTGTCACTTACACGTTCAACGAACATTCTCTGCAAGGCAAAACAAAACTAAACCTTTGTAATGTGCTCCGCTTTTGTTATATTCCACTCGATTAGATTTCGATGAAACTTTCAGGCACCTTCCGCCCGATTTCAATACTTAGCAACCTTCGTTATTAATTTCATAGGGATAATAATATATCTCGAACAAGCTTTTGCAACTATTCCCAGGCAAACAGGAATAATTAAGTATCCCAGCATCCGGTTGCTGGTTCCAAATCTGCGTCCTTCATTTCTTGTTCAAAGGGTTGAGGCACTACGTTGTCACTTGAAACAATATCAGTTCATACGGTAGTCATTTGCCACTGTCAAATCGATAAATAAGATTGATTGAAAACTTGAAATATCATAGCTGTTCATTATTATGACTCATTGAATAATTAATATTTCTGAAGTTCCCAATCGTATTTCAACACATTGCAACTGTGCTATGGTCTACCCCTATACTTACGAAATCGTGAAGTCAGTTTTTACTCGCGGTAAATTTCTATCTGTTGAAAATTACCGTGGCATTATTGATAATTTTAGCACCTGAAAATCGACCGAAAAATTCTAAAAAAATATGAAAATTTGATTCTATTTAAGAAATTAAAAAAAATAGTCCACTCACCTTTTGTCAAAGAACTTATTGAAGAATTAAAGACAACTTGTGAAAACGAAAGAGATAATTGAGCAGAAATTACAGAGAAATGAGTACATAAAACGAATTTCTCTGTTAGATATCAAAACTGGTGAAATATTAATATCGAAAACATTTTTTTTGTCTCATACTCTCAACACTCGCTCCAATTCGAAAACACCTTGTATGAAATACTGATGAAAATATTGTTCTCAAGAATATTCCCTGTGAGATTCATTGACATAGTGGAAAATCGGTGCTGATTTTTATTTTAAAAAATGACCATATTATGCAGTTAAGGCTCGGGTTGAGGTGAAAACTCGAGTGTTGGACACCTACATTTCCATTAATTTTATGCTTGTGTCACCCGTATGCAATCGGTTCGATTTCCATTTTTCTTCGTGGCACATGATGTGACGAAAAAATCGCCCGCATGCCTAAAGAGTATTCGAACATGCAATCATGCAAACGATATTCGAGATTAGGCGGGGAAAAACCTTTGCGCTCGACGCAAAAAATCATTTTCGTCGACGTTTCCTTTGATGAAGTAATCGAAATAATAAATTATAACTTCGCCGGAGACATGCGCGCGACAACGATATTTCCACTGAGATCGAACATTATGTAGTTCGACGGTTCACACGCGGCAATATGTCCTTGACCTCGGAAAAGTTGTCTTTAGTTGGATCCAAATTCGTATATCTTCTAAGACAAAGACCATCAGAAGAAAAATTGATCCATTATGACCTTGAACAAAGAAAGGTTGTCTTTGATTGGATCTAAATTCGTATATCTTCTATAGACAGCGATTCTCAAACTTTCTTGGTGACGGAACCCTTTTGGAAAAATAAATTCCTAACGGAACCCTCCAAAAATTTTAGAAAATTCCTACACCTATCTCCTCTCCCTATCCTCCCTAGGTATATACGAGAAAATGTAGACACAGTAAGTAGAGAGTTAGTAAGGGAATGATAAAAACCAAGTCCAATTAATGAGGAGGCATGAAATTGTTTTCTACTCCGCATCAAATTAGTAATGTCAAGCTTGATAGCAGAAAGTTGAATTCTCATGTCTGGTCCGGCAGTCCAGTCTATAGCGGTACATATTCAGTTTTCAGTTGTATAATATGCTTGATTTTCCGTTTCACACTCGTACGTTTTTGGGAACGGCAGAAGAAAATCATATAGCCTTTCTGTGTCGATTTGTGGAAATTCATCACGAACACTGCACCAAAAATCAATCAGTGAAATTGTGGGAGTAAGCGTTTCGTTTCGATCGTTCTTCTTATCTTAGGTTACTTTATTCCGAGCTTTATTCTTGTACAGTAATTCCATGTATTCGTTTTATTATGACTGCCAGCGGAGCCCTACCGGAGGCATTGCAGAGCACCCGGGATCCGCGGAGCACAGTGAGTAACGCTGTTCTGAGACAAAAACCATCAGAAGAAGAATCAATCCATTATGACCTTGAACACAGAAAGGTGGTCTTTGATTAGATCGAAATTCGTATTTCCTCTGAGACAAAGACTATCACAAGAAAAATCCATCCTAACGATACTGTAATAATTGAAATCATGCAAACAGCTACAGCAGCATCAGGAACAGTTAATTTTTGATTAAAGTTGTTGAGTTCACGTTTATTAAACTTGAACGTATCTATTCATTGACAAAGTGGAATCTATTGTTTTCTTTGTTAGAAATGTTCATTAAACAGGGTATGGCATTGAAATTAGTGAAAATATTTCTAACGCTGCACAAGCTTGTTGTATACTATCGAATGGAACCAATACAAAAAATATAGAGATCAGAATGAAATCTGGGGTGAGACCTACGTTCTACACTAGCAATTTTGACGTCACCTCTGTTTTTCTGTTCGTGAGTAAGGCACAATCACGCGGAGTTCAATCATTTAAATTGTTTCAAAGGGGCGTACTTGATTTTCTTTCCGTTTTCCAATCAATTTTTGTGATGAGATTTCTCGTTAATTATTGTAAGAATTTGAAAAAATCCGACATGGAAATATTCGTTGAACTGTATCATATTGATGTGCTGAATATGTGCACTTCATTCGAAAAAACCTCGTATAGCAATTCGAATATACATAATATGTATTTAGAATAATATTAGGGGACATTTTTTAATTTAAATACATTAGTAACCACAGCAACAGCATTATCTACTTACCTATATTTTCGAAACAAAGTGGAATTATTTTAGTGAAACGAGAAAACTTTTAATAGACTTTAATTCATTTTGATTCCTAGAATAGTAACTACAAATAGATTGTAGATAGCGTTCGCAATTTCATACATTTTAGAATTCAGTTGAAGAACATTTATCTCATGAACCAATAGAAATTCTTGACGCATTCAACAGTACATATAGAGTAAGCCTGGAATCCGACAACTTTCAATTTTTCATCGACACTGCCGGCATTGGGGTTTTTCCAACTACCCTCAGGGACTTTCTTCTTCTTCTTCTCATTCTTATTCTTCGTCTTCATCTTGCTTCTCGCTCTCGGTCAGCTTAAATATATCGCCAGTAGCAGCCATTAAGGAGTCGGATAGTATTTCAGGGCCGAATGTCTTATTGTTTCTAATCCATACACCTGCTACTCCGAATGACTTTATTTGTTACCCTGCTGTACATCGCCCGGTAAGAATTAATGTTTCGGCTACTTCAGCAAATTCGGCACTCGGGGAGAGAATTCACGCCAAATTAACTTCCACTGATTTCGGCCTCCTGATAACGGCCATTAATCAATTATGGTTTTGGAGGTTGATGGGGAAAAAACCGAGAGAAAAACATCGTATTCCGCAGATATCCTTATTATGGTCGGTGATCACCTATTGTTGCGGATGAGACTCGCTAGATATTTTTTCTTGGCAGAAAAAAAAAGTACGTGAAAATTCAGCTTAGATATTCCATTGGAAAAGCAAACAACAAAGAATTGTTGAATCAAACAAAAGTTAATTAAATGAAGCATATAAGTGTTCGATATGCACGACAAAATATAATTTTGAAATGAGTAAATCTATATCTTGTTCCACAGCGAACTTGGAAGTTTGAGTCAAGTAAATAGTAAATATGTCTTTCATGAACTCTGGATCTTATTCAATCAAGCACATCCATGAATTGTTTATGAAGAGATATTGAATTGGCTCAGACAATCATTTTGTTTGATTCAAAATGACATGATATTTATTTAATCAAATATTTGGTTGATTCAATGATATATTTGGTCGATTGAAATATTTTGTTGATTCAATGAATGATTTCGTTGATTCGAGAGAAACTGTATTTCAATTCGATAAACTGTTTGGTTGAACAAAATTCAGTATTGATTCGAGAGTTTCCTGAAATTTCACATCAATAGAATAAAAAACTAAACTAGGAAACTAGTCGACTTCTACCATATAATATATCCTGTATTTCTTTATTACTCTTCAATTTTCAGCTGATGCAAGATTATTTCGGCTTGCTAAGCATCCTCAGTTCGATTTATCCAAACATGAAAAATCAGGCTTCACGTATATAATGACGACGCAGGCATAAACGACGCGAAAAGATCGCCATCTAGTGGCGAAAATCAACCTTGATTAACGAAATATTTTATTGATATTACATATTTCGTTGCACTATTCAAGTAGATGATCCGTCCGAATCGAGTTCATTGCTACGTCGGAATAAGAAAACTTGTATGTTATTTTAAAGATATATTCCTATATCAAAATGATCATTTTTATTTCATCAAATCAACAAAATGTATTCAGTTGAATCAGCATCGACATTATTTTGGATCGTCATAATTTGTTTTTGACAATCATATATTTTGTTGATGGGAATGATATTATACTGTTGATTCAGTTAAACTACATTCTTGATTTGAACAAGCTGATTCCATGAAATAATCAAATATCTGTTTGATTCAACAAAAAAAAGCTCAGTCAATAATTCAAACACAAATAATTTGTTGATGCAACAAATCCTTTTTTCCGTGTAGGTATGAAACAGTTCAATATCGTTATGTGGCCATGAACCTGAACTGATATCCTTCAATTCAGGAATATTGATGTAATCTGACTGAGATAGACAGAAAAGTGTATAGCAAACAATGCGAACAGATTCATTGATAAATAAATATAATCCTGACATGAAATACATGAATACGGAGTTTCTGCAGTGAGAGAATTTCATATGGAAAGTAAACATGTTGAAAATAGCACCCCAGCCTTATTTTCAGCTGTAAAAATCTCATGGATCGATTTAGGCTCAGCCGCGAGTAACACAATATGATAATTTCGATTTAAAATTCTATCTTGGAAGTCCTCACTCTCGAATAGGAGTCGTTCCGTTCTCTGCCAGTGTCTGTATAAAAATGTTTGTTTTACGGGCAATATTAAAAAAGTTCAGATTACAATTGGCTTTTCTCTCAAGTAGCTAGGTAGATAAATTGCGGGGTTCTCGTTCCTTTGATATTTCGACTTTTTCTCACTGCTGCAGTCATTGAGTTCGCGTAATTTAAATCTTTCCCATTGTACCTATATCACCTTTCGGAATTAGACTTCAACAAATAGATCGTGTATATCTATGTCCGCTCAACTTCACCTGTGTCTCTGGAGTTCTAACAAATATACTCACTATACATACATTCAAGGAGATAATGAATAACGACTATAGTTGAAATGTGTCTGGGATTGAATAAATTTATTGGAAGTTCTTGAAGGCGGGCAGTGTATGTTTTACTCGTCTACTGCTCATCATAGTGATCTCTCTATAGAGCTCAAACTTGCTTATTCGAAAATCTAGCAAAAAACTATCTTCTTGTTGAGGTATACTTTTGTATGTCACAGAACGTCATTTATTGTGTTGTTGTTTCTCATTATCCTCTTTTCTCCTCTAAAAATTTGTTTATTGTTTAACATTATTTGTAAGATAATCATTAAAAGATGTTGAGAAACATTGGATACCAAATGATGATGTAGGTACCTATTCATTTGATGAGTCACAAAATAATTTCACACTACTCGCCACTGGTGATGTTATTTATCCACAATTTTATTTGTAAATGCAGCGTTAGCGTTACGTAAAAATCGATTTGCCTTAATGGTCGACGGTTTCAATTGGAAGAAGCGTTTCGTTTGGCTATAGGGCTATAGCAGGGAAGGGCCAGTTCTCGAAATGTTTGTCGAAATTGCTGCACTAAGCGATAAATCAAAATGTTTTATTTGTGAGGAACATTTGCACCAAGTCGTGCTATAGGTTAGGCTATAAAAGAAAATTGAAAACGTTTTATTTTGTAGTTAATCTGTTGGTCTGAAAGCCATATTCATACCACCATCAGTACCGGTTATTTGGAATATCGAGTATAGCATAACGTCGGCGAGATCAAAGGAAAGCGAATGAATGGAGACGGTTTAATATTGGAGCCCATTAGAAGTATGTTATAAAAAATACTGAACATAATCGGTTGAGTATAGTAATTGATGATTGAGTTTTGTATTTTCGATGTGAACAAAATTTTAGCCAAAGGTGCCAAATATTCTTAATCAGAAAAAATGAATTTCATGAAAAATGTTTCATTATTTGATTTCTAATACCGGATCAGACTATCAGTAAAATTGAATTCGTCTATATACGTACATACATAATGTCAACACAATAGCCAAAAACTGTGTGTATATCTTGGTGCTTGACGGTTTTAATATGAAAATTACAACAGCAGATTAATGACTTCCTTATAAAGTATAAGTGACAATGAAAAGATTATAAATTGGGATAATCGTAAATTAGAAAAAGAAAGCATGTTCATTCCTCTTGTTTGACCTCGAATTGACATAACCACTTAAAAATGAGTTATCTGTGCCCACCGGACCATATATCATTAGATCAATTTATCAGGATGAAGACATTGTGGGTGCAACATCAGATATCTTCATCATTTTCTAGTAAATTTATCGCAACTGATTGCAATTTAATATGGCACTGTTGTCCTCGGAATAACTCCGGGCCATGCGACGTTAATTTCAGAAAGAGGACTTCTTTTGGGATTTCATGCCCTTCCTAAGTTACATTCTTTGAATATTCCATTCGCTATATAGATTTTTCGGTATAAATATTTTTTCTACTCACATAACTAAAATGGCATTTAGCGTAAGGATATGTACCACGCTAAATGATCGATTAATCACGGATTGACGATCTGTGATTTATTCGAAATATTAAACACGTTACCATGGCAACACGATTTCTTAAACACATTACCATGGCAACACAGTTCATTAAACACAGCTTCAGTAATTTGACACATGTCTCGTCTGTCAATTGTATTAACTGTCAACTGTTATTTTCAAATTTTGTATCAGATTTATTCAAACAATATTCGTTTGTATCAGAATTCTTCATTGAAAAACTATGCGAAATGTAGACGAATTGAAATCGAAGAGAATGTTCTGGTACTTGCATATCTCCAAGAAGTGTAAAAATGAAGCATCCATCTTTGAGAACAATTTATTCATTCAGCGCTAAGCATGACAATGAACGTGAAACAAAGGTTAGTAAGCAATGGACTGGACACATCTACAACCAATATCACTTATACGTGTCTCGCTGGTTGCATGCAGTTGCATGTATTATGTTCTCAATTCCCATTCCTTTCGAATTATTTTGTAGGTTAGCAAGAATAGCAGGTATGTTAATGTAATTTTCGGAGTTCGTAGAAGAAGCATAGTATGTAAAACGCGTTTATAAACTCTCCCAAACACTCGTTTATAACACTTGTTACATAATATACTATTGTTCTCTTGTTTTATGTTTAAACCAAAAATATGTGTGACTATAATATATAAAATAAAAGAACTTTCAGTTATCCACTGAGCAAGAGTTCATGACAGATACATCAACCATTTTTTTCTGACAGTTCATATTACCCGCGTGAGACCGTATCAATCTTGGGGGCAGACATTTCCAACGTCTGCTACACAATTTCATCTGTGGGGTTGTGAATTTTTGTTCGGTTCGTCGTGCAGCAGAACATTCTGAAGTTTCTCTAAAAGTTGATCGAATTAATTTATTATGACGTGGTCGAGGTATATACGTTGCATGTACCTTAATACTTTTCCGTTGAATGATCGATTGGAATTCGCCTCAGATATTCCATTTTCGCTAAATAGAAATCGAATTTTCTCATATCGGATCTCCGGCTTATCCTCTTTTGTTTTCATAAAAATGTTAATTCTTGACTAATCCACCATAAAAGCCTGTGGCATGAATTTCCGAGGAATATTCGATGCTGTAATGATATACCACTCTTGTATTTTCATCGTATTCCTTAGGTAACCTGTAAAGCTTATATGTTTTCATTTGCGAGCTTATAAACTCAGGTACAATATTCTCATTCGAATATTTCCAGAAATCGAGAAATAGACTGTGGACCGTAATACTGAGTATTTAGAAAATTAGCGACATTTTAGTTACAGCAAAGTAAATGCCAATGGCAACCACAGCTGCCAGTAAATAGTTGCCACGTCTATACCGTATGGATATTTGGTATGCTTACCAAGGTGATCTGACCAAATTCAGATCAAATGCCTCAGTTAACGCATGTTTACACCATGTACCTTTAGTTGACTAACTTTGTTTTCAATGGTTTATTATATTGAGGTTAGGTTGTGGAACTCCACTTGAATATGTAAATAATGAATGATACCTTTCAGCAACGTTCCAAATTAGCTGAAATTGAATGAATTGTTGTTTTGAGAGAATCATAGATCAACTGAAACTTGCTGAGTGCAAGGCTACACAAATAGACAAAATTATTTACACCGTCTTGGTCACTAATCACCATACTATTACAGTTTGGAACGCAACAAATTTCGGTACCAAACCAAGCTGGTAACTTTACCAAGTGTACAGTTTATACCACACTGACCAAGATAACTTAGTTGAAATATAGTCATTAGTCAGCTAACCAAAACACAGTATTTTAACGTGGAACGTGGCCAATGCAAAAGTGGCATTGAAGTACTTAGCTTGAAACGGGGAAGTAGTAGTACTCTGACTACGCCGCTGAAAGCAAAAGCGCAAAATAGTCTATTTCCTTGCGAAACTAAATTACCTCCTCGATATATTTGACAAAGAATATAAGGGTTATATCCAAATACGGCCCGCTATAGTGATTAGTGGTATTAACCGAGTTTGTCCTTATTATTATTATGAGCCTTTGCATCCGAGAGGTACTATAAGTAATAGAATATGAAGAAGGCAAGCGATCCGTAACGGCATATAAAGACGTGTTGAAATCGATATTTATCTTGGCTAGTATTTTAATAAATAACTTGGTGAGAAATTGAGAAGGGAATTGAAAACTGTATTATGTATACAAAACGAGTTGTGTCTCGCATTAAATACCAGAATGTTTGAAATATATCAAAACCCCTACATCAGTATCTCTATATAATATATTCCAAAATACGTATATGGCAACCAAGTGAGATGTCATCTTCTGTAGATATGAAAATTAAATGAAGCTTCTCCTTGCGGGAAATTTCCCAGAAATTACCATCGAAAGTGATTGTCAATATTTGATGTGATATACTGTATGTGTTAGAATTTTTAGAACATCAAAATATTGTGTCAACACTTTTTTTATTCGAAAATCAGCAAATTGTTCTTCGAATCTCGATTCTATATTGCTATACGTAATCGTTCGATATATTTTATGCTTCGATTTCATGTTACAGCCTTTACAGTACTTTATTCAGAAAAATTATATCAAAAGCCATAATATATTATTGATTTATCACCAACTGAATGGATCAACTTTTCAAAAAGTCATGGTCGGAAAATTTGTTTCTTGATTTGAATCGACATCAACCGAAACTCGTTTAAAGATGACCGAAAATCGTTTTATTTTGACTGACCAAAACATATTTGTATTTATCAGACAGTGATCAGTCCCTACAGGGGGTGGTCTGCACATCTTCACATCCATGTTAACTGGTTCAGACAATAATGTCTCCTATTTGAATCAACGTATATAGAGTTAGTGTGAACTTTCGGAGTGTTCTCTTCCGGGCATTAGAGAAATTTATTGCTTGTTTCGGCCAGTTGGATTAGGTCAAGTAAGGTAGTTCATGAAGCTATGACATCAAATGATATTCTTCTTCGTGGATTGAATTCGTAAATTTTCCACATCGTGATATGTGATATATATGCGAACGATATATATATGAACCTTCTGTTGACGGTCAACAGAAGCCAAACAAAGACTGGAAAAGCTATTGAGAACAATAAGGAAAACTTCGCGAACATGCGAAAGTTCCTTGTTTGGTGTCGATCACATCCATTATCTGTCATTTCATCATTTCGTTATGTTTATTTCCATCTATATGGAGAAGTATAGGTGACTGCTGGATGTGCTGATTAATACAGTATATCTAATTATGCGAGTCACAAAAGTGAAATCACATCGATTCATTTGAAAACTTTGTTTTCGAATCCATTTGATTTCACGTATCTTGCTATATATAATTCCCTGGCAATATTAATAAAATGAAATATGTCGCAGTGATTTTTCCACGTTCCGCCCTTTTACATGCGATTGGCAGTAAGTAAATGAATATTGAAGCTTCGCTTTCCAAATGAAATCCGAGTATCATCCTTTTTTCTTTATCTTTTGGAGTATTGGAAATCCGTTTAGATACAAGGGGGAATCGCGAGTCGTCAGTTTCTGATTATTGTTTTCAATATCTTCCCAACTGTTATAAATGAGAATTTCGTGACCAAGAGGAGAAATTACGTTCGTCCGTTCTAGAATTTCTCAACATAAGCTCGACATGATTTTCATCTTTTTTATAATATATGATGCTCGCTTCAGACATTCCATCGATTTAATCTGTACACTCAAATTACAGTAAACATTAGAGAGATGAATATTTTATGACGTAATGACGTTTTCAAATGGAAACATCACCGATCGATAGGGATATCATTGGTATATATTCGGCTTATCCTTTGTTTTCTCGAGAAATGTCTTCTCAGTTGATTGAGGTCATTTATTATTGAAACTGTCGAACGGAATAGTGAATCTCCTGATTCAGATGTAGGAAATTCGAATGCGGAATATGATAATATCGAGGATTCTATATTCACTACGATTATCTATATCAAAAAAGAAGCCATTACATTTCATCAGCGATATATAAAAATAAAGAGGAAATAATATTGTGAAATATACTTGGCTTGGACGATCGGGGAAGATACAGAGAGCCATAACTTCAAATACCCCTGTACATTCGATGTCACATAAACACCGCATCTCCTAATGAAAGTGTCACAGGCCTTCAGAATTTCCAGTTCGTCGCCTTTCATATTTCCCCTGTTTTCTGGAACCGTTCACATCAAATCTTACGAGCAAATTCTGGATTGAAAGAACACTTATTCGAATTTTTCAATAGAACTCGTGAATCATATGCCGTCCCTAAAAGATACAAATGGGATCGGAGTCGACTCTTTGCATTGTTAAATTTTATGCTTTATACTCCTTTCCTGCATCCGTCGATGGATGGAGAGCGGACTGCTTTAAGGAAAGCAAATATTGCCACAATCAACCCGTATCTCCATCACCTTCGGGATATATCATAATCCAAAATGTCATTCAAACTGCTCACATCCGCAACCAATTTTCCTAAAAACATATCCTATGGATGCGTGTACATAATGTATCTCAGGACAATACCTTATTGAACAAATAACAGCAACAGGTCCTCTGCAGAAGCTATTTTTTTTTTTTTCATGAAAATTACAATTACGCTATTAATGTACAGAATATGAATTGAACAGGAAATTTAGTGACGTTTATAGAACTTGTGTCATGATAATTATTATATCGAACGCAATCCTCGTGACAAATAGAAAATATGGTGAATGCGCTATCTTCACCACCAAATTGGATTACTCAACCCCTTTCAACATCCTTAATGAATTTTCCCAAAATGGCTAAACCGCTTTATCGTATCTATTCCATCAATATTCCTATAGACGCATTCTCTCTAGGATGAAATCTTCAAATATTACATATTATGTGGTACCTACATATAGAAATCTATACAGAGTGAGCCATTGGAAATTTTCCACTCCAATTCTTGGATTCAAAACCAAAATTTGGAAGAACGCTCGAATAAGTTGTTCTTTGATACGAGGGGAAACTAATTTTCAGCTTTTTCCACCCCCATAGCCTTAATGCTGTTGCTGGAGTGGACAACCCTCAAAATCTGCATAGGGGAACGGGGTCGTGTCATACGTTTTTCTAAAGGTCAAATCGAGTTCATCATGATCCTATGATTGCGCTTCATTTATACCTTGTCAAAATAGACTATTGTTTTAGTAGGAGTATGATGAGTGATACTTCTATCCCTTAATAAAACTACCATGCAATTAAAGTTGTGCACGTCAAATGTATCCTTCAAACTATTCAAAATGTTCGTAATTAATATTCATGCAATGATGAAATCGTATACAATGGTATATTTCCAATATGTTGACAAGCTGTCTTTTCGTTGTCGATGAAAATAAGATATTTAAAAAGAAGTATGGCTCGATCCCTTACCCCTACCAAATTTCGAGGGTTGTTCGTGCCTCCAGCTAGAGAGTTGAAGCCATGGTAGTGGCAAAAGTCGAAAATTTGTTCCCCCTCAAATAAAACATCGTCGTGTTCGACGAGCGTTTTTCCAAATTTTCATCTTGAATCCTAAAAATCAGGATGGAAAGTTTCTATTGGCCAACCCTGTATATTATATGTACGTATATAGATGTACAAGAATTGCTCGTTGAATAGTGTACTAGGCCTATCGAAGACTGGGGATTACCTCTGGTTGTATGTAAAAAAAATTGTTATTCGCGAAGTTATACTTGTGCTTTTCCCAGAGAGCCAATAGGTATTTTATGTGATCGGAACCCGCAATGATAAATATTCCGGCGATGTTTCTTTTATGAGCTATCACGGTGACCCTGATGTTTCACCTCCGAATACGCTACTGACACTGACACCACAGGTCGATATTATATTCCTCCACCATTCCACCCTGATGGAAAGTTGTGCACACCGAACGAAACATGTGAACTGTTTACACGAAGAGATGCTTTCTTTTCTCAAGTTACCCGCACTTTTTCAACACCAATATAGTTGAGCTCTGAGGATGTCATCCTATACAGGGTGTTTTGGAGTTGTGGTGACAAAAATGCTCCGTATCTGAGATACTTTAGTACTAACTTGAAAAAACAGTATTTTATTAATATCTTGAAAATGCTTTCATGTCGATTTGAATGAACAATTATCAGACATTTACTGGACCAATCAGATTTGATCCAGAATTTTCAGAGGCGTATCCATCGAGCAAGTCGGCTTTTGTTTTGTAGAAAAAAAAGTCACATAGTGTTTTTTTTTCGGGGTTTTCTCAAATATTTATATATAAACCCACTGGAAATTCAACATTTCTGTCTCCTGCTATTTTTTCCTATCTTTCTTCGTTTTCGAGAGAATCGGACAATACCCATACCTCGCCATACCAATAAAAATGGATAGATTTGTTACAAAAATGTATTATTATTTATGAAAAACAAAAAATTATACGATCTTCAAATTGTGTGAGATACTTTTTTAAGATATTAATGAAAAAATCTTTTTTTTAACTTGGACACTCTATATCTCGAGAAAGAAACATTTTCGGACCCATGTTCATGTGAAATTTTTCATATTTTGTTGAAAGGAGTCTCACCTTGGCATTTTTCTCCACAACCCTGAAACACCCTGTATACTATAGTCTCAAGAAGCAATACTTTCTTTGCTGATGAAATATTCACATACTGTTACACAGACAGATATCCGACGAGGGAAATCCAGATGAATTATAGATGGACGTTCTACAGTAGACAGGCCGAATAGTTTTTATTTTGGTTAAAGATCGACGATTAGCCAACCGAAGTTTACTTTTTCTCTCTCACAGAACAACGAGAATTACTACAAAAAGAAAACAATGTCATGGTGAAAAAATCCAAAGATATTTTATTTATCTTCGATTCCTCAATAATTCACAAACTTCCTCATCATTAGTTGTACAAAAAAAAAATAGGAACTCCGCATGTTCGGCTTTCGTAGAAAACGATAATAAAAATAATATTCTTATGAGGTAATCATTTTTACATAGTTAGTATATGTATAATAAAAATGAGATATTCTTTGATAATTTAACTGAGCCAATTGTGCAGTTAGTATATAATAAAAATGAGACATTTTTTGATAATTTAACTAAGCCATTTGTGCAAACACAACATTTTCAACACTCACACATATAGGATTGATTATAGGAATCGTTGAAATATTTTGACATTGATCATTTAGTCAATTCGATTATAAATCAATCGAAATTTATCTCACATTCATCATATACTTTGTTAAACTGATATTAATTATCGGTCCCTCTAAGAAAGGTGTATTTGAATTAAGTTGAATGCTATCGGAAGATCATTCAGGAAAATAGTAGATAACTTTGTTTTTGGGTTTACTATCAGCCACAGAAATATCGGAAGACAATTCGGACCACTGTGTAAATATACTCCGTGAAATAAAATGGAGTGCTAAATAAAATAAGGTGTTAGGTATCTGTTTGTGACATAATGACACCGTATACCATATTTTTCAACTATTATGTCCAGCAACATTGCAAAAGTCGTTGACTTCTGGTGCAACTATATATAGTCTCTGTTCAATAAGTTACCAAATTTTTTAGGCACACTTCAAAGTCCAATGTCGTTCACTGCTTCACTTCATTAATCTCCCCAATTTTTGAAGCACCCTGTGTACATGGGATAATAAGTGTAACAACCACAAAGACCAAAAAGCTTTTCAGTTATATGAATCACAATAATAATATTTCGTTTACCGTTTGTTGGATCAAACCATGCATAGTAGAACGAATTTTCTATGTAGTTACACTAGAAATAAACTAGTCGACCAACCAATGGATTGATCTATTTTGAAAATTGACAATAACAATTCGATAACTGGAAGGCATGCTTTATGTTATGCAATATTATTATTAACACATACGAAAAATGGCGAATTTTGAGTGAATTTTGCAGAATACCCTGTACGTCCATAATAGGTATATCAGATTTCAATGAATTGAATTGTATATATTGAGTAATAACTACACATTGTTATGTAAATGAAATTTTAGTTACATGGTGGTGAGTTTAGATATATTTTGACAATAACACATCTTTTGTGGAGTTGAAGCGAATTCGTATCAAATTACTTTGAATGGAAATTATGTTTGGCGGTAGTTCGATTCAAACCACAAAACTATTATTGGATAATGATATTGAAAATTGAAATACCGAATATCAATATATTAGATCGTTTAATATTTGATCTAGTAAAGAAAAAGGATCACTTTTGAGCAATATCACATCGAAAAAAAAAACTGTAAACGCATCATATTTTTATTGCAGTTAGTTACTGTTGTTCCTTTTCGTAGGCTACAAATATTTCGTGAGTCATAAAGAAATATTTGAATAGACAGCAAAGTTATTAAAACATGTTAAAACTAATGAAGTTTGGTATGCAACCCATATTTCATACATAATCTCTGTCAAACCACATCAGAAAGAGAGAAAATTAGTATGGTCGACAGCATGAGTTCCTTGTCGAGAAATGTTTTTGTACCTGAATTGTTTCCCAGCAAAGAAGAATATTCGACATGAGTGTTTTCACAATCACAAGAATCCAGTAGGTATTCGGCATAACTAAATAAAGTATCCATCCGTCTGTAATCAAACAAAGTCTAAGTGACTAATCTCGAACAGCTACCCACTTAAGAGGCTGAGCATGCCCGAAATCCGGTCCGAGCAGCTTTTTTTCTCACACAACCTAATCCGGCAAACAGAGGTTTATTATACCCAATGGCCCTTTAAATTACCTCCCACCGATGTTGTTATTCCCTGTACCTACAATAATATCCAATCAATATTCAAATTAACGCAATGAGGATTTTATACTAATGTTATAAAACTAGGTAATGGTATTGGATTGAATGGTCCAATCAAATCATTCGAGAGTATTTCGCATAATACATGATCAACATATTGAACGGTCGAACTGAGATGAACTAACTTATTCCATTTCATGTATCACTGGAATAATTTCAGGATTTCATTAAGCGGAGAGCCTAGTTAGAGCCTTTGTTGTTCAATTCAGTATCGCAATCAATTTCCTCAAATTTTGTTATCTCGCTCATTTACTGTATAATCATTTATAATAATTATTATAAGAATTACTGGCTGATGATGGTCACTTGATTGCCTGAAACATTGTCCCTCAATAATCTTCGATTATCAAAATTTGAGATGATTTTGAGAAAATAAGTATGAACTTATGAATTATTGGGAGTTTTATATTTTTGTGAAGGGCTAGGGTTCATCTATTAACCTGAAGAAATTTTGTGAGCGTATAATGGGATCAGGTGAAACGAACTTGAAATAATTTCTGAAGTGTCTATCGGACGAATCTTCGCTTAAAATGTAAAATGTTCCTATTTCTCAACACAGAATAGAATGAGATTTATGCAATGCACGAACGGGGCTTTCCCTGGTACTGGATTAGAGAACGGCAGTGGAAATTGTACAGAGTGAATCATTCTCAGCTCTCGAATTCATTACAAAAATCATGTAGTCATGCAGAAATCAATTTTCTATATTGGTAGGATAGAATATATATATAAATAGGTATAGTTCTTAATTTTATTGGGCCATCAATAACGAAACCTAAACGGTTTCCTTTTTTTTAATACCGGCCTTCCACGATGAGACTATAAATGTAGATAATCAAATTTGCTCTTGATTTCGTAAAGGAGGAATATTGCCTTATATTGGATTTTCATCGGGACGAATGGAGGAAAAATTATGATAAATTTATGGGGGACAGACTCCAGACCTGGCGAGCCCTTGGCTTGGGTCTGCATAAACTTGGCAAATTGGCCGCGTTCCAAGATTATCGACGGTTACCCGCAAAATTGAATCACAAATAGTAATTATGAATCGAGTTGGAAAGTCTGATATAATTAAAATATGATTTATTGTCCGGATGAAATTTCATATTCTAGATAAATTGATGCTTACACCGCGTTGTTCGTAATCGGTAAACGGTTATAGTTGTTTTTTAAGACCACGAAGATTGAATTGTTTTTTCATTTACGCCCAAAGTATGTTTTTATGAGAACTTGATGTAATAATAGAGAGATTCTAGGGACAAAAATAGTAAAAAGAGTTCATATAAACATGGTTTCAGAAATGGCCCCGTGGGGAGTATAGCCATCTGAAGGAAGACTTTTTGAACCCAATTCGAAAATTTTAAAACTTCCGAAATTTTCGATCAGGGGCGTAGAAAACAGGTGGGGTTAGGGGCTCTTTTGTCCCCAACTTCTTTGTTTGTGCAAGTTTTCGCAGTTTGATCTATAAATATTAAAATTTCATCATTTTTACTTGAAAATTGTACGTGATTGTACTCTTGTTTAGTTTTGATAGCACTCACCATTTTCGAGATGATAACGCCTCATATATTATTTCAAGTTTTTTTTTTTTGTAGATTAAGTATTGCTGACTATAACCAGGGCCTAACCCTCCAGGGGGCTTCAATCGATTGACAGCATATTGAAAAATAATATATTACAGGACGTCCCATAAGTCTTGGATCAAAAGAGATGGGGTGTTTTTTTTTCATTATCAATTAAGAAACATGTTTTTCTTAAGTTTTGTTTAATGAAATATTCAATTCAGTTGATTTTTTAATGCCGCTGGCAGATTTCAAAACTGCCCCACAAAGATAACCAACTATAAGAAAAAGTTGTCCATTTAATAGAGATTCCGAAATAGTATAACATACGGGGTTATTCAAAACAGCCTTCTTGTAATTAATTAATTAATTTTCAAATGGGTAGTGTTTTTCAGAAAAATTTAATTACTTTTGAACCATCACATAAACGGTTAGTTTGATTGCGAATGCCCCCTCCACCACCCCACTTCTTTTGATCCATGACTTATGGGATACCCTGTATGAACAGTATAGATGTACTTGGGAGAAAAAGGATCGGTATAAGTACTGGTTAGCTATTGTTATAATCATTTTCATCCCGATAACTAAATGGTGAAGTCACCATGGAATGTGATACATGTACTTTTCATTATTGATCGATGAGAAAACATTCAGTCCAACTTCTTGCTGGCGGTAATTTCAAAGTATGAGCACGTACTTTGCGACACAGGGGCGTAGGCCAAATTAGGTTTTCGTAAGATTTTAAAATGTATGGAAAGCTTCCGACTATATCTTCTGAATTTACAAGGTGATTCCCGGAGATTTTGCATGAAATTGACTTATACGCTTCCCCCAAGATTGATGTTCACATAAGGAATATCGCAAAGAGCTATCTGATGGTTGATGTTGAAATATCATATTATGGAGCACAAATTACCAGACTGAATCTTAATGCAATAATGTTCTCTCTTTCGGAGATATTCGCCCTTCAAGGTAAAAATCATCAGAAAGGAGTTTTTAGTTGACAACTTCACAACGTTTAGAAAATGTGTAAATCATACTCCAGTCCGATATTTCCGAAAGGGATCTTTGGGAAAATATTTCATTTGAACTTTTAGTATTATCTTCACCTGCCCTACTCAATTGTGAGTAACTCAAGTAACTTGACAAACAGTAATATTATAGCTAAATATTAGATTGTACATTACATCACAGAAGTTACCCGCTGTGCTTGTATTTATCGCTTCTTCATTATTGTTGGCCCATCTGTGATGACCGAATGATGTGTTTTCTGGCCTTTTCCAATGCAAATTGAGTGGTTTATTTATAATGATCAAAACTAAACTAAACAGACTTTGTTGATCTGACAAGAGTTCGTGAATTCCCTGGAGCCCGAAGTGGGTTGCTTGAAAGGATTGGAACTTTATGGTTTTGGTACTCTGGAAAAAGTCCCATTCTGATCCCAACAATACGCACTTGAAATGTTTACATCAAACTTTGAATCACCCTGTATAATGATGGAAGTACAGTGTGTCAAACTTTCGATGCTTTTGCGTACTATCAGGTACCTAAGTGTTGTGTTTTGTTAGTTAATTAGTGTTGGTATTGTTTTTGTCCTCTTCATGGAAAAATCGAAAGAAATATTCCTTCAATTGGAACTTTTTTATATGAAAAATCCATTGCCCACTTTATGGGGCATTTTTGAAAATTTCATATTTATACATTATATCTCATTTTGAAGGGAGAAAATAAGGAATTTAATGAGCTTATAACAGGGTGTCCCATTTGAAAAATCATAAGTTTGAGTCGTATCTTCTATGCGATAAGAATTTATTTTATTTTTGCTCCAAATCGCCCTGTATATCATCAACGGAAACAGGTATGCAAAATCTGATTGGGCCATCTTGAGTTTCACAAAAAAATGGCGATGATCGCGAGAGCCACAAGGTTTTATCTCCAAAGAAAACTGAGCTATCACGCAAAAGCATCGAGAACTGGACAAACTGTATAGCATATACGACATTTACAGCAATAAATAAGAACTATTTGTTCATCGACAAATTCTGCCAGCGGTATGCCATTCGCCAGCTGGGTTACTAATATGACATCAAATTCATATATTTCTGAATAGCAAAATTGAACTTTTTTCCGTTGTTGCAGAAACTGCAAACGATCGGCGAAGATTTTTGTGGCCTGGACGTGAACACTCCTCTAGGCGGCGAACAACCTGTGTCTGCGGTGCCCGTTCTTCTTTTTGACACTCGTCTGACAGCCGTGGTGGCCACATCGACCGGAGATTTCACTGTGGTCTTCATCGGCACGGCCAAAGGGCATTTGAAAAAGGTACGTTAAGCGCTATCGTTATATTATTAGTTAATTTCGGTTCCCCGGCAACCTACGTTATTTCGATGTGTATATTTTCACACTGACAGGTATTTCCCCATGGGGTATTCGAACGCGGAACCCCTGTGGTATAACCAAAGAATATCAGCCCTCTGCACTATGAGAATTACGTATTTTCAGAGCGATTAATACTTAGTTTCTAGTTAGTTTCAACGTTTTTCCATGTTTTCCTGAATAAGCTGGGGGTTTGGGTATCATTCCGTTTTCAGCATGACATTTTTATTTTTCTTGAAAGAATTTACTGAAACTTTTCTGGAAGGGTGCAATTTACTAGAATTCTTAAAAAGACATTTCAGTAATAGTTGAAGAACAATGTTAAAAAATGCAGACCACTATATAGAAACTTGGGGACATTTCGAATGAAGTTTTCCAAGTATTGGCAATGTATCGTGGCTATACATTTAGGTATACCTCCTAGTACCTAATACATTAGTTTGTTGTAGTTATATCCCAAGTTGAAAAAATATCTACTCCCTACCTGATAATATATATACAATGTCTTCTTCAGCCTCATAGTGATTGATGAATTTGGATCCCTAATTCAGAGGTGGGTAACATAAAGAGTACATATTGCCTCGTGAACTCATATTTCTCTAAAAAACCAGCAATTAGGTGCCTATCGAATGGTTTTAATGCAAATGAAATCGTGCGTTTATTTTTCAATCAATCAAACTGAAATTTAATATCATCAAATAGAAGTTTCCGAGTGCAATAATTTGTTTACCTATATATCGAATCAATTGTGGCGATAGGACATTAGATCTAATCAGCCCCAATAACTGATTTTTAATATAGTTTGTGTTCGAGATCATATGTCATATTATGAAATTATCTCATGTTTACCTATTCCTATTAGATGATATGTTGTTGAAGAGGACTTCTATAAGATGGAATAACTACATCAAAATACATATCGATATGCCTTACTTTTAATAACGTAATTATCCAGAAAGAAATGGATTCAGACGGAAAAAAATATATTTTATAACACAAAAGAGTGAGATAAATTTTGGATAGAGACATGCTTATTATAGTTAGGTTACTTGGAATTGAAAGGTATATACAATTTTTTGCTGAAGTTGTACAAAACTCATTTAGGCCACAAAAAAATAGTGGTAATGAAATATCATTGTTATCTTTTCCGATCTTTTCTATCACTCGTCATTTTTTGTGAGCAAACTTTTTTCTCCGTGTGAAGGAACTGGTGGCTGAGAAAAATTACAGGGAGGAAACGAGATTTGTCGATTTCTGTTGTCAAGGAATATCATGGAACAGGAACGGGAAATAAGTTTATTTGATTATGCGCGTCGCTCTATTTCAGCTTCAGAAGGAAAAGCATACTTTTAGCGCGGGACCGTCGGAGCGCAAAGCAAAATAGAGCGGCGTTGAATTGATTTGGTTGTTTGATTGTCTGTTCATCGGGAGTTGATTGGATAGGTGGGCGGACCCTATCGCTATTTTCGGCACTGCGAGTATTATGTTCTGCGTTTTACCACAGTTAATATTCCTTCAACTGTGGTTTTACGTGATCCCCCGAATGCCTACTGCGATAACACTTGAAAATCATATATAATGTCCCGCAATTGGATTGGGGAACCTGAATTTTTTTCTTAGATTTGTAAAATTATAACATCAAGAAATATTGACAGATTTTGATTCGGTTTCCAGATTTCATTATGCTCATTCTGTTGTCTTAGATGGATGAGTCATGGGCGTCATTTAGTGGGGGCAGGTGGGGTTAATTCCCCCCCCTGATTTTCTACAAAAAACTGATTCTACTTAGAACGAGACTTAAAACCTTCCTGTAACCACATGACAACATGTTTACATCAGCACCAGTACATAGAATTGAGAAAAAGAAATTCTAAACATCATTCAGTATAATAGTTGATATCAAATATGATATATACTTGAAAAAGGAAGCAAAATGTCAAATTTTTCTAGAATATAAAAACTGGCGCTTTCAGCAATTTGACAATATCAACGAAATTACGCTTCGTAATTTCAGATCACTTTATATCAATTACAACAAATTGAGAACATGAAACTGAATAATTTATAATATGTTATGAATTTATTGTTAATCTGGAAGAAATCTAACTTTGAAATTTGATTCTTTTTGTCCTTGAATCCCAACAAAACTTTCGCCTGCGGCACATTTCTTACCATACAAAAGTGTTGTCTGAGGTCCTTGACCATTCGTGGTATTCAGTAGTATACACTGAAATGGAGTTGTCAACACTCTGGAATAATTCTTATTTCCTATCTCAAGATATTTGACCTTGAACCCAATGAAATTTCGCCTGTGGCGCATGTACACAGCACGAAAATGTTGTCTTAGTTTCTTGACCCCTTCCCTTGGTATTCACTGAATTGACGCCTTTGCGATGAGTTCAATAGTGAATTCAAATAAACAGCAAATTTTGGAACGTTCAATGACTCCGGTGGTAGGTAATTTACATAATTTACATTGGGGGGTTTGATACCATGAAGAACAACAACAACAAAAAATCCCTAATCTGATTTCATGAAAATATGCCCCCTTTTCATTTCAATAAAATCGTCCTGCGCTGTCTATAATGATGTTTGTGAGATGAAGGGGGGAGGGAGGCGTTTAAAGTGAGACACGCTGTAGATCGAGGCGTTCCGTTCCGAATTCCGATGGATTCAATTCAAATATTTCATCGGATCGATGGCGAACGTTTTTTACTGAAATTGGTAAACCGATCCGGAATACCGAATGAACGCAACTTTTTTTCTTAATTCTTAATTGCGTGTTATATTAGACAGTCCAATCTCGTCTGAGGACTCATTTCTCTCCGCAGTGTCTGCTCCAATATTTGCGTAGATCTCCGATGACGGGCCTACCCCTACCCAATCACAGGGTGGGTGTCCCAGCCCAGCCAGGGTCCCTATAATTTGCGAACCGTCAAACGGATTTTCCAGCGAAAGGAAACGGTCGACATAGACAGGGTGTCCCATTCAAATGTGTTCTGGAATAATTTTTCACGAATTTTTTTAATCATGGTTCACTTTTTCTTTATATAAAAAATAACAGGGTGGCTCAGAAAGAATTTTTTTTTTCACATGAAATGATCCATATTTTTATCCATAATTCGATGAAGCCCGTCGAATTCAAATATCATTCATATATTATTATCGAATAGAATTTATAGTATTTCATTTAAAAAAAAACTTTTTTCTTCTTTAGTCACCCTGTATTATGTTGATTTGAAGAGAAAATGAACACAGATTCAAAAAAATCGTAAATAATTATTCCAGACACGTTTTTGGATGGCCAAAATATGTTGCGAATTACGAGGATAAAGGGGGGTGACACATTTAGGTGGGACACCCTGTACACACCTAACTCACATTCGATTCGAAAAAGAGTTACTCGACGGACATATCCAATTGCCTACCACCTCCAGGGTACGGATTCGGGTGAATTTCATATCACTTTCTTGGCTTTTCACTTCGCGTTTCACCAGTTTTTCTTCTCCTTTCAACCCCAATGTCTTACAGAAAAATTCAAATGGGCAAAAATGAAGTATTTATATGGGCATTCTGAATCTATCACTAGGAAATGCAAAAAGGCATCGTAAGCCTAAACATTCTACATGTTTTTTTCAAATAGAACACCCTGAATTGTATTTTCCTGATCGGTAGAGCTCTTCCTCCTGATATCAAATATTCTTCATTGAGATTATCTTTTGTCGGTTTTTGAAAAATATAGATTTCTTGGAATAGATCTAAGGCAGGTATAGAACACTAGGCGACAGACAATGTTCTGACTTAGATTCTATATTTTTAGGAAACTGACAAAGATAACCTCAATAAAGTATATATATATATAAAAGAACAAAAAAAAAATCACCCTGTATGTCGCGTCAACTTTTATGCAACGCTGAATGGGCGAAAAATACGTTTCCCTCGACAATAACGTTTAATGAATATGTTTTATTAACATTTACAAAACGTAATATCTAACGATTCGATGATAAATTCCTCAAGAATACAATTTTTTTCACTTTGATATACCTTTTGAATGGAAAAACGTTGGTAACTCAACCTATCTTAACTTTTTCAACATCTGGGTGACCATTTGGACATTGTTATGATGTACTAACCAAAATTCACGAAATTTCATAACATAAAAAACGTGGAACAACGCATAAACGACACATACCGCGATCAATCCAATGCAATTTATATACGATACGGATACGACTTATTCATTGTGTATATATCTCAGTTCACTCCTACTGTGGAAGTGAATTCTTACTTCAGATATATTTCTAGTAGCTATACTGAGGAATATAATACTATTGGTGCTTTTCGGTATTTATATCACGTCGTTGAAAGCTTGCGTTTTTAAGATGCGATTATTCTCATGAAAAAAATATTTGTGGTGATTTCAAATATAACGAATGACGGTATGAAACACTTTCAATACGTGAAACGATCAATATAAAATGAATTTGTAGTAAAATCGACTAGGGTGAACAACCCCATTACTCCTTCATCAAGTATGATTACTGCGACACAGCAAATTGTTGTTTTGAAGTGATATTCGAAGCTTTTATTTATCCTGTCGTAACGAGACCTTATTCATGCAATCCCACCACGCATCTCCTTCGAGTGCTATCCAGAATGGGAAGCTCCTAACTACCGACTTTTATATTATCTGCATAGATGTAGGTATACCCACTTCGAAAATTTCACATCTGTATTCCGCTCGGAAATCATTTCTACATGACAATTGATTCGGAAATTTCATACACATGCTGAACAGTACGTCGCGAGGGTAATAACGATATTTTATTATCGAGCATACCGATAATTTTATGGAGTCTGAAGATATTCACTTTTTATATCCCGGATATTAAAGCACTTTTATATTCCCATTGCTCGTGTCTGTGGCACATAGATTATATATTATTTGAACTGTCGATATACGATAGGATAGAAAATGATGACCAACCAAGTGCTTTGTTTACATTGTTCATATACCATCGAAATGTTCCTCTTTGAATGATGATTCCCTTATCTGAAATTAACCTTACTGTAATAAAAATGGAATGATATAGTGCTAGTAAATCAAATAAAGAATAGTGTACATAAACTTATTTATACATGGTACCAACTCCAAACGATTTTTCTATACGTATCGTTTATCTGATACACGTGAATTTGTAATTTTTTTTTATTTCAGGTTGTGGTTGAGTCATCGACTTCTGCATTGGAATATGGCGATTTGGTGGTCGAGGAAGATTCCCCAGTGAATCCTGATCTGCACTTTGACTCTCAGTCTATGCATCTTTATGTGATGACGGAGAAAAAAGTATGTGGTTTTTTTTTCAAAACGACATTTTTAAACGATACGTTGCCGTGATTTGGAACATATTGGACGCTGGACACACAACGGTCAATTCATTAGTATTTTCTCGAACAAATATATTGATGGGTTCATACAAGTGCAGTATTTCTCAAGTTTTTTAATATGTCCTTCCGCCTTTTTTTCGCTCCGTTCATGTGCGAACGAGAATAATGTGACGTTGATAAAACAAACTCCTATCCATAATATTATAATCATATTATGGGATAGGATGTTCAAGATTGATGTCTAATCACACGATGAGTCAGCTTCTGAAGAAACTTACCGAAATTAAGTTTTCGCATTGGAAACATTCCTTACCTACTTTTGATCGGCGATTTGAATAATCAATAGAGAACCTGCCGCTTGGGGTTTGCCCATTAATTATTATTCTCCAACTGAAAACTATTTAAGCTATTTAATTTGTATCAGTAGGCAGGTAATCGGCCAACTATGGCTCAATGCATAAATAATTAATTCATCAATGAATAGCTTGAGCTTTGACGTTTTCGATACCTACATAACTTCCAGATCGTAATTACACTCTGTATGAAAGTTTATTCCAGAGGGCATTCACTGATAAATATCACTCCACAGTCAATGACAAAAAAGTATCATCATGTATAAATTTAGTTTTTGTTTATGATTGCATGACGATAAATAGCGGATGCTCTGAATATTTTCGCTTTATCACTGTTTCAATACACAAACGATAAGACATGCATTGGCAACAAAATGAAGTGGGTTGTAGATTGTTTTGTCCAACACTAGCCCTAGAACGTACCATTACTTTCTCCTTTTCCACTTATGAACTCAAATTTCAGTACCTAGGTAATTTATTGTTCATTTTATCAACTAGTGGTTCATAAAGATATAGCCTCGGACATAGATGTTATTAGTTTGAATTCATATCGATTGCGATACGAGAATTCAATTTAAAAAAGAGAATGAAATAATTGTTTGAGAAAGGAAACATCATTTTAAATCAATCACCTTTCTCAATGAATATTCAGGGCAAATATCGCATTAATAACACAGATTTCTAACATATTACAAATGGATATGATCACGGCAAATCACAGACTGTACTGAACTAGGTTGCCAAATCTGGCTGCCAAATATCGTTCGGAATAGTTCGGAGTAATCCAAATTGATCAGCGAGGATTGAGTAACTGTGATCACCAACGACCGACTTATTACTCTATATGTCGGTATCACCACCCGATCTGGTGAAATTGACACCGCAAGGCGTCAGAAAACCAAGAACTATACAGGGTGTCTCCAAAAAATAACCCAACTCTTTTGTTTCGTGATAAATGTTATTTTTAGTACCAAAATGTGATTATTCAAACACTTTTACATAAAAAAGGTACCCCTGTTAGAATGCCGTAAAACGAACCGCGTTCGAGAAAAATGTAATATTCCATTCTGATTCACCTAGTGAAGGAGTTTGTGCAGAATTTCGCGAAATTGCATGGCGGATATTTTCTCAAAAAATACCGTTCAAATTTAATGAAACAAAACTACCCGAAAATGCACAATTTTCAGAATCAAGCTTCACTTTTTCTATCATTAGAGCAAATGTCCTAAATCATTGTGAATTTTTTTGGACATCAAAATGGAAAATTACACCTTCCTCGATAACGGTTCGTTTAATGGCCGTCTAACAAGAGTTTCATTTTTTTATGTAAAAGTGTTCGAAGAATCATATTCTAGTATAATAAAAATGAGATAGATCATGAGATAAGAAGGGGGCATTTTAATAGCATCGGTTGCGAGTTTTGCACCGCCCTGTATAATATCATTTTTCCTTGCCATAAAACGATTTTAATGATCAAATTATTACCCTATAAGTACCAAATTTCGTGATTCTGGGAACAATGGTAACAAAGATAATTGAAGAAAGCTGCTTTTAAGGACCTATCTTCAGAAGACTGTAGTGCCGTAGCGCATTTAGAAAGCATTTTCGGGCATATGTTGTTATTCTAGGACATCCTGTATAAGAAGAAAAAAAGAGGAGCAAGGAGTAACTGTGTCAGCCACAGCGTTGAGACTCTTGTTTTACTTTTAATAATAATTTTATAAATATGGATGAATGAATAACTATTAGAGTAGGACGAAAAATGCATCCAAAAATCGATTCACGTGTAGGTGATGGCAGTTGGTGTCAGTCCTTTGCGTGTTTATTAATATGCTCCAAATTGCGGATGATCGACGGAATATGTTGTTCAACGCTACAATTCTTTTCAGGTGTCCAAAGTGAAAGTTCAGGAATGTACGGTGTACAGAAATTGTCTGGAATGTTTGGGAGTAAAAGATCCATATTGTGGATGGTGTTCCTTAGAAAATAAGTAAGTCTCGCCTGAGTTTAGCTGATTCGCGTTCACTAACTGTTGTGGTCCTCAGGTGTAGCTTACGTTCGGATTGTCAAGATGCTGCCAAAGATCCCCTTTATTGGATAAGTTACAAGAGTGGGAGATGTACAACAATTACCTCGGTGATTCCTAATCAGTTACAAAGAACCACAGCTCGAACGGTAATTATCCACACTTGATTATTTTTGTATTTGTCGTTGTGGATCAACAGAATTGAAAATCTTATTTTATCGAATAATGAACTTTTATGTGTGTGATGCAGTTATCTTCTTGAATGTTAATAGATTACTGATCATTCATAATATCTTCAAAAAAATGGGGCAATATTATATGAAAAATCAGACATCTCAATTCAAGAGGCGCCCGACAACAACAACATTTTTTGGTGCAAAAGATGTAGAAATTTAGGAATTTAATATATGACTATTCACTATATGTTCACCCCTGCCTTTGAACTCTTTTGTTGAAGAAGATAATATTGAACATTTTCCCCTATTCCAGCATGTGATATGAGAATGGTAAATGATTTTTAAAATCAAATTCCCATATATTTTCATGTTTTCTGAATTATTCTTTTTTCTAAATTGGAATATATTTGGAATGTCACAGATCATTAGCGAAAATATACTTATTAACCCTTTATATATCAATTCAGAACTGATCGATCTAAAAAAAAGGATAAAATATGGGGCGACTCGCTTAGCCCAACATCCTTTTTATTCAACGTCAAGATTCAAAAAGAAATTTGCTTCAAACAGTTGGAAAATGCAATCTTTAATGTGACACTGTCTATTCAGGGTGTCCCAAAATTGTTGGGACAAAGAGCTTCCACGTGTAATAGAGGTTAACATAAGTTGATTGGACCCAATTCATTTATATAACAAAATGTACCGTTTGTTCCTGAGAAGAGTTCGAAGTTTACATAAAAAACTGATTTTTGTTTGCTGTTCAGCAATGATGAGTGAAACAAATTCAATGCAATTTGACAAAAGTGCGTTTTAGAGGATTTCTCAGTAATCATAGAATCCCTTGTTTCAGAACATTCTTGAGGATGGTAATACAGTTCTAAGATTTGTTTGAACAGGAGTCAGAATAATTATATTCATCATACTCTTCATATTTCCGATGGAAAACATGTTTTATTCGATAATGTTCACAGGTATTTCAATATGACGGCCACCGTCATCAATATAAAGGTCAATTCGACGTAAAAAATTTAAATGCACCTGTTTAATGTAATCTCATTACTCATTTCACGGATAAACGGTACATTTTGGTTTATAAATAAATTGGGTTCAATCAACTTATATTGACCTATTTTGGACACCCAGTATTTCTGGATTTCTGAAATAAAATCTATTGATCGAAGACAATAATGGTCGAAAAATATGTCTACGAGGTCAGTATGAATATTGTCATGTTCATACAAAGAATTCCAAGAACTCTGGCACCATATGAGTAACATGATCATTATATTATATGTATAAAAAAATATCGCTGGTTGTGCAATTTTGATCCATCGATGTTCGGCGATTTCAGCTGGACCTCGTCATCGATAATTTACCGACGTTGCAAGGCCATTTCCTGTGCGCCTTCACGGCTCTCGATAAGACCCTGATAACGAACGCGACCCGCAAAGGATCCGGGGTGAACTGCACCACCCCCAGGACTGACGCCTTGCCTTCCATACCGCCTGGTCAACGTAAGTATCGTATTTGTACAAATGTGAAATCTCGTAATATTATGGCGGATTTATGCAACATTTACATAGTCCTAGTCTTAAGTCTAAGTATAGTCTTAGTATTTTTGTCTTGAAGATTTGAGGTATTTATCCAGAAACATTAAAACTTGATTTGAAGAGTCATGTGAGAATTTGTGGTTCTTTTTGTATCAGAGATGAGGAAAATTATCTATCAAACTTATCAACATCTGAGCTTTCTCATAATATTATTTTCAGAACATGTAAACAACGAATCATCAACAATTCTATCAAAGGAGCATGCGCCGAATCCACATAACATAAGCATAAGCATAAAAGTTCAAATTATTAAACTTTCAAGGTCGTTTCTTAGGCTTGTGCTTAAGACTAAAATTGATGTGTGAACAGTAGTACCTTGTTTCAACTTCTAATTATTTTTAAAATTATGACTAACACTATGATTCGGACTATGCAAATGTTGCATAAATCCACCATTAACTAACCAAAACTACAAAGCAGTTCTTTTTCTACTCGAGGTAGTATGTCGGGGTATCGGTCGAGACAATAAAGCAATCAGAGTGTAATCAGAGTGGAAAACATTAAACAAATAATACAGACTTACTGCAAAAGAATGTCAACGACGTTTCACTCATCGATGGTGCTAGTGTTGACTTTTTTTATTTAAAATTTACCGTCAATCAATGAAATTTAGTAAAAAGAAAGAAGAAGAAGGGGAGATAGAGAGAGGTAGGCAAGTGACGGAAAGATAGTGGTTAGAGACGAAACTGACGAAAGAGACCCAAGAAGTTTTTGAGATGGTTTCTTTATTGGTATTTCAAGTATTTTCAAAGTGACCTCCTAAAAGTACTTATTGTTCTGTTTGTGAAGCTATGTAGATGTTAATGTGACGAATAGAGTGCATTGCTAGATCACCGGAATTCCCTCATTACCCTTCAGCCATCAGAGATCCAGAGGCCAAAGATAACTACTCAAAATCTTGCTAACACTAGCTTCACTAGCTGTGCTGTTCATGTTATTCCCTGATTGTAATCTATGATCATTCCTGTCATATCATCGGCTCGCTTATACTGATATACTATAGCATAGACAGGAGCTGCTATTCTAACTAACCTTCAGAATAGGAGCTACAAAGACTCCTCTGACCAAAAATCAAATACCAAATCAAAAATCATTAAATAATGATATACAGTGGTCACACACTTCGAAAAAACTATCCTTAACTTTGGTAAGATATGTAAAGTAGTTTGATGATATTTTTGAAGACTTCGGCTTCCTTTCAGTACTGAAAAAATCAATTCAAATAAATTTTGCTTCTGAATGATAGACGCGATTTATCAACTTTGCATCAAACATAACAAAAATTTTAAGGGCTGATCTTTATTGTCTGAAGCCAATCATATTTTTGTCGATAATTATTGATTGAATGTCACAAGCATGATGAAGCTACTAGAAGCAATTGAAACAATTTCAAAAACCAAAAGTTGTTATTATAGAACGTTCAAATTCGAGACACATATTTGAAATTGGAATAGAAACAACTTTTCTCAGTAAACATCTTTGAAATTCGAACGAATAAGCCTGTTTCCAGCGATTAATTTGGAAAAATATAACTTTTGACATGTACCAAGAGTCATATGACCACGACCGAGTCCATTTTTCATATTGTTTCAAGCAAAACTTAACAACGCCCAAGTTCGGAATAAATTATTGCTGAAAGTTTTTTTCCATATGATGCCGACTTTATGAATGACACTGTATAAATATATATAAACCAGATCTTCCAATCTGAACGGGAACATAAATATCAAACACAACATAGCGCTATGAGTCATGAGTTCTCATTCCTAACTGCCTTTCGGCCTCGATATAAGTGTTCTCCACAAGATCATCCTGTCTCGTCAGCGTATCCCCAAATTGTACCTGCCATGCTTTCGAGTACAGAAAGTCGGTACAGGGTGTATGGAATATTTTATCGATGAAAATAACCTAAAAATAATGAAGGACGTGCGTGATCGGTTTCGTTTTTTTTTCTTTTTCAGATCACTTCACTGCCAAACTCTCGGTGCGAACGACTTCCGGACCGGATTTCGTGGCCACGAATTTCACGTTCTTCGATTGCAACACGTACAGCTCTTGTACGCAATGCGTTTCGTCGTCTTTTCCCTGCGACTGGTGCGTGGACGGCCATCGATGTACGCACGATACAGCAGAGAATTGCAGGAACGACATCCTCGTGACGGGAGTCAGCGTAAGTCTTTCCCAATTCGGGCAGTAATTGCGCACTTTTTGCGCCGTCTGGTTTTACTATGTCTTTTATCAATATTGGAAAATTCGCTATTTGAAATAAATTGAAACTGTAATGAAACTTGATACGCTATAAAATCCTTATTTGTAGAAATTCGTAAAAGTTTTATGAGTATTTCAAAGATAAAATGTGGCTACATAAAACGCCAAGATTTCACCGTAAAACGTATATTCAGGCAAGAAGGTGTGCTAAGAATATTTATTAAGCTGTTTTTCCTGAAGCAAACCATCACCCATATCGAATTGTTCAGAATCCTATCTATCCATTCAAATACAAATTGTTGTAACTGATAATGCTAGATATGATCCTCGTCAATCCACATTGGGAGAGCCACAGGGATCGATACTTGACCCTTTACTCATTACCATCTATGTGAGTGTTATCACAAAATTTTGTTCAGCTCTCGAGCAAACTAGTCAGTGATATGCTTGATGATATTAATATCTTCATGTCAAATAATGATATTCAGAACAGTAACAAAGTATCCTATGAGTTTAATGTGACAAAAACTCCTGATTTTGAGACGTATTTTTACATTGAGAGTTTTGAAACTATTGAATTCTTAAGCATATATAAATGATGTAAGTGCAAAGTAATGTACTCATTGTTATATGATAAGAAACCTTAGAGAAATTATATCAGTTCACATATTAAAACTTCTTTATTATGGATTAGTGCAGTCCCACTATGGCTCAATATTTTGAGGTGCTTCACCTGTTTATAATATGTCAACAATAAAGAATCTGAAACTCTGACGTTACCTTTTTTTTTATTTTTCACTTGATTCTATATATTAAAGGAATGAGCAATCTTCCTTTTTTTATCCTTTTGGTTTTATACTACACTGTTTTACCACTAACCAGCATCTTTAGGATAAGAAGAGAAGAAGTTTTAATCTTCTGAAGCCAAAAGGTTCAGTCTTTGATATACCTTAGTCTAATGGAACCATGTTATATCAGTAATAAATAAAATGAAATAAAAATTCTGACAATAAATCGTCTATCTTGTATTCCAGAGAGCCGGTCCTAGCTATAGATCAGGTCCGGCCTTCTGTCCGACCATCAACGCCACAGTCGGTAATTCCCCGGAGATCCTGGTGGCTTCTGGCATCAAGAAAGCCATCAAAGTCAAAGTCCACATCATCGGCCAGTTCATCGTGCAGACGAGGTTCGTCTGCCAGTTCAACATCGAAGGGCGAGTGACCAGCGTCAACGCGCAGCTGCTCGGAGACACGATCTACTGCGACGCCATGGAGTTCTCGTACACTTCCAGGGCTCCCAACATCACTGCTACTTTTGCTGTCATTTGGGGCGGCTCCAAACCGCTGGACAACCCGTACAACATTCACAGTGAGTCCGTCGTTCTATGAATTTTCGAATTTGAACTGTTTTCGTTATTGTCGTGGAGAAATGCAGCTTTCTACTCGTGTATCTCGAGAATAAGAGGCGTCATTGAATGCTCGTTGATGAATACAGATCGGCAAACTTTGATATCAGATTTCTCACTTGATTTCCATCAACATCTATCCTGAAATACATCTTTTCTGATATAAAGGATATCGAAAATAGTATCTAGTTTCCTTATTCACAGTAGAACATTGCCTTCAGTTAACTTTTGATCAAATTCACCTCTCAGTGTCTGGTATTAGGTTTTTGTTTCCTGAAAATGACACTGAAAGCAAAGCAAAATTAAATCAGTGGACTAAATTTTCGAATTGAATATTCAGAATCTCATATGAATGCTCTGAATTTCCGATATTCCAGATATTTTTTAATGGTGTGATTTTTGGGCGATTAATTATCAATTATGATTTACACTACTAGTTTTTACTGCTAACCAAACAGATCTTTTTGAACACCTCGACACGTGTTTTGCTAACTATGTTAGCAATTTCAGGAGAAAATTTAAACTGCTTTGGTCTTAAAAACAAGAACAAGATCAAAACACTTTCAATCAGAGTTGAAAAAATCGGTTTGGTTAGTGGTAAAACAGTATAGTGTGAGTATCATTCCCAAAGGTTCCAGTCTTCACAATTAGCCTGCAATACTTCACCATCTGTTTCAACCATCAAAGATAAGAAAAAGGTCCTCATGAACATAAGTGGAATAATGTTTCATAAGCGAGCTACTCCCTCCTAATATGTCTAATAATAAACTGTGAGGGGGGAAAAGGGGAGGAGGGGGTAAAATCACCCTAACTTTTTTTGGTGCAGTTTTTTCGCAATTTTAGCAAAACATTATGGCTCCAATGTAAGCACAGTAGGCATGTTGACTAATCTTGTTATATTATTTAAATATAATCATCACTCAACTACGTTTCATTTCCATGTTTTTCAGATCATTTCGGTCGACTTAATAAAGGTCTTGAAATCATCAATAATGCCAAGGAAATTTTCAAATGGCTAGAAATTCTCCGCAAATAATGACTAAAGTACAATTTCCTAAGTAGGGGCAGTCAATAGCACAGCTGCCATATGTTGAAATACCATTGGGAGCTTCAAAAATATTATTTCTTTAATGATTCATAAATTTTGAATTATGTTTTGGTTATATTCTTAATTTGTTATAAAAACTCCATTGTCTCAAAATTTAAGTGTTGTGGCTCATTGCTTGTAATGAATTTGTATAAATAATAATTATATTAATTCACACTAGAGAACATTTGATCTAGTAAACGTGACAACTCAGGACTGTGGGCGTTGCCGTTCAGTACTCAGCATTCAGCACAGCATTGCCAAATCTCTATAGCCAATTTTACCTGATGATTTGTTATGGAGTACCAGAAATATTTTAACAAGCTGTCAGAAATTAAGAACTATAATATTATGGCTTACTCCTATCAGGTAAAGTGAGAGATTCAATTTGGATGTATTATCATTCAAACAGGACTCTAACAACTTTTTGATAACTTGATTATAGTTGGTGACTTGACATCCTAGCTTCATGAGTGGGAATGGAAGATTATCTGACCAATAAGGGAACAGCATAACAATTGACATCACCATGTATTACAATGTACCCAGAATATGGCCACATTCACTTAATAACATTATTTGAAAATAGTGATTTGTTTTTTTTTTCAGTTGTAATTTACCGGTGTAGAGACATGGCCGACAACTGCGGCATATGTCTCGCTTTGGCTGAGAAATATGACTGCGGCTGGTGTCAGAGCTCGGACCGCTGCGAAGTGAAGGACCAGTGCGAGAAGGGCTCGGCCGTGTGGCTGAACAGAAGCCAGACTTGTCCCAATCCGGAAGTGACTTCTTTTAGTCCGGAGCTGGGCCCTTGGGAGGGTGGCACCAACATCACCATCCAGGGCATCAACCTGGGCAAGAACTTCCAGGATATTTATTCGGGGATCAGCATCGCCGGTATCAACTGCCAACCGTACGAGCATCTGTACATCAAGACCAAGCAGATCGTTTGCCAGGTAATATACGCCAACAATTTTAAATGTTAAACACAGATAAATGAATAAAGTCGTGAATGGTGGGGATAACTCTGCGATATCATTCACAGAGAATGGATATTCTTCTGGATTCTGGATGTATGTATACGAATCAATAAATCACGTACTTGCTAAGTCAGGTTATTTGTTATATTTAATATTATAAACACGCTCTTCAGTAAACAGAAAATAGTCTGCTTTAGATTTATAATCCTAAATGAGTTACTGAAACACCGAAAACTGAACACACAACAGCCGGAAAACCATAAATAACTACGAAAACGACAAATTACATACAATGATTATTGCTCGTCTACTACTAAACTTCGTGGTACCGCTTCGTTCATCTTTGAAGAATTCATATTTTTTGTCTTGTTATATGGGTACTTACAATAACTAATAGGTTTATGATTGGTAGTATTGGATTTCTAACAATTAAGTTTGTTATGGGTGTATTGTTATGTTGATAAAGTTGTTCCATTTTTTTGTTATATTAAGCTATTTATGCCGAGTTGAAGATATTTTATCCCAACAATCCTCTGGAATTATTGATTCTACAGAGGTCTTTATAATGTGCGATGTATATTCCACAGAAAAAAGAAGCTAAATTAATTCTACTGATTACTGTGAGATCCTAACTCTTGTTTTTTTCAAGGTTGATGGTCCTGGGACTAAAGAGCTTCGCCAAGGACCAGTTACTGTCAAAGTGGAGGATTATCGCGGGGAATCGAAGACACACTATCGATTCGTGAATCCTAACATTACAGGGATTTCTCCGAAGTGGGGCCCCAAATCTGGAGGCACTATGCTGCAGATTACTGGCGAATACATGAATGCTGGTAGTAATATTCAGGCCTTTTTGGATTTTCTCCCCTGTAGGATAGTCTCGTAAGTACACCCTAACGGCATTCATAGACACAGTTATATACAGTTTGTAAAGTTTTTTGGGAAGAATTTTGTTTTCTATTTCGCTGACAATCCTAACGAGTATTTCAAAATCAGTAACTGCATTCACATCACAACTATAAAGTGAAATAATTAATCGACAACTTCGTTTCTTTTGTATTGAAGCTTCATAGCAATTATAAGTTTGGGAGATAAATAATTCAGTCTTATCTCAGCCGACTGTCATACCAAGACAAAACACTCATTGTGCTCGCAAAACTATAAGTGAATTCCAATTATTCCAGAACCGATCAGAATCAAGCGCTATGTATAACGAGCGCTTCTAATTCGACCACGAAGAAGAAACTCAGGATGAAGTTTGACAAAGGCGATAGGTATTTGGAGAACATGATGTTCGAGTATGTGGAAGACCCAGTGATAGAATCTGCCGAATCCGGGGTGGCCAGTCAGATAAAAGTTCCTAAAGGGATACCAGCCGGTGGTATCAAGATCTCTGTTACAGGAAGAAACCTCGCTTTCATACAAAAACCGCAGATGTACGTTTTCTACGAGCAAAAAATGTTTATCAGCGTAAGTGCTACTGGGTATTTTTCCCTTACTCGAAGTTACATTATATTCGTTTTCTAGGAATGTAGTGTTTTGAGTAACACCAGTATGACTTGCAACAGTCCAGTGATAGATGCAGCTGAGGAAGTCAAATTGGATGCTGATAATCCTCTGAAATTGGAATATGGATTCCGTATGGATAATGTAACTGGAGTACAGAATTTAACGCTCAACAAGGAATTCAATCCGTTTCTGTTATATCCCAACCCACTTTTCATACCATTTGAAAAGGAAGTAAAATATTATAAGTCGGATTATTTGAACATCAACGTAAGTGGCAAACATAATCAACATATTCAATCTGATCTGTACCATCCATTTAACCTGCCTAAATCAAGTGTTAGGTTGGTACACTCTGATGCTTCCGTGTTTTTAATTAAGTAAAAATTCAAACATGCAACCCTTCAAAACCACATTCACATCTGGATTATTTTATCTTGGCTAATAGGATTTGGAAGTTCACAACTGTAAACATCCACAATGAAATTCAAATGCAGCCGTGCATTTCGTTAATCCACATCGGATTGTTGAAATAATAATTTACCAATTAGATCTTTAGAATCTTTCAGCATATGAGTAGGTAATTTGAATAAATTAATGCAGTGCTCTCGATCTAGATACAACCTTATGGATGAACATAGCAGTTCTGCACAATTTGTTTTGTTTTTGTTGCCCTAATTTTGACGGGATAAAATTGAACTAATAGGTTATGAATAATGTGGGGGATGAATCCTGGAAGTTTTCAAATTTTCCATTCATTAGGAAATCTCTTTATTTCCACTTGTTGTCAGTCCAACATACCGGAGTTTACTGTTTTTAGGTTCATGATTATAATATATCCAATGATATGAGAATCCATAATTGATATTTATGATCGTTCGAAAAATTGAAAACTCGTTGGAGAATTATTTCCTACGGAGAAGGGATGCATATAATGACCTATTGTGTCCCCTTTTTTTTGCTATAAGTACACTCGATGAGGTTGCTCTTCCTAGCTATAGCAATTTCTCTAGTCCTATATCCCTCGGAAATTTCAGATAAGAGGTGGTTCCAAGGAGGATAGTGTGAGTTTTCCCGTCATTCCCAAACTATTTTGGAGCTGATAACCATAGATTTCAGCACTTTAATAGCTGCTCGACTATCGGACATGATGATATCGTCTTTCATAACTTTTACACATTTATCTATAGCGTGAAGTTTGGTACTAGGCCCTCAAACTTCTATTCCAGTTCCATCTTCCGTTTTGGGGCCATTTGTGTACCATTTTAAGGCTCCTTCTTTATGCTCAATACCGATAAATTCACTGTACCATTCATTTTTGTGGTAAATAATTGGTTCCAAAAGCGGAAAATACCTTGCATCCTATCATTTCAGGGTCAAAACATCGATCGAGCCTGCCAAGAATCCGACGTCCGCGTACTGATAGGCAAGAGCACCTGCAACGTGACCTCCCTCTCGCGCCAACAGCTGACTTGCCGACCTCCGGAGAGCCAGCCGCAGGCGCTCAACGACCTCGGGCTGCCCAACGGCGAGGCCCTGCCCGAGGTGGTGGTCATAGTGGGCGGCTCCCTGCGCTACAACATCGGCGTTCTGTCCTATTCGTCGCCGCAAGGGCTCAACGGGCCGATAACCAAGCCGACGTTGTACGGGATCATCAGCGTGGGGGTGGGGATACTAATCGTTTTCGTGCTTTTCCTGATCGCTTACAGGTAGGGTTGTTTGAAGTAGAGTGAGTAGATTAAATAGAGTGACGACAATAGACCTACAAATGACTGTCGTTTCCGGATTGTCATTCGTGGTCAAGTCTCTGATGAATAATGAATTTGCGCCTTCGAAGTGCAAACCTGAAGTTAGGTTTTGATATTTGATATTTTCATTTCATCATCTAAATTATCTGAGTCACGGTCCAAATGATGGAAACAGATTCAATTCGTATTTATTTCCTTTACCTTTCTTTTCATCTTTTTATCAATGTCAAATTCTCATGAAACTAATACTCAATACTGAAAAGATGAACATCTAAAATTTAAAAAAATAGGAAATTCATCTGGATATCACAATATAAGCAAAACATGTTGAATTCAGCATTGGTGATGATGTATTATTGGGGTTCAGATCAGTCAATTGATTTTTGAGCGCTGAACTTTCAAACAAGCTTCAAGTACTTGAGTTTTTCCCAAATCCAGTCTACCAATGGAGCTGGCTTAAAAACGCTCGAATCTTATAGGAGGAAATCAACCGAGAGCAACAGGGTGTTGAAGAACATGCAAGAACAGATGGATATATTGGAGCTGAGGGTAGCTGCCGAGTGCAAGGAAGCCTTCGCCGAGCTGCAAACGGAAATGACCGATTTGACAGGAGACTTAACGTCCGGCGGCATTCCCTTCCTGGATTACAGGACCTACGCCATGAAAATCCTCTTCCCCAACGTCGACGATCACATCGTTTTGCAGTGGGAGAGGCCCGAGCTGCTCTGCAAGGAGAAGGGCCTGCGCCTCTTCGGCCAACTCATCATGAACAAAACTTTCCTGCTTCTTTTCATCCGAACTCTCGAGAGCAACCGGTACTTCTCGATGAGGGACAGGGTCAATGTCGCCAGCCTCATAATGGTGACTTTGCAGAGCAAGATGGAGTACTGCACGGACATCCTGAAGACGCTGCTCGCCGAGCTGATCGAGAAGTGCATGGAGGGCAAGAGTCATCCGAAGCTGCTGCTGCGCAGGTAGATAGATTGTTTTGATCAATTTACAGAAGTTTTTGGCAGGGCAATGTCGTTTACATTTCAATGCATTTGAACAGTTTAGTTTCCATAAAATGAAGATGTATAGAAAAATAATATAAAAAACAATGAAAGTACATCTTAGAAGCAGAAGCAGGAGCAAAGACAACAAGAACAGATACTCACTAGCAGCTATAAGCGTTTTCCAGTGGTGATTCGGCATTCAATAGTCCTCAGACGAATAAAAACAGCGCGTTAATATACAGGGTGATTAAAAATTAGATGTAAATATTTGGAGGACGTATTGTTGGGATTGAAATAATACTTTTTCTTCATATAAACATATGCCCTAAAATGCACTTCCTCCGAACCACTGTCAGTTGGATGAAAAAAAATCTAAAATTGTGATCCTAAAAATATATCAAGTACAAGTGCAAGTATTATCGGGAGTAAACTGTGACTGAGTTGTTAAGGCTTGTGGTCATGGTTACATTGGTCAAAAACTGAGGACACTTATAAGGTTTTTGTTCATAGAAAAATCCGTAAGAGGTGCTGATAACGTCATATGTTAATGCCTATCGTCCAAATATCAATAATGACGACGAAATGAAAATGAAGAAAATGGTGTAAGTATGGTAATTTTTGATAGTGTTCAATAAAATCCTGATAATTGAGTTCCTATTTCCATTTTGAAGAGTTAGAATAAGATTTAACAAGAACCTTATATAGGGATTTTCTACTGTTTATTGACGTCAAATGTTAGTCGTGACTTCCCATTTCGTTGATTATGATTTCCTGGCAAACGATTAGTTGTGTGAAAAAAATGCAAGAGCTCGAATTCTTACATTTTTTATGGTCCACAGAAGTTTTCTTTTCAAAGACAAAACTCCTCTAAAACTGGGTTTGCATCTGTCTAAAAAGACAGGGCCATGCCAATTCTCAGAAGAGTTGATCCTCTACTTAAGTCACAAATTTAGATACTTATTCTTTTTTTTTTTACCTAACTTACAGTGGCTGTAGCTCGGGGGGGGGGGAAGGCATTTTAGGATTTTAGGACACGTTTATTTCAAGAAAAAGTCTTATTTTGATCCCAACAATATGTCGTGAAAATATTTACATCGAATTTTTAATCAACCTGTATGACGTTTGATTACTGACTTCAATCTGGTATTGCTGAGAAATTTTATATTTAGAGGTTCAAAAATTGTATAAATTCAGATCTAATGAAGTTTTCACTGATTTAGATATTTTAAAACAGAGTAATCTGAGATTACCCGCATTTCTGGTTTGGTAATAATATATATTTGAATTTGTGATCAGTTTCTGTGAATTTCTAATGACAAGTACATATTATATAATGAAGGAAGATACATTATTCTCAGACTTTTGAAGATTGGTTGGCAATGCTCCTGCCACAATTCTGACTGCACCTTTCTGAAGTTTGAATGAATGTTGACAGGACGGAGAGCGTGGCTGAGAAGATGCTCAGCGCCTGGTTCACCTTTTTGCTGTACAAGTTCCTGAGGGAGTGCGCCGGCGAGCCGCTGTTCATGCTGTTCCGGGCTGTCAAGCAGCAGGTGGACAAAGGGCCGGTGGACGCGATCACCTCGGAGGCGAGGTACTCGCTCAGCGAGGAGAAGCTCATCAGACAGTCGATCGATTTCAAGCCGATGGTGAGTGGAAGATGTGCATGATATAGTTGAATTTTATTGGGTCAAATACAATACGTTTATTTTCCTTTTGACATATTTACATGTATAGGAATCGTGAGATTGAAGACTTCAAACTAGACAGTTTGAGACAGAGACATGAGATAAAATGATAATATTTCGATATTACAGAGACAGAAACTAAAAGACTAGGGTGCCGAAAAATATTCTTCTAAAGTATAGGGAGTCATTTTCAGTTGGAATAGCTTCAAGTTCGTTTTGGAATGACTGAGTTTTTTGAAGTTTTTCAATCGACTGGGAAGTTGCCATTTATGCCGATTTCTAGGAATGTTAACTCATCAACATTAGCCAGCAGATTACCATGCACAGATATATCCATATTCGAGCAACGTTTTTGCCGATGATAAAATCTCATTACGTTAGTTTTTTTTTTACATTGAAGAGAAGCGAGTTAACACTACACCAAGAGATCACTATATCCATAACGTTGTGGCAGTGTTCCGATAGATTATTATCATTTTTGTCTGATATGAGTCCTCACTTGCTCATTAAGATTTTTGGAAAATCGCCACGAAAGTAATGAGAGGGATGAGTTCACTGTTCAAGAATTATTAATGTCAAAAAACGTAAAGAACTTGTCAATGCCCAATAAACAGGGAAGAAGTTTCACTAATTATTGTTTGTCATAATATTTGTGCAATAAAAATTGATGTTGACCGCCTGTATATACGAATATCAAGTTACTGCATTGGTATGTTTCTTTTTTTTTTAGACCGTCTATGTTTCGATTTCTCAACAACCAATTTTCGGAGGAGGTATCGACCACAACACAGACAATGTTCCGGTGAAGGTTTTGGATTGTGATACGATCAGTCAGGTGAAAGAGAAATCCCTGGACACCATATACAGGGCCACGCCTTACTCTCAAAGACCAAGGAAGGACGATTTGGATCTGGGTAACTAGTTTTATCAATTTTCTACCAAAAGGCACTGCGAGAAATGTTTCTTTTGGCCTCCAGTTGCCACTTGTGTTGATGATTATCTGGAAATTCGGTTAGAAAGCATATACGGATTATGGAAATTCGACCACTGCAACACCAGTGTTGATTAGTGTGATGCAAGTTGCATGAATCATTTCCGTGTTGTATTTTCATTTGAATGCGGATGAATGTTGCGTGAAACCGTAAATTTGATGTAAACAAAGTGATGTTATGTAACGATTCAGGTAAATAAATACTCATTGAAGTTCAGCGATGTCTGAATCATTTATAATCTCTTAACCAATGATTTGCACAAGTAGTAAGGTTATCATTCATATATTAATAAAAATATAATAGCAAATTTGATGGTTTGATGAACAAAGTCTTTGAGAAGTTATTTCAGCTATAATTTCCAATAAACAAATCAGTTTTCGATTGACATTTGACATTTACACAATATGATAGGCATTACTCTTGACTAATCCACCTGATATGATCCATAGACCTATTCCTCCAAGACGCAAAATTAATTTTGCTGCAATGATTCCTAGAGGATAACAAAGAATAACCATTTGGTCTTCTTTGTCAATGAGGTATACTCACTACGTATTGGCAACGCTATGATGTATTTCTTTATATGTTTCCATTTCGTTCATGTTCCTAATATATCTGAGAATATTCCTTTTTGATAAATGAGGACCTACTACTCGAACTGTCCTTGTGAACTGCCTAGTTTGTCTCACATTTGGCACTGACTAATGATTTCATACTGAATGTCGCAAATAATTGATCAACACAATGAAAAATAATATAAACTATCCCTTAAAACTACAATGCAATTTTGTGGCAACACCGCAACTGCTGCAAAAAATGCGGAAGCAGTCAAATTGCATAGTATCGCCGCACGAATTCATTTATACAAAGATACAAGATTATGTCAATAGGTACAAAACTATTTCCATATCGTCGAATCAAACGGAAATGCATTTCAGTCGGTCATACTACTAACTTACAGTGGAATAGAATTCGGCAAGCTTTCTCAGAATGATGAGTGATATCACCTCATAATACTGCCCTGCTAAGCTGACAATTAGTTAGAAGCTGTTTCATATAGGTAGTACTGATTTCTAACTATTAACCAAGCAAGAACACCGTAAAATGACTCTAATAGTACATTGTTTCATTAGGTTCAAATGTGACACTTTTGATTAGCGATATTTGTGTCTGCGAGGCGGCACGACCGCGAAGCCGAGCACGCAATGCTAATCAACGTGATATTTTTTCTGCAATCGAAATAATTGATATCTAATTAATAAAATATAAGTGAAAATACCACTATTTTGAGTCACTTGAGCATGTCAGTGTCAAAGCAGCTTTCATATCAGCTGTTATTTATTTATTTATTTATTTATTTATTTATTGAAATCATATAGGATAACAACAGGCATAACCCAAGGTGTTATCCACGGATACAATAGAGCGTACAGAAGTGTAACTTATATATATATATATATATATATATATATATTACATTTTTAGCTTAAACTAATACTAATCTATGAAATATTTTAATGATGTCAACTGTAAAGTTCAGTATTTTTCTTTTATCTTAGATTTGAATACATGTAATGTATGATTGAATAAATCAATATCATCGAACTTATCGTTGTAAAGTGTTACCATTCTATGTAGGGGAGAGTTTTTTCCTAAGTTTGTTTTACAGAGCTTTTCAGAGAAGAGACGGTAATTTCTCAAAGAACGAGAAGGAACATTGAGAGGTATATTTAACAAAATTTCAGGGGCATCGACCAAGTCATTCACAATTTTAAATAAAAATATTATGTCGGATTGCTCTCGGCGAGCCTCTAGTGTGGGCATACGAAATTTGTTTCTTAGGAAGGCTGTACCCGTTGTTATATTGTATTCCCCACTAATTCTGTATTCGAGATATCTTAAGAATTTATTTTGTATGATCTCCAATCTAGTTTTGTATATAGAGTATTGAGGATGCCAGATGATATTTGCAAAATTTAGTTTACTATGAACAAAGGAGTAGAATAAGGTTTTCATGGCATGAATGGATGTGAAGTTTTTACAATGTCTAAGAATAAATCCTAATGTTCTGTTACATTTAGATACAACGTAGTCAATATGCGTTGAGAACGAGAGTTTTTTGTCCAGTACAACACCTAGGTCTTTTATTTCGTTAACCTCTTTAAGGGCACTATTACCAAAGTGGTAATCGTATGAAAATATCTTGTGGTTTCGAGTGAATGTGATGAAGCAGCATTTATCTAAGTTCAAATGGAGCTTATTAATTTGACAGAAGTCAAAAAATCTGTTCAAATCATTTTGGATAAGGGAACAATCAGTTATACTATTTACTTGAGAGAATATTTTGAGATCGTCCGCATATAGTATGTAATTACAGAATTGAAAGCAAGACTTAATGTCGTTTAAATATACAATAAAAAGAAGAGGTCCCAAATGTGAGCCCTGGGGTACTCCCGATGTTACAATGTATGGGGCCGATTGATGTCCATTAACTGTAACGATTTGTGTCCTATTATAGATGTATGAGGCGAACCAGCGAAGCAGGTCCCCGTGCACACCGACTTCAGTTAATTTGGATATCAAAATATTGTGGTTTATTTTGTCGAATGCTTTACTGAAATCGGTGTACACGGAGTCCACTTGAGTCTGGCAGTCCATTGCGTTCGTCAAATGTTCTGTATATATTACTAAATTTGTCTCTAGGGATCTCTTTGGAAAGAATCCATGCTGTTCCTCAATAATATATCCTTTTATGGAAGTCATAAGTGAATCATGAACTATAAGTTCATGAACCTTACTCAGAATGTTCAACTTGCAGATCGGACGGTAGTTAGCAACGTTGTTTCTATTACCATTTTTAAAAATAGGTACTACATAAGCAGCTTTCCATCTCTCTGGGAACGTGCATTCCTCGAAAGATTTATTAATGATTATTGTTAACGGCACACAGATACTTGGTGCACATTTTTTTATGAAAAATGATGGTAATCCGTCTGGGCCGTTGCCTTTGTTTTCATCTAATGCTGAAAGAGTGTTTTTGATTTGTTCTACGGACACTGTTATTTTACTTATCGAGCAGGTATTATTTATTGTGTGTGAGTACATTGTTTGTTCGTAAGGCTGAAAGACACTTTTGAAAAATTTTGAAAAGAGCTTGCAAACATCTGCTCCATCTGCTAATTCATCACCTAATTTCATATCATTAGGAATGTTATTATTTTGGTTAGTTTTGGAAACAAAGTACCAGAATTTTTTAGAATTATTCGGTATGTCGTTTTGTACGGAGTTCGCGAAGTTTTTGAAGTCATTTCGAATCATTTGCTTGGATCTATTCCGCAATTGACAGAAGAGTCGGTAATCAAACTGGGAACAAGACTTTTTATATTTTTTGTGAGCTTTAGATTTTTCGATAATAATTTTTATGGTGTTTTGGGTGAAATATACTGGAAACTGATTGAAAATTCTTTTTTTCGGCACGAAGATATCTATTATCTGATATATTTCTTTGTAAAAAACATCCAAACAATTATTCACGTCATCACAATTTCCAAGAATATCCACCCAATTAATATTTGAAATTTCCGTATTTATAGAATTATAGTCTCCTTTCCTGAAATTTTTAGTAAACTTGGAGTTCGACTGCAGAGTTTTTAGAATAGAAAAAGCGAGGCTGAATTCAATACTTCTGTGATGTAAATCCTCCTTCACTAGAGGCTCGCCGGGTTTGAGATTTCTTACAATAAGTTGGTTACATAGGACAAGATCGAGGATTTTGTCATTACTATTCTTCAGAGAGTTGAATTGTTTCAGTCCATAAAAATCAAGAATATCAATCAAATTAGTGAACTTTGTATCTACAAATGATGGAATCAGAATTGAACAATTTTGTTTGAAATTCCATGAAGTGTTCGACATATTGAAATCACCACAGATAAGGAGAGCATCATCTGATATTATGTTGAAAAGTCTGTGAAGATTATTAGTGAAGTATGCTAGTGCTTCATCATCTCCGGGGGGTAAGTAAACGCAGCATAGATGGATTTTACCTTTTTTCGGCGTATACAAAGTTAACCACAGATCCTCAGCATCGCTCTGCCATTCGGGACGTTCAACAACTTGTATTTCTCTTCGTGAGGCTATTAGAACTCCTCCACCATCACTCTTTGCGCTTTTTGTACTTTCGCGATCTCTTCGATACACTGAAAATTCATCACCGAAAAATAACTCACTATTCAGCACACCATTATTCAACCATGTCTCTGTTAAAAATATCACGTCGTGGTCACAATTATGGATATTTAGTTTGAATTCAGTAGTTTTAGAACGCAAGCCCCTTACGTTCTGAACAAAACATGTTAAATTCGCGAAAATGTCCTGATTGAGTATACGATGGGTGTTGATTTTTATGCTGTGATCAGGCGGATGTCAGGTCATCTTCATTCTCGATTCGTTTGACGTGAGAGCCCTCATCTTTGCGAATCAGAATATTGCCATTTTTCACCCATACATATTTGAAATTTTTGGCTTTCGCAAAGTCTCTCGTTTTTTTGTAGAGCGTTTTGTTTTCCGGTGATAAGTGTTCGGAGATGTATAAGTCTTTGGAAACGCCTTCGATACTCAACAAACGATTTGGAGATGACATCTTCTTAATTTTTGTCGCAGCTAAGATATCGTCTTTCACTTTCCGGGAGATATATTTGATCACAATATTTTTCGGCCTATTGGGAGCGAAGGATTTCACTCTATGGGCCGAATCTATTAGATCTGGTGAAAATTGGACATTCAAGTTCTGATGTACTGTCTCAATGATTTTAAAAATATCTTCATTCTTTTTTTCTGGCACTCCTTGTATCTCAATATTGTTCATGCGAGATATTTGCTCGAGGTCGTTTACTCTCTTATTAAGGGTTCGAACATGTCTCATTAAGTTCTGGTTCTCTAGTTTCAAGTTTTCGATGATTTTTATATGTTCGTTGACTTTTTGGAGGGATGTTTCGAAATCTGTTATTTTATCAGAGCAGAAACTTATAGATTGGACGAGATCATCCTGCTTTTCACGAAACACTTTCATTTCTCCTTTAATATCCAGCATACATTTCAGAATTTTATCCTGCAGTTTTGGATCCCCTGTAGTGTCAGTGATATCATCATTTCGGAAGGTTGATAGGTCTGCTTGTTTGGTTACACTCATCTCTTTTTTGCAAGTAGAGCAAATCCAAACAGCGTTATGGCATTCTTTGATAAAAGTCAATTGGTCTGCTGCGAGGCCTACACACTTGCCGTGATAAGAACTGCCACAAAAACTCTGGCATTGGAGACCCGGCGACTTTTTTGTTATCGGCGTTGTACATGCTGTGCATATACCGGACATTCTGCTAATTGCACAGCAATCAAAGGAATAAATTACTTATTAATTTTATGAAACACTTCACTGACTTATACTTTGTGTTTTGTATAAAAGAAAAACTACGATAATTTATCCGATTTAAATCACTTGAATTCGATTTTCGAACGAGAAGCTCGGAATACGATCCGTACGCTACGAGCGACTATACTATACTGTGACACTTTATTGGTTCCTAGGAGTTGAACTTTAGCACACTAGAAGTGTTGCCTAGCAACATATATACACTCATTCTTTTAATGTGTCAGTAAGAGAACGTCAACTTCAGGAGCTAATTTTGGAACAAAAAAGGACGACTTTTGAGCCGATTGCAGAAAAATAGTGATTTTTGATAATTTTCAAGACCTAAATTTTTTAATATCATTGGCCGAAGTAAGCAGGAACACAGTGAATTGGCGTTGCTTAGTTGAAACATCGCAAAATGAATAATATCCTTCGAACTACTTGCCGTGTTTTTGATTATCTGCTTTTGGGTTTAAGCATTGCCTATCTCGGTTCGACAATTTTTGCATTCACGGGAGTTTTTCTTATCAGGACAGAATATTGTTTACTAAATTGTTAATATATTTCATGAACCAATGATGATTTTCCCGTGACGAAATATTTTCGAGTTTCGAATGTTTTATCACTTCTGAGTGGATCCGTCTAACATTCCCTCCACTCATCGATGTTCCCCAAATTCCGGATCCCCTTCTTTGATGCGCTGTTCTCTGGTGTTCCAGAATGGCGTACAGGCACGTCGGGCAGACTGATCCTCTACGACGAGGACAGCACCACGAAGGTAGAGGGCGACTGGAAGAGGCGCAACACCCTGCAACACTACCGAGTACCTGACGGCGGATGCCTCAACCTCGTCTCCAAGCAGAGCTCCATCTACAACCTGAGCATCTTCTCCGAGAAGAACGACAAGTCGCACAAGTACGAAACGCTGAACCTGAGCAAGTTCAGCTCGGTGAGCCCGCCTCTCAGCAGGGCGACGAGCCCCCTCAACCACGACCACGACCAGGTAATTTTTGTAGATGTTTGTGACAAGTCATAGTGTAGGTTGAACTTGCAATGAAACTCTTTGTGTGGTCGAATTTACTGGCCTCGAAATAAGCACGGAGTTGATTCGAATGGATTTATTAAACCAACAACACCCAGTATGACAAAAATGGCACGCCTCGTAGCACAACTACAAAAACGCAGTTCTGAAATAGTACTTACACGAAATATAATATTTCGTTACCTACCTACAAAAACGCAGGCACAGGTGAGAATTATTTCAAGTATTGAAATAATTTCCCTTGGAAACCAAAAGCCGTTTTAATAATTGTGTTGGCCACTTTGGTTCAATAACATATAATGTCACATTCATCCGCTCTAGATGAGTTGGATTCAGAAGTGAAGAGAATTGTCGGATAGCATATAAAAAGCTCAGTGTTTTTGCGGAGCCCGCGTTTTTGCGAGTCGTTCGCGTACCTATGAACTTTACTGGCAATTTTGGTACCATAGCGCATACAGGGTGTTCTAAACAAACCAGACGAACATTTACAGTTAACTAATTTATTACAACAGTGAACGATAAATAAATGGAGAGCTAGGGGTTTTGCTACATCCCGCCTCCCCTTCCGTTGAGTCCTTAAGTGTCTGTGTAGAGACAATTTGGGCTCACGTATTCGGCATTCCCACATGATAGGTTTTCAGGTGGCTGGCGTGGAAAACACCCCGTTCCACGCTCCTAAGATTCTTCTTATCTTGTCTGTCGGTGTAGCACAAGACGTAGGTATCTTGAGATAATCTCTTTTTTACCCGATATGGGCCTTCGAAAAGAAGCAACAACTTTTTCGTTTCCGATTTTATGGAAGACGAAATATTGTTTGCTTTCAGCAGTACCAGGTCGTTTGGCTGAAATTTAACATAAGGGCGGCCAGGGTGTGAAATTGCTCGCCGCGCCGCTTTCGACTTCAAGGTTGCTTCTGCTAACACTAATTTTTGTTGGTGTGATAGCTCAGTTGGATTTTCTCCGCCATAAATCACTTCTGGGGGTAATAGCCTATTTGGGGCCACGCCATACTCGAGTTCTATAGGAGAAAAACCTGTTGATTCATGGGTGACTGTGTTTAGGAATTCCTGGAACATCGGGATATGGCATGCCCATTTGGCATGCTGCTCGTGGCAGTAAGTACGCAAAATTCTCCCAATCTCACGCATGCAGCGTTCGGAAGGGTTGGCCATAGCATGGCGTACCGAAATATGCACTAGTTTCACGCCCATTTCCGAAAACGTACTTTTCCAAAGTTTGGAACAAAATTGTGTCGCGTTGTCGTGGAGGATGCGCTTTGGTATCGTATGGGTGGTGAAATAATCTTTCACTAAACGATTAATCATGGCCGTAGATGTGGCTTTTTTGAGGGGGTATAACGTTACGTATTTTGTAAAAACGTTATAAATAACAAAAATGTACATCACCCCTCCCCGACTACGAACTAGTGGACCGAGGACGTCCATCGCGAGTAGGTCGTCTTTAGACTCTGGAATTACCTGAAGTTGAGGTGGATTCGGTAGAGGTGAGATTTTTGATTTTTGACATACGTCACAAGTTTTGATAATTTTTTTCACGAGCCTCTGCATATTTCGAAAATACACTTCGTCTCTCAACGCCACCCAAATTTTGTATATTCCAAAATGACCTAGGGTGGTGTGAGCTCCCATAACTAATTCGGGGATTAAACATTTTGGGATGTACAAAAGGTACCGATGTGAATTATCACCCCGTTTATATAAAATGTTTTTATGAATCACAAACTTTTCTCTGAGCGGTACGTTGGATTCCAAATCAAGTATGATACGCGCACACTCGGCATCCTGAAGCTGCAGCTGTGCGATATCTTTCAGGCTACCCTGTATATTCGGTGGGAGCGCTAAGCTGAAAATATTGAAACATTTGTCCCCTGGGGTTGGCATCCTAATACAAGCGTGGCGGGACAACGCGTCAACTTGATAATTATCCTTTCCTGCCAGATGTACGATAGAAAACCGAAATTCCTGTAGTGAGAGTGCCCACCTAGTTATTCGGGGACTCAATAACCGACAGGAGTTGAGGTAGGTCAGTGTGCGACTATCAGTATGCAGCGTAAACTCATTCGCCAGCAGATAAATTTTCCATCTCCGGATACACCAGACTGCTGCTAAGGCTTCTTTTTCATTCGAACTATAACGTCTCTCCCTATCGATCAGAAGACGGCTGGCCCATGCAACGACCCTTTTTTTCCCTTCGACAATTTGAAATAGCTGACCAGCTATGCCCACATCGCTTGCGTCCGTTGCTACATGCCAAGGGAGCGCTGGATCTGGGTGAAACAACAACGTATCCTGCGCCAATTCGCTTTTGAGCTTTTGAAAGGCATCATCTTGTGCTTCACCCCATTTCCACCTAGAAGTTTTCCTCAGTAGTAACGTCAGCGGTTCAGACAAGTCAGCAAAACGAGGCGAAAAAGCGCGATCATAATTGCAAAGACCTAAAAATTTTTGCAGTTCCTTCACACTACCGGGACGCTGGTAATCCTTGATGGCCTGCACTCGGCTTGGATCCGGACGTACTCCTTGCGGACTCACTACATATCCTAGAAAATGCATTTCTTCCTGGAAAAACCTACATTTATCCAGCTTTACTGTCAGACCTGCTTCCCTGAGCCTAGTCAAAACCTTACCTAAATGCAACAAATGCTCCTCTAAGGATGACGACATCACCAACAGATCATCGATGTATGTTAAGAGAAAATCATTGAATTCTTCCCCGAAAATGACTCTCATGGCCCTAGAAAACGCTGCCACTGCCGTCGAAATTCCGAATGGCATCATCCGGAACTGGTAGGTTTTTTCCCCTACCATGAAACCTGTAAACCTACGATCACTTTCTCTGATAGGGAGCTGCCAATACGAGTGCGACAGATCTATTTTCGATAGAAATTTCTTCCCATTGAGGGACTGAATAATATTTTCAATTCTCAGAGGTAGCTCATAATCGGGCTCGATGACCGAGTTTAAATGTCGCGCATCAAGACAAACACGAACAGTACCATCTTTTTTTATTGTTGTCATTATGGGCGAAATATACGGGGTCGAGGAGCGCTCGATAACCCCCCACTGTTCCATTTGGGCTAGTGTTTTCTTGACCGCATCTCGGTGAGCCACAGGAATCGGGTATGGACGTATAAAAAATTCTTTACTGTTTTTCAACTTAATCTCTAGTTCGTACCAATCAGTACGGCCTGGAGTGTCCGAAAACACGTCCCTGTATTTATTCAACAAACACGCGAATTTTTTTCTTTCGACCTCTGTAATGTTACAGTGCGATATTGTTTGGTTAAAATTCGTTACATCGTTTTCTACGCGAGTTTGTAATTTATTTGGAAAAGTATTATTTACAATGGCTGATATACATGGCGCAGCCGCATTTCCATATTCATGAACGAACTCTTTTTCGGGAATTGTCGTTAAGTTATTATCAAGAATGAGCTTTAAGTTTTTATTTTTAAGGTCTAAAACGGCCTCATGCGCCCTTAGAAAATCAACCCCTATTATTACAGGATATGAGAGTTCCGAGATGACCAAAAACTCATGGCAGAATATTTTATTTTCACAACTAAAGACGAGTGAGTCTTGATAAAGGACTTTTTTGAATTTTGATTTGAAGGCTCCCACTACCCGTGTACCTGGGCAAGGGAAATGGGGAATATTTTTTTTATTTTCCAAAATTTGTTCCCATACTATTTGAGAAATAACCGAAACATTGCTACCTGTGTCAACCATCGCAGGAAACTCGACATTAAATAAATTTATTAGGATTATTGGCGATCGTGTGTCTATTGAACTGTGTTCAAAGTCACACTCTTCTAGTAAATCTTCGGAGGGATTATTTTTTACATGTATGGCTCTACCAAGTATTGCTCCCACATTGCAGCCTACATGTGGGAGTTCTCCCCGTTTTCCGGAAAAGTCATTTCCTCGGGGCATATGTCAAGGCTAGAAATATTTTTTCTTTGAAAATCTCTATTAGATTTGAAACTAGGTTTTTGTGACTCTCCCCTGGAATGATTTGTATCATTGTTTCTTTGGTAATGGGATGAAAAAGTGTTTGAGTTCCTTTTATTCTCATTATTAAAATAGTAGTCGGCTTGTCGGAGCCGTTCTACCGCTGACATCAGAGAGTTCGTTCCTACCAGAACCGCAGCGATATTTGGGGGGAAGTGGCGCGCTATTGTTGCGATTAGGTGTTCATCGCTAAATGGGGGTTCTAAATGTTTGGCCATGACAACGTGTCTATTGAAATAATCGACAAAACTCCCATCGTAATCTCTGTACCTTGCCGACTCTAATTTTAATTTGATTCTCATCTGTTTGTTGCTCCCCCAAAACTGCTCTAAAAATGCTTTACGGAACTCAGAGTAATTTTGAAAACCGTGACTATATGCATCAAACCAAAGTTTCGCCGAATTCACAAAGTGATTGCTAATCATCAAAGAAAGTTGATTGAAATTTACGTTGTTTGTATCAATGAATGTCTCTATGTAGTTTAGGAATTCTACAGGGTGGAGTTGGCCCTCGTTATCGTAGGTAGGCAGCGATTTACAGGCTTCTAATTCCCTGACAATACACAAACCATTGTTCCTATTATTTGGCAAATTTACGAAATTCTGGATTCCTGTTTGCATATCGTTTACTGGCAAATTACTTCTGCATACACTTGGGTTATTGCCCCCCAGGGAATAATTCGAGTTTGGTTGAGTACCGTTTGAAACGTAGGCACCTATATTATTATGGTTTGCGTTCTGCGAAGAAAAGTTTCGATTTGTGTTTGAACAACTGTTATTAGTGTTTGGGATCCCGAAAAAAGTACGTCCCGTTTGGTCTGAAAAATTAGAGGGTGCAAAGTTTTGCCTATGGTTATTATTTACATTATATACAGGTGGAAAAACCAACGGTGCTTGTGTACTTGCTGATGAACTAGTACTCGTATAAGTTGTTTTTGGCAAAGCAACATTTTCTTGATTTGGATAATACCGGAGGTTATTCGAGTTTTGTACTCGAGGATAAGGTGAACAATTGTCATTATTGTTATTATTCAACACCGGAGCCTGCTGAAAATTTAAATTTTGCCTTGAATTATCTGCAAACAGGGGTCGAAAATTTCTATTCCTATCATTGGTATCTGTATGACGACTTTCTATAAAATTTCTACAGGTTTCTTCATTTGCAAAACTTGACACATTTGGGATATTATTTTCACATTGATTCATATGTAAATTATTTAAATTATCAGTCAGTGATGAAACATGCTTTGCCTGATGAGTCACTGGTGGCGGTAAGTCTTGAGAAAAAGCTAAAGAAGTTGCCCCTAATAACGAATTATCTTGCTCTTTTGAAGTTGAACTCTGAGAAGTGGTTGAACCCGGGACTTCCATCATTGGAGGAAAATTAATTGGTACGTTATTACCTTGCTTTTCGGTGTGAGCATCAGTTTGGTACTGCTGCTGAGGTGTTTCACTTCTACTACCTTGGACTTCCTGGTTTATTCCTCGTCTGTTCCTCAAGTTATACTGTGGACTTTTTTCAACAACCATTTTATTCGAAACCAGGCCCAGTTGGTCGCCAGATGCAATGAAACTCTTTGTGTGGTCGAATTTACTGGCCTCGAAATAAGCACGGAGTTGATTCGAATGGATTTATTAAACCAACAACACCCAGTATGACAAAAATGGCACGCCTCGTAGCACAACTACAAAAACGCAGTTCTGAAATAGTACTTACACGAAATATAATATTTCGTTACCTACCTACAAAAACGCAGGCACAGGTGAGAATTATTTCAAGTATTGAAATAATTTCCCTTGGAAACCAAAAGCCGTTTTAATAATTGTGTTGGCCACTTTGGTTCAATAACATATAATGTCACATTCATCCGCTCTAGATGAGTTGGATTCAGAAGTGAAGAGAATTGTCGGATAGCATATAAAAAGCTCAGTGTTTTTGCGGAGCCCGCGTTTTTGCGAGTCGTTCGCGTACCTATGAACTTTACTGGCAATTTTGGTACCATAGCGCATACAGGGTGTTCTAAACAAACCAGACGAACATTTACAGTTAACTAATTTATTACAACAGTGAACGATAAATAAATGGAGAGCTAGGGGTTTTGCTACAAACTGAATGATAATAGTTGCGTTTTATTTGTTCCCTTCTGGTATCGGTGGTAGGAACAGACTGACGTTTACAAATAAAACGAGAAACTTCAGGACCTTGCATGGGAGAATTCACATAAAAGGTTATATTTATATATTGGGGCTCCAAATGATTTCAAAATCATGATACAAGAGTTGAGAATCTAGAAATACGATCAACGAATATCTGGAGCATTGATTGTGGTGATTGGAGAAACTTCTCTGAGGCCGTGAGAATTAATTTTATCTGGGAATGAACATATGGAACCGGTCTTACTTGAAAGAATCATAAACTTGTGAACTTCACGATTAAAATGTCTGCTTAATGTCTTCAACTTTCAAAAAGTTTCGTATTTCGTCAATCTTATATAATTTTTCGACAACTGTCGATAGTCATTCAACGTCATTCCTAATAGTGAGACGGAATGAAGAGTAGCAACCGGAATAGGGAAAGTTGCAAATAAAACGACACATCATAGTGATTCCGTTGGCGCAATCGGATAAATAAAACGCTACTAATATTATTATATTGAATGGGCAGTAATACATTGTGTTACAGATTGAAATTTCAAGGATACAGATTCGTTACAGTATCAAAACGAAATATTAAAAATTCAACTCAAAAATTTAACTTTCACACGAAGACAAATATTTATATAGTCTTAATTGGACCGATCGTCATGCACCTCACTGTATCAGGAAGGACATTCTGAAGGTTATAATTGAGAGAGTTTTTTTTGCTGACATCAAGTCTAAACCTTTGAGGTCTGACTATTGATGCATTACGGGTAAAATGACAGTGGATATCTGACTGCAGACAGAGAGCATCTTTTTGACTATGGATTTATAGAATATAACTATAGCTGACCCGGCAAAAGTTGTTTTGCCATATACATTATTCCTAGAAAATATTTGAGCTAAATATTTATCAACACTCTTTTAATATTACTAATATTATCTACTTTCTTATAGTTTAGCTATCTATGAAAGTGTGTTTCTTTAGTTTTTTTACTACATATTACAATGCTCATCGTTCGTCATATTTCCAATTCTGACAAAAAATCCCCGACACCAAAAACCCTCAGATACCAATTTTGTTCGGATCATAATCACAAAACTCGTCCGCCATATTGGAACCATCATCTTGAACTCCCAAATTTTGATGAAAGAATCATAATATTGATCCCTGAAAACATCCAGATACCAATTTTGAATAGAATCGGTTCCTAACTACAAAATCGTCCGCTTTCTTGAATTTAGTGATTTTGACAAAGGAATCATAATCTCCGACCTCGAATACCCCCAGATACCAATTTTGAATGGAATCGGAGCATAATCACAAAACTCTTCCGCCATAATGAATCTGCCATCACGAATTTCCAAATTTTGACGAAACTTCGATCCCGAACCCCCCCCCCCCGATACCAATTTTGATTTAAATTGGACCATAATTACAAAACTCGTCTGCCATATTGGATCTGCCCTATTGAAATTCCAAATTTTGGCAAAAATCTCCGACCCTGAAAACTTCCAGATACCAATTTTGTATAGAATTGGTTCGTTATTACAAAACTCGTCCGCTTTATTGAACCCTCCATCTTGAATTTCCTGATTTTAAGGAAGAAATCATTATCTCCGACACCGAAAACCCCCAAATTTTTAATGAAATCGGACCTTAATTGGAACCGCTATATTGAATTTCCAAATTTCGACGAAGGAATCAGAATCTTCGACCCTGAAAAGCCTCAGATACCAATTTTGAATAGAAGCGGATCATAATTACAAAACTGGTCCACCATATTGGATCCGCCATCTTGAATTACTATTTTTAGATTAAGTATTCTTGAATTTTCTAGCTTCCGCGCAATTTAATTATTTTTTCTTCCATAAGAACCTTCTCCTGAGAATAACAAATACAACAAAAAAAGAATTAGTGAAATCGGTCCAGCCCTTCACGCGTGATGGTGTGAGCAAGGCAAATAGAGATTCATTTTTATACAGATAGATAGATAGGTTATGACGACACGAAACTGGGATTATCAGGACTCCTTGTGTTATAATACTTGTTTACTGTGACGTTTTAATTTCATACAATGTGTCATGTATCTTGTAGTATAAACATAATTTTATTCTCTCTCAGGGCCTGAAAGTGTGGCACCTCGTCAAGCACCACGACAACGACAACCAAAAGGAGGGCGAGAGAGGTAACAAGATGGTGTCGGAGATCTATCTGACGAGGCTGCTGGCCACCAAGGGCACTCTGCAGAAGTTCGTCGACGATTTGTTCGAGACCATTTTCAGTACGGCCCATCGGGGCTCCGCTCTGCCTCTGGCCATCAAGTACATGTTCGATTTCCTGGACGATCAGGCGCTGCAGCACGGCATCTCCGATCCGGAGGTGGTGCACACCTGGAAGAGCAACTCGTTGCCCCTCAGGTTCTGGGTGAACCTCATCAAGAACCCCAATTTCGTGTTCGACATACACAAGTCGAACATCGTCGATTCCTGTTTATCCGTGGTTGCTCAAACGTTTATGGATTCCTGTTCCACTTCTGACCATAGATTAGGTGAGAAATAACTATATTCGAATCGTGATTTGTTGAATGGGCATCAGTCAGGGAGAAAAAGTATAAATCATCAAGGGGTAACTCAAGATGTTGCATATCATCAAATGAATATTATTTGAGACAACTGTTTTTAGATTCATGTACTGTATTTTTTCTTACTGATGATACCCTTTAAACAAATTGAAATTTTTTTTCCGGGAATGAAAATCAATCCATAGATTAGTTTTTTTCTGTTTAATTTGGTGATACCAAAATATAATGTGTTTTTCAAACAATGAGTAATAATATTTAAAAATTTTCATTAAGAACTCAAAAAACATAAGTGAGTTAACTTGGCATTTTATTAATCTTGGATGTGATTGTTCCTTCCTCTGTATGGGCTTGATTTTTTTGGTTATTTACCCAGATTCTTCTAGAGGGTGAAGCTGCACGTGAATGCTTTTCATCCTGTGATGCATCACTTCCTTCCTGTGGTAACATGAAACATAATAGGGCTATGATTATTACAATTTCATATTTATAGAATTCAGATAGTCTGACACATTTGATTCAATCCTAACCTAAAAACCACAAGGAGTTTGGTGCCACGTGGCCGTCACAATTTTGTTAAAATGGTATGAGTCACTGATGGATGCCTTTATAACAAATTCCGAATTTTTCGCGCGCCCATAACAACCTTGTCAGGCGCTGTTTCAACAGAGAATCAAAATGGTTTGATACCATTCAACAGATTAGGATTCATTTGTTGTTTTCAAAGGCTTCTTGTTCTCGTGAGAATAAGTTATTTCACAAAAAACCACTGTATTTGTATTTATTAAACCCTTCTTACTATCGATACAATAGAATGAACGAGTCAGCACAATCGATCAGTAAGAACAGGTAATAATATTTTCACAATTGTAAAGGAACTAATGACCAGTTACAGTTAATTACACAAGAAGAAAAATAAGAATTAAATTACAGTGAAAACTCAACACTGGACAGAAAGTTATCAAATTCTTCCAAGTTATAAAAACATTTTTGTTTCAATATTTTCTTCCACCTACCTTTGAAATCTTCACAATTTGGACTAGCTTTTACATTATGGGGAAGCCTATGAAAGTATGAAGCTCCAGCCGCGAGAGGCAATCTTTATGAAACGTGTGTTTTCAGGCGAATTATTTTTATTTCTGGTGTTATGACTGTGGACATCGCAATTCCTTATCAGTTTATTTCGTAACCGGTAAATATTCACAATTGCAGACGCGTGGAACGAAAGAACATCGAACATTGTCCAACGTGGTTTGTTCTTTCAGTCTCCCTGAGAACTGATTATAGTGCGTATAACCGATTTTATCAAAAATGATGCAAGTTTACAACAATGCACATTAGACCATTTGTCACCATAAATAATCAATTGTGAGCTCAGTTCAAAGGGCTTGTGATACGAGATATTTGAAAGGAAGATGATGGACTTGTATTACCTTCTTTTTGTGAAATGACTTATTATCATATGTTCTACGTCCTGTTGAAACGAATGCTTTACTTTTGAGAACACCCTATTCACCAAGGGTTATAAAATAATAGTCAAGCAGTATGAAGGTATTTTCTATTTGATGAGATGGTGTGCTCACTATTTTCGTTTTCTATTTCAGGAAAAGATTCTCCCAGTTCTAAACTTTTGTACGCTAAAGATATTCCTTGTTACAAAGAGTGGGTGGAGAGATATTATTCAGATATCAAGACGATGCCTGCCATATCAGACCAGGATATGAATGCCATGTTAGCAGAAGATTCTAGAGTAAGTTGATAAAACATCCACTTTCTGTATGATAAATATTTTCAAACAGTCTCAACATCAGGAGTACAATCACAGTTGACTCAAATTGCTGTGTGAAATAAAAGTTATTTAATCAGCTAGTGTATTAATGAGAGTGGTTGATGATCCAGATCATTGATCGCCTTATTGATTGCAAAATTTTCCGTCGACAATATTTCTCCCGCAATGAAGAAAACTTTGTTCGCCCGGAAACTACTAAACCAACAATCACACAGCACACAGTTACCCAGGAAATCAACTTATCATTAACATCATTGACATATGACCTTTGGCGAAATAATCAACATGTGAAATGGATTAATTGTTTTATAAAACAGGGATTAATCAGTTCAGAAACTTCGAAAGGCTGACCCGTTAACGTAAATTCTTAGATGAAATACATATTACCGATATAAATGCAGATTCCTTAAGTTATAGTGCCAACAGTGAATGGACGCGGTGTATGTTTGGTTGCCTATACTACAATTAGTACAATTATTCGATGATAGACAAATTCATCATTATTGGGGCTCATTAACCATCAATTTCGTAAACATTTGAACATACTCGTTGATAGGAGGTCGACGAAAAATGTAGAATAATGCATGCTGGCTGTGATTTGATATATGATTGGTGGGACTTTTATTAAAATTACATTTTAGTAACGAATGACATCTTGTCGATTCGTGGTGTTGGACATTATGTTTTCGATGTTCTTCCAGCTGCACACGACGGAGTTCAATACGAATTGTGCGCTGCACGAGCTCTACACGTACGCGATGAAATACAACGAGCAACTGACTGTTACCTTGGAAGAGGACGAATTCTCGCAGAAGCAACGATTGGCCTACAAGCTGGAGCAGGTGCACAACATAATGGCGGAGCAGGGCCAGCCGTGATACTGGCCCGACCTGACGTGCCCGTCTGCGCCCGCGTCTGCGCCTGCGCCCCTGTCGCCCATCGTCCCCTCGGCACCTCAGGAATTGGCCTGCTGATAAACGTTCCATGCCAAATATACATATCCATCTCGTCTCGTCTCGGACTATTTCTCTGTGTGTTACGAATTGCTGTTGTGCAATTACCTAATAATTGAATAATTGTTCAGTGTATGTGGGTGGGGCGTGCTCACTCAGGGACTTCGAAGTGCCTCTGGTAGATTGAGTGACGCGTGCTCTCGCTCCCCGAATCAGTGTACTATATTTTTATGATAACACTTTTAGATTTATGCTTTGCCGTGCTGGAATGGAAAGTTCAGCGTTAGTCCATATTGTCGTCGATATTCACCGAAATATCCACTCTAACAATGCTTTTTTGATATTTGTAATATGATCGTACCTTTATACAGTTTAATATTTTTGTATTTAGTTGAATGCAATCATGATGATTGTCTTCCGCAATGAAGGAAGCACCAGGGTGTAGTATTTAATTGCGACCTTTCAATCAATCGATGTGTTTCAAATAAATTTCTTCATTACATATTAAGCACGGGGTTGTATCAATGTGGTTTGTGTACGTGTAATAAGGCTGTGTACATTTCTCTTGTTTGTTTGTTTGTTTGATTGTTTGATTGTTCGTCATTTGTAACCAAACCAGGGATTTATTCAGTTATGCATCCTCCTGCAGCTCTCTTTGTTCAAAAGAAGTCATTAATTATTCAAAGAAAAACAACAACAAACACCGACTATACCAACAGCTGAAGAAAGAAAGTTAGGAGTGTACATTCCTTTCTAATTTTTCCATCCTCTTTACAAGAGATTTATTTATTGATGTAGCTGATGATGGTCATAACCCAATCGACCGATTTGATGTTTGTTGTTGACTCTTTTTGAATGGTCGCCGTTTGCCACATTTTATCAGGGCTAGATTGACTACGTTCTCAATGCCTCCCCTATTCATATATTTTCCATTTAAAGCTGTCCTATTTATCTACTCTATTGTTTTTGTATGTACCTTCGTTATGTGCAATTTACAAGTCGTCATCCTTATTTTAAGCTCTCCTCATATATAGATACCCAATTTGTGCTGAATGTTCCACTGCCTTGTATGTTTTTAATATAGAAATGACATTTCAATATCAGATTCCATACCAGGTTTTTTTAACAGAATATTCTAGTCTTCAATATTTGAAATGTTGTTTGGATTTTCATCATAAATCTGATACATTCCTGATTAGTGAGAATTATGATATTTTAACTAGTTATGAGTGAAACATTCAGTAGTTTTGTATAATTGTTATTTTAACCATTTTATTGAAAATAATTTTAAACAACATATTTTGAATAGACTTTATTTTGAGAATGGATTCATGTTTGAATGTTTCAAGATTAATTTGTAACTCTGCCAAGTTCCTATACGGATTTTTCATCACTTTCTGTTTCTTCTACCCAGTCTGAGTACTGTTTTACTGAGTTTTTATAATTATCTTATTGACCCTTGCCTTAATGAGCACCATCACGATCCATATAACATAATTTGTGAAATATAGTTACCTATCATCTCCGAAATAATAGGCACAAGAATTAATTATGATTACAAACAACAAATTTCTAGATATTGAGAATACCAAATGGGAACAAAAGTTTGTAATATATTTTTATTGGGAAAAGAAGAAGGGAAAAATCTTATCCGCATAAGTGTACACCTATTCAAATTCGAAGATTCTGTTTGTTTTTTTTTTTTCATAAACCGAAATCGTTCATAAATTTACTGACCTGTTATAATAAATACTCTTTCTACTTGGTATTAATATGCTGTTTCCAAAATAGTCATAGCTAATACTTACTCCAACAACTTGTTTTAAACAACATGATATGTGAATTTTTCCTTCTTCTTTGGAAGCCATTTGAGTTTCAATACGAATTGCCACCGTCCTGGAAATTGGAAATCAATGTATCCTCAAAGAAGCTTTTCTCTGACATGTGCGCGTAACAGGTTTTCGAATTATCGGTATTTTTTTTTCTAATTCGAATCTCAAAATATCTGTCTTTATTTATGATTGTTTTTAAATTTTGTATATAAAATTTTATGCCAAAAATGCTTCTGGACAATTGCATAGGAAGATTTGTAAATAATAAATGTGTGCATATGTGTGTACAGATGAATGCATTATCGTTTGTATGTGTGTATGCATGATACATATTTATAGTAATGTGTGTACATTCGATTGCATCTGCAATAATATGGATGGTAATGTACTACTATATGTTATTATAAAAGACTGAATGGAGTTACTAAAATACTTAATAGAAAAAAATCATCTTGAAAGAGTGTTTTATTTCAATCACGACCTCTCGGAAGATTATTGACTATATCTCGGAAACCAAAAGAGATAAAAAGAAATGGACTTCAAATGCTTGTTCAGAACATCGAGAACACCCTGTATTCAAGCTTTCAGCCTATTCTGATCAACTTCGTCATAGAGCCTGCAAATTCGATATTTAGGATCCTTTAGGGATGCCCTTGTGCAGAGTGAAAGCATAATATCCTTACATATAGAAAGAAATCGATTTTTGACCCCCTTTCGGTCTGAATTTCTTTGCTACCCACATGGCTGAAATGCAAAATCGAGTTGATGGAAGTGATTTGCAGACGAATTCGTGTGTCGAGACGATTTCTGCGATTCTGAAGGACATTTTTGTTTTCTCAAAAATGCCTATATCTTGAAAACTAATAAAGATAAGTAAAGATCGACTTTATTTTCGTGTTCAGCACGTCGAAAACATCCTGTATACAAGTTTTGAGCTCATTCTGAGGCATCGAAATATATGAAAAATTTTCGAAGGGGTTAACCTTCTTTCATTTTCAGACCCAAAAATCAACTTTATCATAGAGCCTTCGGATTCGGTATTTAAGACCCTTTAAGGATGCCCTATTGCGGAGTAAAATCACAGCTCTATATTCTCAAATTTGGAAAAAAATCGATTTTTGTCCCCTTTCGGGCAAAATACATATAAATGCCCATGAAATACCCATTTTTATTTCTGCTCTCCTGATACATGAACCTAAAATATTGCCTTTTGAAACCGGTCTGCATATTCGATAGACAACTCAATACCTCTTCTCATTTCTGCTCTCCTAATACTCAAATGTAGAATTCTGCCTGTTTGAAACCCGGATTTTGCATTTTTGATAGACGATTCAATACCTCTTCTCATTTCTGCTCTCCTGATACATGAATTCAGATTTTTGCCTGCTCGAAATCGGATTTTGCATTTTTGATAGACGATTCAATGCCTGTTTTCATTTCTGCTCTCCTGATACTCGAATCGAGATTTTTGCCCGCTCGAAATCGGATTTTGCATTTTCGAAAGACGATTGAATACCTCTTCTCATTTCTGCTCTCCTGATACTCAAATCTAGAATTCTGCCTGTTTGAAACCCGGATTTGCATTTTCGATAAACACACTCAAAATACCTCTTCTCATTTCAGAACTCCTGATACATGAAATCAAATTTTTGCCCGCTCGAAATCGGATTTTGCATTTTTGATAGACGATTCAATACCTGTTTTCATTTCTGCTCTCCTGATACTCGAATCGAGATTTTTGCCCGCTCGGAATCAGATTTTGCATTTTCGATAGACAACTCCATACCTCTTCTCATTTCTGCACTCCTGATACATGAATTCAGATTTTTGCCTGCTCGAACTCGGATTTTGCATTTTTGATAGACGATTCAATACCTCTTCTCATTTCTGCTCTCCTGATACTCGAATCGAGATTTTTGCCCGCTCGGAATCAGATTTTGCATTTTCGATAGACAACTCCATACCTCTTCTCATTTCTGCACTCCTGATACATGAATTCAGATTTTTGCCTGCTCGAACTCGGATTTTGCATTTTTGATAGACGATTCAATACCTCTTCTCATTTCTGCTCTCCTGATACTCGAATCGAGATTTTTGCCCGCTCGGAATCAGATTTTGCATTTTCGATAGACAACTCCATACCTCTTCTCATTTCTGCACTCCTGATACATGAATTCAGATTTTTGCCTGCTCGAAATCGGATTTTGCATTTTTGATAGACGATTCAATACCTGTTTTCATTTCTGCTCTCCTGATACTCGAATCTAGAATTTTGGCTCTCTGAAACTCGGATTCACATTTTCGATAGACAACTTAATACCTCTTCTCATTTCTGCTCTCCTGATGAATGAATTCATATTTTTTCATGCAAATCCGATTTCGAACAGAAAAAGTTAACGTATTTTACCGACAAGAAAGAATTGATTTCAGCGATCTTCCTGCCAATGTTTTCAATGTTTGAATGCGAATGTCTCGAAAACCAAAGGAGATGAAAAGAAACAAACCTTAGATTTTTGTTCAGCACGTCGAGAACATCCTGTATACAAGTTTTGAGCTCATTCTGAGGCCTCGAAATATGTGAAAAATATTCAAAGGGGTTAACCTTCTTTCATTTTCAGACCCAAAAATCAACTTTATCGTAGAGCCTTCAAATTCCGTATTTAGGACCCTTTAGGGATGCCCTAGTGCGGAGTGAAAGCACAGCTCTATATCCCTAAATTTAGAAAAAAATCGATTTTTGACCCCTTTCGGGCTCAATTTTTTATGCACTCTACATCTCTCAAATGAATGAAAAATCAAGCTGAAGAAAGTATATTGCAGACGAAATCGTGTTTGTTGAGACGATTTCTGCGATTTTGAACGACCTTTTTCTTCTTAAAAATACTTATATCTGGAAATCTAATGAAGATACAGGAAAATCGACTTTACTTTCGTGTTCAGCACGTCGAGAACATCCTGTATACAAGTTTTGAGCTCATTCTGAAGCCTCGAAATATGTGAAAAATGTTCAAAGGGGTAACCTTCTTTCATTTTCAGACCCAAAAATCAACTTTGTCGTAGGGCCTTCAAATTCGGTATTTAGGACCCTTTAGGGATGCCCTAGTGCGGAGTGAAAGCACAGCTCTATATCCTAAAATTTAGAAATAAATCGATTTTTGACCCCCTTTCGGGCTGAATTTTTTGCCACCCACATGTCCGAAATTGATGCATAATCGAGTTGATGGAAGTGATTTGCAGACGAAATCGGGTGTGTTGAGACGATTTCTGCGATTTTGAACGACCTTTTTGTTTTCTCAAAAATGCTCATATCTGAAAAACTAATAGAGATACGGAAAAATCGACTTTACTTCCGTGTTCAGCACGTCGAGAACATCCTGTATACAAGTTTTGAGCTCATTCTGAGGCCTCGAAGTTTGTGAAAAATGTTCAAAGGGGTTAACCTTTCATTTTCAGACCCAAAAATCAACTTTGTCGTAGGGCCTTCAAATTCGGTATTTAGGACCCTTTAGGGATGCCCTATTGCGGAGTGAAAGCACAGCTCTATATCCTTAAATTTGGAAAAAAATCGATATTTGACCCCTTTCGGGCTGAATTTTTTATGCACACATCTCTCAGATAAATGGAAAATCGAGCTGAAGAAAGTATATTGCAGACGAAATTGTGTGTGTGTTGAGACGATTTCTGCGATTTTGAACGACCTTTTTGTCTTCTTAAAAATACTTATATCTGGAAAACTAATGAAGATACGGGAAAATTGACTTTACTTTCGTGTTCAGCACGTCGAGAACATCCTGTATACAAGTTTTGAGCTCATTCTGAAGCCTCGAAATATGTGAAAAATGTTCAAAGGGGTTAACCTTCTTTCATTTTCAGACCCAAAAATCAACTTTATCGTAGAGCCTTCAAATTCGGTATTTAGGACCCTTTAGGGATGCCCTAGTGCGGAGTAAAAGCACAGCTCTATATCCTTAAATTTAGAAAAAATCGATTTTTGACCCGTTTCGGGCTGAATTTTTTATGCACTCCACATCTCTCAAATGAATGAAAAATCGAGCTGAAGGAAGTATATTGCAGACGAAATCGTGATTTCTGCGATTTCGAACGACGTTATTGTTTTCTCAAAAATGCTCATATCTGGAAAACTAACAAAGATACGGAAAAATCGACTCCACTTCCGTGTTCAGCACGTCGAGAACATCCTGTATACAAGTTTTCAGCTAATTCTGAGGCATCGAAATATGTGAAAAATGTTCAAAGGGGTTAACCTTCTTTCATTTTCAGACCCAAAAATCAACTTTATCGTAGAGCCTTCAAATTCGGTATTTAGGACCCTTTAGGGATGCCCTAGTGCGGAGTAAAAGCACAGCTCTATATCCTTAAATTTAGAAAAAATCGATTTTTGACCCGTTTCGGGCTGAATTTTTTATGCACTCCACATCTCTCAAATGAATGAAAAATCGAGCTGAAGGAAGTATATTGCAGACGAAATCGTGATTTCTGCGATTTCGAACGACGTTATTGTTTTCTCAAAAATGCTCATATCTGGAAAACTAACAAAGATACGGAAAAATCGACTCCACTTCCGTGTTCAGCACGTCGAGAACATCCTGTATACAAGTTTTCAGCTAATTCTGAGGCATCGAAATATGTGAAAAATGTTCAAAGGGGTTGTTAACCTTCTTTCATTTTCAGACCCAAAAATCAACTTTATCGTAGAGCCTTCAAATTCGGTATTTAGGACCCTTTAGGGATGCCCTAGTGCGGAGTAAAAGCACAGCTCTATATCCTTAAATTTAGAAAAAATCGATTTTTGACCCGTTTCGGGCTGAATTTTTTATGCACTCCACATCTCTCAAATGAATGAAAAATCGAGCTGAAGGAAGTATATTGCAGACGAAATCGTGATTTCTGCGATTTCGAACGACGTTATTGTTTTCTCAAAAATGCTCATATCTGGAAAACTAACAAAGATACGGAAAAATCGACTCCACTTCCGTGTTCAGCACGTCGAGAACATCCTGTATACAAGTTTTCAGCTAATTCTGAGGCATCGAAATATGTGAAAAATGTTCAAAGGGGTTAACCTTCTTTCATTTTCAGACCAAAAAATCAACTTTGTCGTAGAGCCTTCGAATTCGGTATTTATGACCCTTCAGGGATGCCCTAGTGCGGAGTAAAAGCACAGCTCTATATCCTAAATTTAGAAAAAAGTCGATTTTTTGACCCCTTTCGGGCTGAATTTTTTGCCACCCACATGTCTGAAATTGATGCATAATCGAGTTGATAGAAGTGTTTTGCTGACGAATCCGTGTGTGTGGAGACGATTTCTGCGATTCTGAAAGACATTTTTGTTTTCTCAAAAATGCCTATATCTGTAAAACTAATATAGATACTGGGAAATCGACTTTATTTTCGTGTTCAACACGTCGATAACATCCAGTATACGAGTTTTCAGCTCATTCTGTTTGTGCTCAAGAAAAAACAACCAATCAGTAATTGAAAGTTTATTCCACAAATAACAAACAGGACAAATTTCACTTATTTGGTAACAATTTTCTTTTTCATATAATTTTCACATTTTCATTTTAGGTATATACAAAACTTTCTTTGTACCTATCATTTTTACAGGGTGATCGTTAGTTATAGAATTTCCACACTCGTGATTATTTCAATAACCGCGAATCGGAGGAAATAAAAATCTTGAAATATGAATTTGAAAAGAATATACAGGGTGAAACATTATAATCCGTCAGAGTTCGATTGATTGAAACCAATGATAGCTAGAAACTTGATTTGAAAAGTAACTAGACAATAATGTTTATAACTAGAAATTATTGTTACACAGAGCGCATCAAAAATGATCTTGAGAATCCAGCATCAATTTTCTCAATGGAATGCTGTATAAATAAGCACACTTTTTCAAGCATATGTATATCACATTTTTCTGATCCATTCCTACGTGTTAGAGGTGATTGTATAGGGTGTTCAGCAAATATTTTTGAATTTGAAAAATCAAATTATTTTGTATTTTCAAACACCCTGTATATTTTTGGCCATGTGATGAATTGAATAATACAAATATTTTTTAGCCGTATTTTTATATAACCTGACCATTTTCGAATTATTCGAATGTTCAAAATTCAATCAATCGGAATTGGTCATGAATAACATGAATGCATGCAGACGGTCAAAAATATCAATTCAAACATAATGTTCAGCTACCCTGTATCTGTTCATTGAATGGCATTATGATTATTTACTCTTAAATTTCATAACTGCTACGCTAGTGATTTTTTCGGTATGAAACTGAATATACATTGATTGGACAAACCAAATGATGGCTTTCAAAAGATTGAGACATGGTCACTAAAACTGGAAAAATAGATGGAAGTCTCAGGAATTGCTCGAAAAAAGTGCTAATATACTTATTCAACTTAATAAGTGTCTTTCAACCCTCTAGCGATCATTTTTGGTGCGCTCTGTATATGTGGCACGCAATAATTTTTTGATATAGATTCTGTTGTCTAGACCGAATTCGTTTTTCAATCATGTTTGTACTAGCTGTCATAGGACTCTAGCAATCGGACCCTGACGCACTATTGCCTCATCCTGTATATGTTGAACGTATGACCTACATGCATAAATTTATATCAATTATAAGGATGATGACGTTTACAATTCACAGGACTATATGCTAACAATTCATAACAATAATAACGAGATCGAGATAACCAGGAGTGTAGAATCTTGAATCATCACCCTCTGCACCATCCTAGTGAACCAATAATCAATAGTTAATTCGATAAATGGATTGTACGATATATCATCATCTCCTGGACTTCTACTAACTTCTGAAAATACGTAGTAATAACTATAACTGTTACAGTTCTGAAGATGACAAGAATATTTCCCGAAAAACTTTGGGTACTTTGGTACAAATAGACCAGGAGATGGTGACAGGTGACGTCCCCCATTTTACACTGCATGCCATTTCAAGGCATTATAATTAACCCCAAAATATGATCAATAGACGGGTTCCTGGCCACCGCAAGTGTGCACTTCATAAGAGGAAGTACTTTTCTTTTTGAGAAGAATTCTCGTGTTTTTCAGCGATATTATATTGTCTGATCGGAGTTCCAAACAAACTGAAGCTCCTAAAATTGATGGCATGCAATCCGCAGCGGCCGGAAGGGCTCAAAAAGGTTAGGAAAAACTGGAGAATTTAAAGGGGACTTCCGTGTTATCAAATTGCATGCCGATGTAAAAAATTGAAGTTTTAGTAACAAAAACACTCTGTAAAAATTGGCATGCGCCCCTCGTGAAACCATATATGCCTCTATTCTGCAAACTCCTACAGTTCATACCAAATAAGCTACTAATAATCAATTATACAGTTGAAGTATCTTCTTCATGGCATGTAGTTTGGAATCAAGGAAAACCTGTATTAAATTTTCCCGAAATTTTCCAACGTTGTAAGACGAGAGGCGCTGGCCAGTTTTTCCAGAGTGTTCCTGTTACTAGAACTTAAATTTTTCACATCTTCATGCAATTTGAAAACATTTAAGTCTCCTTTAATTTCCTTCAGTTTTTCGTAACACGTTTGAGCCCTTTCGGCCGCTGCGGATTGCATGCAGTTTGTTTGAACTTCCGTGTATTACAACGGCAGGCAGTATAATAATAATAATGGGGGAGACCACTGATTTTTTAAAATGACATTATCGTGAACTCTATACTGAAAAACTACCAGCGAATTAATTTTGAATTTTTTCATTCATGCTAAGACGATGAAAATAATAAATTTGGATATGTCCATTTCAAAACACACAATTCCTGCGTCATTTGAAATTTTGTCAATTCATTGGTGTGACTGGTGCGACGTCTTATTCCCAACACGCCTATCGTCCTTGAACTGACCAATCACACTGCAACACTGCAGAATGACGAGGTATCAGAGAGAGATAGCTACAGTTCGGGACTAATACGTCACGAATCCCATCATATTTGGCTGTTCGAAATATCGATGAAATATGCTGATTTCAAAACGATATAGATTCAATTCCCTTCAACTTCAACTCATAATATTGATTGTACATCAAACGTAAATCATGATTCGTCGATTGAAAGAGGTTTGCACGGATTTCTTCTCTCAGTGGTCTTTCCCATTAAGGAGCTTTATTGGATACCCAAAAGGCCACCGACCGAGGTCCTTCAGCCTGTGTTACACAGTGATTATACATAGAGTTTAAATTCATCATTATATAGTATGTAGAAGATATATGGAATTATTAAATTTGCTAGTGTAAAAAAGAAAGACGAAAAAGGAGAAAAGTCTATTGTGAGGCAAGCATTTTTGAAGGAATTTCAGTCTTCTGAATTGATTAAGCATTCCAGTAGTGTGTTCTCCAGAAACTTCCTGCAGGCACTATAATATCAAGGAAAGACACGAAAATTCTTCATAAAGAGAAAAGCCCGTTTCCTTATGAAGTGCACACATACGGAGAGGCCAAGAACCCGTCTATCAAAAGGCATCAGTGTAAAATGGGAGAACGTCACCTGTGACCATCTCCTGGTCTAAAAACAGTTCTCTGAGATGGTAGGTTACGTAGACAAGTACACGTTCTCCAAATAAATAAATAAATATAGATACAACTCCGTGCAATTTTTGGTTCGATTATCTACACACACCCTTATAAATTATTGACGCTGATGATCTGATTGATCCAGCCGATGAACGAGGACACCTTGACATACACCCCCGGAACGTCCAACCGACCGCACCCGAAGCCCCACGACACCAGCCCGGCCAGCTCGTAGAAGCCGTCGTCCTGGCATACCAGAGGGCCGCCGCCGTCGCCCTGGCAGGCGTCGTGGCCCTCTTCGCCTCCCGCGCAGAAGCTGCTCGCCGGCAGGATGAAGATCTTCTCGGTGACGGCGTTCACCTTCCTGATGCATTCCGCGTCGCTGACGATCGGGATCTCGGCCTCGCGGACTCTTAATGGGATAGGGCCAGCTGAAAAAAAAAAAACAATAATAATAATAATAATAATAATATGCTTTATTGTCTGAAGAAGAATCTTGTTGACAAAGCTAGGTCAAATAATATTGTAAAAACAGGTTAAAATATAACGACATAAAACCGTCGGTTCAAGACGGACCCCGGTCGGACCGGAACCAATCTTGGGAATACCAAATAGCCTGGCAATGTCCTCTATAGAGGAACAGCTGCAAAAGCAATTCCTCAATATATGGAAGGACACACCAGGAATGAGACAATCGAAGCTCCACATAAAGGAACCTTCGAAGAGGCTCGCAAAAGAGGTTTTATTCCTAAACAGGCGAAACCTTAAAATGGTAGTGGGGCTCCTAACGGGGCACAACCACCTCAATAGGCACCTAGAGCTTATTGGGATCAAGGATGACCCCCTTTGCAGATGGTGCCTGGAAGATGACGAAACGTCATCACATGTCCTCACTGAGTGTCCAGCACTGACGCGTCAGAGGAGGGCTGTCCTTGGCAACATAATCTTGAGGCCAGAGGACGTAAAAGAGATTCAGCTGAGGAAGCTGCTGAACTTCTCCAAGGCAGTCGGCATACCCAGCTGAATGTCGTAACATGTGGGCGCACAATGGGCCCGAATAAGGAGGCCCACGTGCAGGGGGTTCACCCGCCCACCAGTGCTTCGAAGAAGAAGAAGAAGAAGAACGACATAAAAATACGTGACAAAATATAGTCGAAATAAATACCACATTAAAATACTAAAATATCACAACTCAAACGTATCACTATAATATTCCTGCAAACTGTAATAGGGTCTATCAGAGAGGAACTTTTTGACTTTCTTCCTGAATTGACAGTCATTCAGACTTGCTGATCTAAAATCAACTGGCAAGTGGTTGTACATTTTTCCACCATTATAGTATATGGAATCTTTAATGAACTCTCTTGTGGGTAGAGGAAGTTTCAAACTGAAATTTCTGTTACGCGTGTTATGATGGATGGGAGTTGTAGTGAATTTCAACTTGTGCTTATTTATCAGGCAAACAGATTCCAGAATGAATAGTGCAATCAGTCAATATTTTATTATTAGAAAATGAAATTCTGAGGTTTAACATTACACAAATACCTTATCGCTCGTTTCTGTAGAATTAACAGAGTTTTTAAAGACGTTGGACTGCACACTCCCCAAAAAGGTATTCCATACCGTAATTGGGAATCTATTAGTGAATAAAATACCATCTTGGCAGTATGGAATCCTAATTCCCTAGAAATCACTCTCACTGCATAACATCCAGAAGAGATCTTACCAGTGAGTATCTTGACGTGGTTACCAAATTTCAGATATTTGTCGATCAACAATCCCAGAAACTTAGTATCATTTCTACTTTCAATAAAATTATCACCAAATGTGATTTCATCAAGGGAGGATCTGAATGATATTATACTAGTTTTAGATATATTGAACGACCGAATATTGGCGTCACACCAATCTTTCACCTTTTTCAAATCAGATGATATCATTTGATGCAGATCTCAAGGATTCCTACTATTCCATAATATAGTAGTATCATCTGCGAATAGAGTGAACTTTCCAGTTATATCAATTTTCGTGAGGTCGTTGACATACAATAAGAAAAGTACAGGTCCTAGCACAGATCACTGTGGAACACCATGATCAATATTTCTCTTCTTGGAAAGTTCTGTCAAACATCAACTTCATTACCCAACAAACAATGAACTACCATGAAGTTTTTTTATCGCTTGGAGCGCACGAAAGGAAATCCCTATAATGTTCCAAGAACATCGTGCGTTCCTAGGGAGGATATAGGAACAGGAGGTAGGTATGGGATTTTTTTGAACTTCTGGAGATTATATGTCGTTGGGAATACTTCCTCAGGCAATGAATTCCAGAGCCTATCCGTTCTATGGATGAAGGAGTTTTGATAAAGTGCTGTTCGACATCTTTCGAGGTTGACTACGAAAGGATGTGCTGGCTGGGCTTGTCTAGTTCGTCTGATTGGTATTGCTAGTGAAAGGATGATAGCAGAGATTTCCGAAGAACATTTCCCGTGGAAGTATCGATAGAAAAGTGAAAGGTAGCCGACTGTTCTACGGTGTTCCAATGATGTATATACGATATCTCAACAAAAATGGGACCAAAATGATGGGTACTTTTTGAATCTATAAGGACGGAAAGTGAAGGATGGAAACAGCCATACTGGTTTGACAATTTTCGTATAATTTTTTCCCTACGTCGGCATCATTCGTTACCTATAGAGACAGAAGTTGGTCCCGCTTTGGGGACACCTATGATTCATATATGAGTAGCAGATATATGATCTACCCTATTAGGGGAGATAAAAGAAAAGCTCACCTTCGCCCATGTACCCGTACCCCGTGACGGTGCACCTCTTGCCGGCCGCATGGCTGACCCCCCTGGCCGGCAGACACACCAGACACACGCCCTCTTTGAGCTCGGCCTGGCCGTGCAGCTTGAGCAGCGCTATGTCGTTGTCCAGCGTCTGGCTGTTGTGATTGTGGTGGATGTAGGTGGTGGCCACCCTCAAAGTCTGCGCCGCCGGGCTGCCGTACTTCCTGGTCAGATCGTGGTCGCCCACGCGCACGTAGATCGCGTCGCCCGATCTCACGATGCTGGAAGAGGAAGAAGAAGAGTCGGTTGAACATCTGGGGCCTCATTTTTCAATTGAGAAAACGATTTCCTCGAGGGAATGCTTGGTCAATGAACTAAATATAAACAACTCGAATAGCATGATTTACGGTAATCTGTCTCTTTCCTACTCGTGTTGTTTAATGGTGGATTGGTGTTTAAGATTTCTTTTATCTAATAATTAAAGTACTCTAGATTTCTGTCTCTCATCTAAAAAGGCAAGAAAGTGAAGAAATAAGTTCATTGTCTTTGTTCTGTGAAATATCTATTCATTTGGCATGTTTTGTTTTAGAAAAAGGACTGAATTTGTTGGTGTGAACACTGTGAACTGATGGTTGAGAAGGTTTTGATGAACAATGGTGATTTGTTGTGTCGCCTTTGGATGCAAGAACGAGCAAGACAAAAGGAAATTGTCATGCCATGGGTGGGTAAGTTGAATATTGTTCAGATTTTTGGAAAATATAGTTCTTGAAATGATCATCAGTTAGGTGTACAATGTTCCTAGTCACAGAATATGTTCAAAAACTATACCTATATTATTTGTCAAAGTTAAATACTTCCATGACTTTTCCATAAATATATTAAGTCATATTATTTCTTGCAGTTTTTTATTCAGACATTCTTGAATTATGGATTAAGGTAGTTCGTAGAGAGAGTTGGACTCCATCTGAAACCAGCAAGCTTTGTGGAGAGCATTTCCTGCCAACTGATTATTTATTTAGACATACCAGAGGTCCTGCTAGCTTATTATTCAAACCAGATGCTGTACCTAGTATATTTCCATTTCCTAAGCATTTGTTACCAAAAAGGAAAATAAGAAAACTCATAGGTACCTAGTTGATTAATAATGGGGAAAAAAGTATGTTTGCACCTCTTTAAAATAAAGAACTAGGTAGTAATTTATGTTCAAGATGCATCTGTGGAAGTTCAAAACATTGGGTCCTAAGGAAGATGTTTATCATATGATGGACTTTACCTATGACTTCCAGCTGCCAAATTTCGAAGTTGATCAATAAAGAAACCAACTGTTCCATTCGAGAAGGATATTGTATTGAGAATTGTATTTTTTCAATTTCTAATAGGGATATGTTTGTAGGCAATGACCCTATGGTAAAATAGAAACCTATGGAAATTATGTTCAAAGTCAATACCATTCAAGAACTTCTTTTCAAAAATGTTTCCTATCGTTTTTCTTGAGGATTTATAAACATAAAGTTAATCAAATCATCCGTTGACATTGAAGTATGAGTACTGACCAAGGAACTCTCATGAGAAACGTGCAAATCTAATAGATTGATGCATATAAATATTGGAATGAGTTAGTCTGGTTTGGGGCTACTCTTGACTTGACTCGGTCGTAATGGTCAGTTACCCCTAAACTATTAGTGCCTATTCGAATATTACCTCTTGCAAATTATCAAGCCAAGCAAACCCCTTATAAATCGATAATGGTGGACAGATATCATACACTCGCCCCATTAACCAGAGGGGTTTGATACTCATTATTAACAAAACGAAGAAAATATCACAGCTATAACTATTATGCTAACTATCAACAAATAACAAATGAGCAATATTCCCGAAGAGACCCGATTACGGCGAAGAAAAAAAAAACTCACTTCGTCACGCAATGTGCAGCAGTGAGGACCCACTGGGTGCCGATGAGGGCTGCTCCGCAGAGGTACTGATTCAAGGAGTTGATGAGGGCGACTTGCCAACACCATTCCGCCTGGTCTCCGTCTTCTCCTCCCACCACTCTGCCTGTGCGAGCCGTCCCCTTCACCCCGCACACGTATTTGCTGTAGACGGGGGTCCGCGAAGTCGTCGACACCAATTTGGTGAATTCTGTTGCTGGAATAACACGAATTGTTGATACATGTCTCGTTGGAAAGTGCAATTTTTGATCACGTGCGAAATATAGAACTATTTTATTGAGTACGATAAGCTAGAACAAGTTTTCTATCTCCCAAAATGAAGATCTTCAAATTCTCGGTAATCTATTTATCTAAGAAAATATAATAAAGTGAACATTTTCCAAACATATATCTTACTTGGTGATTGAGCCAATGTCACTGAAGAAGGTGTAGTGTATGGGACACTCATCGACATGGTAGTTTCTTTAGATGGGGCTTCCTCACTTTGTCCCGAGACCTCCTTGATCAGAGTTTTTGGGGCGCAACATTGGGTGCCGGCTTTTCTGCATTTGAAAATTTCAGTCATCTCGGCATTCCCTGAAAATCAAATATCTAAAAATCCATTGATAACAATACTGTCCCGTAATTGAAGTGGAAGACCCGAACACCCCCAGATACCAAATTTGAATAGAATCGGAATACAAAACTAGTTCGCCATATTGAATCCGCTATCTTGATTCACCAATTTTGACGGAAGAATCATAATCTCCGACCCCGAAAATCCCCAGACACCAATTTTGAATAGAATCAGATCATAATTACCAATCTCGTCCGATATTTTGGAGCCGCCATTTTGATTTTTGTGAAACAAATATTGCATGATTCATCAGTTGCGTTTTATTTATCCGATTCCGCCACCGGAATCACTTCAATGTGTGTATTTGCAACTTTTCCGATTCCGGTCGCTACTTTTTCATTTCCTCTAACTACAAGGAATGACGTGGAATGACAGTTGTCACAAAATTAAATTAGAATGACGAAAATCGAAACTTTTTGAGAGTACAAGACATTTAGAAGACATTTTTATCGTGAGGTTCACAAGTTTACGATCCTTTAATTCAAGTATATAAGACAGGTTTCATATGTTTATTCCCAGATAAAATTAATTCTCTCGAGAGAAAAGTTTGCCCAATCACAATCAGTGCTCCAAATATGCGTTGATTCATTTTCTAGAATTTCAACCCTTATTATTTTGAAATAATTTGGAGTCCCTATATATATATACAGGGTGTTTGTAAAAGGTTGGGACATGGCTTTGCTGTGGACTCCTGGGATAAAAACAAGTTGATTTATAGGCCAACTTTCCAGAACATGCCATTCCAAAAATTATGGAAATCGATCCCAGCTTACTCTTTTTATGAGCAAAATTATTTTTTTCCAAAAAAACTTCAAGGCCTTGTTCCAACTTAACGAGACGATTCTGGATATAGGTAAGTTGGCCTCAATCAACTTGTTTTTATCTCAGGACTCCACAGCCGAGCCATGTCCCAACCTTTTACAGACACCCTGTATATAACCTCTATCATCAATAATATGTCAATTGTGTCATGTAAGGTGGAGTTTCTCCTTTTATTTGTTAACGTCATTATGTTCCCACCACCGGACAAAATAAAATGCAAATACATTATGACAACCTGCCAAATATCAGATTACGTTTAAAGTGGGTCAAAATTATCGAGTCTGAATGAGTCGGGTACATACGTACAGGTAAAGCTAATGAAAAGGTGTCAAAAACCCTAAAAACCATACTCACTGAAACACGTGAAGCTCAAATACGACACGATGCAAGAACCCGGACACTCCGGCCGCGGATCCACCGTCGTCGTACTAGTCGCCGCCGTCACCGCTTGAGGTGGCTTAGGTCTGGGCCTCGGGGCGGCCGATCTGGTGTTGTCGCAGCACACGGAGCCCCTTTGGCAGTTAGCGGTGTGCGGGATGAGCGTCGACGGGGCGTTACAGAAGCCGGCCATGATGTTGAGCAGGCACAAGCCGGGGCAGATCGGGCCGGGGGCCCGCGTGGCAGCCGGCGGCCGGGTGGTGGTCGTCGGGGGCGGTCGGGGTGAGGTGGGCGGGTCTTCGTTGGACTGGAAAGGGTCGGGCGATTAGAAAGGGCGGTGTAAAAACTTAACAAACTATAATAGCGTATTCGACTGGTTTGCAGTGACACAGTTTAAATGCGTCCCAGCAAACATTAATAGGCGGTAAATAGGCGGGCCATCGCTGTCAGCAGTGGCAAATTGATAACGGCAAAATGTTAGAATGACATAGGTTGTGCTACCACGGCATGATGTACGCTTATTTATTATGTTTTTTTTCTTCCGTCCCGTAATTGACCGTTATAGATAAGTCACAATCGAGCCGCTGTCGATTCGACGCTGGGGACAAACTCCATTATATGAATAATCTCATAGTGTAGTATCACAATAACAATATATCTCCAGAATACTTTCATGCATTTGCATTCTTTATGGTTGATCCCATCAAACTATCGTCGGACATCAAGAATGATATGTTATATATAACAATAATTATAAGTTCAGCTCTTTACCTTACTTGGACATCCAACATTTTTCATATTTTGTTGAGAGGAATCTCCTCTGAGCTTTTGTCACCAAAACTCTTAAACATCCCGTATATGGTAATGTCGTTAGATCGATGAGAATATGGAAAAAATGATTGCAGGCATCGATCAGTATAGTAACTGTAAATTAGTGCTTATTTGAAGTTTCAACTATGAATGAGGCAGATACCATTTTTTCTTCCGAAAAATCTCCTTGTTTACAGTTGCAATTGTAAATTACCTCTTATTCACAGTTGCAAGTGTAAATTAGGCAGATAAATCTTCTTTCTGTACATTTCCTCGTGATTAAAGTGATTCAAATAGCCGTCATAATGACGTGATTACTCTTCCCGAAAAATGACCACTATATGGTGACGTCTAGTTAAAATATGATTGATCTCATTATTGTTCACCATGAAAAGAACTATCATGATACCTTCGAAATTATTCTAATAATATAGTATTTGATTTGAATAGCGCAGCATCAATAGCGATGCAAATATATGCATTTTATTTTCTATTTGGTCATGACGTAACGATGGCAGCACTGTTCCTCTTGGGGGTCTTGACAGTGTTTCGGTTATGACCAGTGTTGTCATTTTGCTACATCTGTACAACGATGGCCCAACGTTGGCCCAATGTAAACCACTTCAAGACAGCCTATGCAGTATGTCGAATAAAAGTGAAAAAAAAATGAAACGTACTCCTTGCGACGTGACACAGCAACTGCCTTCATTGGGACAGTCCGCCTCGGAATCGATGTCGTCACAGAAGAGCGCGAACAGACTGCTGACACACTCGCCAGCGCACTCTTTGAAAAGTTGAGGCCGATAAGTCGCTGCCACGGCCGTGGTCTTCTGCAAGGCCACGCCGGTCGTGGTGGTCGGTTTCGGGGTGGACCTCGTCTCCACCGGAGTGTAGTTACTCTTAGTCTTGTTGGGGTAAATGAGGTTCGGGGGTATGTTATCTCCGAAGATGTCGCTCGACACGCAACAGCGCAAGCCCCGTTTGCACAGGTCCTGGGTGTCCAGAATGGCCTCGCAATAGTCCGCTATCCTTTCGGTCACGCACACGCCCTTGTATTGGCTGTTGTTGCAAGCGTACACTGATGGAAGAAAGAGATGGAGTTTAGGAGAAAAATTAAGAGTTCGGATGAGGTTGCCGATAGTACATTAGAGCTTATAGCCATAGCACCACTATACGGGAAATATTGCCACGGTGCCAAATCAAGGCTGTGTCAAGTCAGTCGTTCAACCACAGTCAATGTTTGACTCGACTAGCATCAAAAGTTAACTTGGTAACTGTGTGGGCAGGTTTGAAACGTGACCGATATTCCCAAACAGCTGATGGTTGGTCAGACTTCAAACTGAACGTATGTGTCCGGTCAAACCAAATCACAGACTTGACACAGCCCAAGAGCGTATAAAATTGTTTTGTAGTTTGTTTTGCTAGAGGCGTGGTGGTCATTAGAGTAATGTTCTTCCTCCGAGCGAAAAGACCGGGGTTCGATCCCTACTCCAGCTAATCTTTTTATTTTTATTTTTGCCAAGTGATGAATCGAAAAAATACTATGGAGGCATTTATTGGTTAGGCCAATAGTGATTCGCTATTTCAATGATGTTTCTTCTCAGGATCGGCCTGAAAATTTTCAGTTTCTCGCGCCCAGCGAGCAGCGAAAGAGGCGCAATATTACCTCGCTATGGTGTTATGGCTAGACTCTAGTGGATAGTACTTACCTCGATCGTTCGCCAGTGTAATGTTCGATTGCTTCTCTGCTGCTATCTATAAATGAAAGAATGAACGTATTTATGGCAGCCTCATTTCAAATGACACATCGTAGATAATTGTTTATCCGTCAATCACCAATTATCATAACTTGTCACCTCGGCAAACAGGGTCAATGGAAAATATGTTTTTCTAGGAAAAGTGACCAGAGAAATACTGTTAGGTACTTGATATTTTGTTACACATAGAAGTAATATAGTGATGACAATAACATAGATATATACAGGGTGAATTTAGAATGAGAACATTTATCATTTATTGAACACGTCAAACGAATATATGCCCGAAATATTTTTCTTTTTTCTTCTTCTAATGAAATCTTGAATATTGAACAAATGATGAATTCAAGACGACTGAAATGATCAGAATCGGTGTAGTTGTGTCTTCCTCACAAAAATTTATATGGATGAGGTGAGACATCAAAATTGCTTCAGTGTATTTTGAGTAGAAAAATGAATCTGCTTATGGTGACAATATCGATACTTGTAATTATTTTAATGTCACCCTATATATGAATGATGAAATAATTCAATTGCAATATCAGAAACAGTAAAATAATGCACCTACTTTTGATTCGTATTTCGCATTCACAGCACATGCCTCTGAACAGGATATCATGTGCCAATTTCCCACATTTTCAATACGTTATTTTGGATATGAAGTGACATCGAAAAATAAGTGATTGCGTGGATAAAAAAATCAGTCCGAAGTGAGCCAAGCTCTAACAATAAGAATAAGGGTTCCGTACTCAGTGGCGTAATTAAGGGGGAGGTCCATGGGGTCTGCACCCCCTCCCCAGAGCTGTCAGAAAAACCGAAACAATTTGGTAAGCAATTCTAATAATGGAAAGATCGAGAGAAAAGTAGACATGAGTATACGAAATATCATGGGAATTTAATTTGTAATTAATTTGCAGCGATGCGATTAGAATGTAAGACGGTATACCGGGTGATTTTCTAAGACATATCTACTTGCTGTTCCGTACTTCCGGTTTGACCGGAAATGACCCCAACTTTCAATTTTCAAATGGAACATCCTGTTATTTTAGTCCATAATCTATTATAGATAGAAACTTCGAATGCAAATATCTCCGTAATCGTTAGAAATGACCCTGAATAATCTTGAATTGAACATTTGAAAATCGAAAGTTGGAATCATATCTGGTCAAGCCGGACATACGCCAAAGCAAGTAGATATGTCAAAAAATGTCAATTGAACTATATTTCACAACCCAAAATCTCGTTTTTCTACCTTCAATAATAAAAAAGTTATAAGGGTGACCTACCTTGGAAAATCACCCCGTATATAGGTACTAGGTAATTCTCTTGGAGGCAGATACGTGGTGACGACGCCAACGCGAAAGAGAAAACAGCACAGACAGAGAGGCGGGCGATATTTAAAATACATATTTCAATTTTATTATTCAGTAACTGCATTAGTCGAATTCTTAATATTCGTTATTTTGTTTTTTTCTTCCAATTTCAATATTTGTACCTCTTGATATGTGATTTTATTTGATTCAGTTCTCGATACTTTTTCCTTAATTTTTTTATTGTATGTTACCAAATTCATTGAAAGCAACTTAAGATTCCTACGTATTATTTTTCTTTTCCCTAAATATTCGATATCGGGCCTAGACCCCCTCAGGGATGATTCTTAATTACACCACTGTCCGTAATAAAACAGTGGAATTAGGTATATTTTTTCCCGACTGTCAGTTAATTAGCTATTTTACTGCCTGTAGATGAGAGATAATAAAATACTGAAGTAGAACTATTACTGACCATAAGATAGTGAGAGTATATTTTCTACCTCCTAGGCACTTTTAATCGTGGTTGATTTTCTCATGTGGTCATCATCAGCACTCATCAGCACTCATCAGCGAAGGCATGAACTACTATCAATAATAAGAATGCACATTATGGTGTTTCAAGTTGACACAAAAATAATTATTTTTTCAGTAATTTCTCAAAAAAATCATATACCCACACAATTTTTCATTTCACGGTACGAAACCCTATTAAATCAGATTCAAGTCCACCTAAATACCTGGTTTGAGGTAGTTGTTGGCGCAGTCGTACTAGTAGTGGTTGTCGTCGAAGTGGTTGTGGTGGCTCTCGTCGTGGTCGTCTCAACCTTGGTCGTCGTCTCCGGTTGGTCGCCCTTGGTACTGTTTTGTTCAGGTACTTCCACGCAGCACTTCATGGAAGGCGAAGGGCAGGTGACATCTTCGAGTACGTCCGAGCAGATGATTGTTGCTAAAGCGTGCACGCACACGCCTGGACAATCCTTCGATTCTGCCGTACTCGTGATAGTGTCTAGTAGACCTGAATTGTAACGAGAAATAATCGACTTGATGGTATCTTAACTGATCAACAAATAAAACGTCGTGGTCCGAAATATAGGGCGAATACAAAATCGAATTACTCATGGATCCAATTTGACTTATATATTTTTAATGAATGACCCAATCATTCAAGTAACTCGTCAGAGGAATATGAGACTACAAAAATTCCAGATTGACGTTCTATACAGGATGATGATGGAAGTGGTATAAATTTGCAGTGGTTTCGTTATTATGTTCCCGAATGAGCCTCCTACTAAACATATTTCAGTATCAGAAACGTTTCAGAAATGTCTTACGGATATCTGAAACCTTTCCACTCAAGTCTCAACGTCCCAGATAATATGTATGGGTACGTTTCAACAAAACTGTCTTGGATGCGTTTCAAAAAACTGTCCTAGACACGTTTATTAATAGTTTCCAATTTTGAATAGTTTTATCAACCCTCCAAAGAAAGTGGATATGGTGTTGAAATTAAGATACATAGACAGTAGAAACAGAAAAATTCATTAGACACTATTTATTCTTATTCCACAAATAGAAGGCAATTCCCATCACACCGATGTGAGAAATGCAAAACGCAAATAGTCGTACATATCCTAATGAACACTTTCAGTCAATATCTCTATTAGTAACCAGAAATTCGACTTCGATGAATAAACTATTATTATTATCATTATTACATATTACTCGCTCTCATCTACATTTTTAGGCGGGATACCAAAGTTTACGCATGAATATCGAAAATTGAATGAGCGTGGAAGTAAAATATAATTATGAGTACGGTTTAACATTGATGGCGTGGTATAGTAGCAGCAGCTGTTTCATCTCGGAGATGTAATTTTTTCTTCAAAATGATATGCATTTTATCAACGAATAATTGAATAAGATTGAATGTTTTTTTTTTTTAATCAGATTGTGTGGATATATCTCATCAGATGAAACAAGGTGACTCAATTCCATTGATGCGAGAACTTATTTCCCTCATATATTTAAACATTCTCACATCATATCAGGAAATATATTAGCACACAATGTAAAATTTTCAGAAAACATGCTCAACAATCAATGTTTTACAATTATTCGTTAATAATATGCATCATTTTGTGGAAAAAAATATCTCCGATATATAAGCTCTGATTCAGTAAATTTCGAAATATATTCGAGAAAATACATCAAGCTTTATGTTCATGGGGGAAAAAATTGCTGAAATGGAACATAATCAACGACAGCGCTGTAATTTTACATTACTTCAATCATCATCCTGTAGAACGTTTATCTAGAATTTTCGTAGTCTATATAGGCTCTGACGAGTAAAAAATTAGTTATTGGATCCATGAGTAATTTGATTTTGAATTCGGCCTATATTTTGGACCACGACGTTCATTTTATTGTTGATCAGTTTACAATTTTTTATCAATGTATACCCTACCCTGTATAGTGGAACGGTAGTACCTACCTCAGATTGTTGGACCAGGCGCTATGAATATGATATGTATAAAGCTGGGTTAGCACTTGGGCGTTAGCTGGGGTTTGTTGATACTGGTGATGAAACATGAGATATTATTATTGGTCAATTCAAATTGGTTAGTTGAAGCTTATTCGTTGTGAATCTCTCCATCTGTTTCATCGTTGAGATTATGAGAACGCGAAATCGCCAAGCAATGAACTAGGCTTAAGATTTCGGAAAAGTCAATAATAGCTTGTAGTCATTCTAGCAAAATGAAAGGGGAAATCTTCTTTCCAGGTACTTTTGGAGTTCACCGTTAGATCGAGCAAGGTGTTCGGTATACAAAATTAATACTACATGCATATATAGGGGTAGGTAAGAATTGACTATGTATTCAACAATGAAGATTATCAGTTATACTTTTTTTTATTACTTTAATCTGCTTGAGCTATATTTCATTGTTTAGTGAAGAGTATAGACTGCTTGACTGTTGTTACCTGTAAAACCCGTTACAATACTTAATTTATTTATTGACGGTGAAAGTTATGATGTAAAAAACAATAATAGATTTCAAATTACTCTCTTCAAAATTCTATTCGAGATTATCATTTTCATTAGGTACCTATTATGATATCATTCAATATATATATACTTTCACCCATATCTTAAAATTTTCATGAATCCTGATAATTTTTTGTATGGAAATGGAATGCACCAGAAAATAGTAATAATGTGGGTATTTAAGAAAAAACCCACTTTTCATCACTAATTAGGAAGAAAAGTTGTAATTATGGTAATCATTATTCATTTAATCATAATTGAAATTGTGCCATCGAGTTTCCTCTCCTTTCCTATCAATCTGTACAAGGTGTTTGGGAGAAGAAGGAGAAAACTGAAATGAGAGAAGAATTGAGATTGATTTACCTGCAGCTTTAATTTAAAAGCTAAAAAGAGTTATTTTTTCTTCAAATGTTCAAATCCTTGAGAATTAATGTATGTTTTACTTAATAGATAATATTCAGTCATTGTCAATATCTCCATTCCTATCATCATAGATTTAAAAAAAAACTGTAGGACACACAGCAAGGTACTTAAATCGTTTTAGTTATACAGAGTAATATGTTTATCACTTATGTAATGAATGTATTGTGTTTCAATAGTGAGCGAAACAGTTTTTCCTAACCGATTTCAGAATATCATCAGAGAAAAAACTTTCTCTTGAGTAAACCGTTGACATGATGGAAATCCTGATAATTTGTCGTACTGAAGTGAACACTTGGTAGATATACATCATTGTTGTTCTACCAGTATATCCTCGTAACCTAAAAAAGTAGTGAAGCGGATGAGCATCAGGAGAATCGAATGGATAACAAAGTTAAAGATTTTCCCCGTTATTTTTATCCATTAATGCGTCGAGCTACTTCCGCAAAATTTATTGGTCCTTCGAGACGGATAAGTTAACAGACCTGAAGGTGTTTTACTATAAATTGCTAGGGAAAAACGCTCCTTGGTCTATATAGATGTGTTGAATCTGTCCGCCGACAATATGATGAATCGAATAAAAATTCTATCAAAGTTATCAATAACTGCAAAATAAGGATGAAAGCGTTCGAAGAATTGGGGGAAACATTCAATCTTATTTCTAATATCTTGTATGGATCGAAGCCAAATTATTTTCCCACGAAATAGCCGCCAATAGAAATCGTATTCATAAATTATCCCAGATGGATACCGTTAATAATTCACATATTTTATATAATTTCGAACATTCCAATCTAGTCCTAATGAGAGTGAGGTCAAGGATATTCTTCTAGTCATAGCGTATGCATATATAAAAAGCAAGTCTACGTCTAGATCCACTAATTTATTTGTATTGCTTAGAAAATGTGAGACATGCAGTTTCGAAAAATAGATTGATCACAGATAATTTTTGATCTCTAGTTACACAGTACAGGGGTACACCAGAGTTTTATAAACAAACGATATCACCGTTATTGAAAATGAAAAAAAAACAGAGCGACATACTTTGGCATTTTCATCAAATGAAATGTTGGAGAATACTTTGAATATACCGATAAATCAATACTAAAAAAGAATCTCAATCGCTTTCCGAAATTTCCAAGAGTTTTCCAGGAAGAACGGCAATCAATATCCAAATAGAGTGTATAGCCTGAGATGAAATTAAGTGAGAAATCTAGTCGGTATTGAGCTAACTGATTGGCGGCAGCACTTAAAAATGAGGGTTGTTGGTGAAATTTCAGAGATTGAAATAATGGATAATGGAAACCATCCGATATTTTGACAAAAACCACTTGGATCACTTTCATGGCTTCCATAATATCCGCGCCCGCGAAATCCACCCTGACGTGAAAAATGCATTATGAAAATCTCTTTAATGAAGATATCTCGGTTAATCGATGTATATAGGCAAAGCTAGGGTGCTTCCACTCACAGAACATGAATAGTTATCTGTGTATCGAATTATTTGGAAGACACTTTGAATGTTCCAGTAAAGGGTTTGTTAGAAGGGAGAATATTACGAAAGGTACAGTGAATTCTCTTGATTAATAATTTAGAAGATTTGGAAAACTGAGCCGATTCACACATAACAAATGCACTGTAATGTTTATGTGAAATTTATCGGAGCACGACAATAATGCCTACTGATTCATCCGGGAACAATAACTGCTGAGAATTTTAATTAACATATATAGGTAATATGCAATATCATCGAATATATGTTTCCAGGCAAAATATATTCCAGGTCAAACAGAATATCAATAACTCGATGCAAATCAACGAATATTATCCCATACAATTTCGTATTTTATACACAGGAACAGCGATTCATCGCAAATCCAAAGTATTTTTCATTTCATTTAACATTGTTGATATCTGTTATTCCCCAGTTGTAGAAAGCATTTTCCCCATCAAATACCTGATCAGAAACAATCAAAACGAGTTCGATGGGATTATCAGTGTTATCAGGACGAGTGAGTGAAAGATGACCTAAAAAGCGTCGACAGATCGCGTATTGGTAGCAGCTCGTACCTAATGGTTAGAGAAGAAAGCAGTCGGTTATAACAGTAAATAAAAAGAGTACCGTTGGCATTGGCAATGACAGCAGGAAGGAAAAGAAGAGATCGGTGTGGGTGTGTGTGTGTGCGAGAGATGAGATGAGATGAGAGGCAGTGGACGTACCTGAGAGGAAGCTGCCGGCCAGGGAGTCATCTTGCGCCTGCACCCCCAACAAGAAGAAGACCAACAGAAGAACGTGCCCTGTCCACATATTAGCGAATTCGGCTTCGGAGGAGCGCGCACTGAACACGAACGGGCACCACGCGATCGCGCCTGACTATTTCATTGATATGCGCCACAAATTAGCTGGTGTGCAATACGGAATTACTTCCAGAATTTACCGTTGCGAAGACCACACCACTCTGAATAATTGGCTATGGCTTGCGCCTTCTTGCTTTGCTCTTCTCTCGACAAAATCGTTCGCTCACTGAAGCGAGGAGCGCGTGTGTGGTGAGCATGTGAAGAGTATACCATGCCCGTGCCCAGGCGATACCTACCGCACCATACCTTGCACCACACCATACCATCGGCATGGCAGCCGAGTCGGTGCGTTTTGCTGGTACCCGCACCATCCCGCACCGCTCCGCGGGCTCGATCATCCAGAACCAGAACACCATCATAGGCGCAACTACCAAGCGGAAGGAACTATACATCGATTCTTCTCGACAACTAGATATGTTCATTCCCATGACTCTATAGACTTTCGAAATTTCAAATGAAACTACCCCACTGATTGATGGGCGCATAGTTTTCGGATTTGGGTTATTCGCTTTGGAATGGTGGAAAAGGTTCCGTCAAATAGCCTCCCGTTTCAATCCCTTTGACATTTTTCTCGTGGGCCGTTCGAAATCAGGAGTGTATACTGGAACACAATAGTAATGTTCGAACAAGATTATTGTTTGAAAGTAAGTCAACAGGGGTAATTTTTAGCGATACATTTGGCAAACCTTGCTTTTGTTTTGCTTAAGCTTTTTCACTTGAGACTGGGCAACCGAACATGACAGACTGAATATCATCCGGGGAGAAGGTTTTTATTTGAAGAAACGCTCAAATAGGTCGATTTTTAATTCATAGCGGCCACATTTTATCATATCTTCGACTGCCACATGTCATTTCCTTCTCCTACACATCACTGATTAATAGCATTTTAATAGGAATGGTACTATGTATTTTACATAATCAAGAAGTTAATTTGATGCAGGAACTAATATATGAATAATATAAGTGACGATAATTTAAGCGTCTTCTTCCGGGAATAAAATATTACCGATTTCTTCATAGTAAGTTATTCCAGTCTGTTTCGTATTCGTTCGCTTACTCTGTATTATGGTGAACTGATCGACACAGCAAAAAAGGAGAACGTGATTGTTCAGAAATACGCAAATGTCAGTTTCTCAACTTTCCGTTTTTATTCAACAACTCTATCAAATCTCAACCGATTCTCAAAAACTATGCACCAATGTATTCTCAAGGAAAATTACTTCAAATGATGTGCTAAAAGTTGCAATTGCTGAAGATGAAGGGGAAAGAATAAATCGAGTTGGCATTACCGTCAAAAGAGCTTATCTCAAGAACAGAAATATACAGATCTCAGCAAATTCTGAAATAGGCTACTACAGTATGTCCCAGCTAAATCGCTCGGACAAGAAGATTTCAATTTGGCAGGAGACATATTTTTCTGTAACTATCATACTTAATATCCCAAAGTAGAACATTGGAAAGAATACAGGTTGATTTAAGTTTCAGAATTCTGATCACCCTGTATCTGTTCCAATTGAATGCCATTAGATATAGTAAATCAAAAATTGAGATAGGAACATGGAAGCCGTTTTGACCGATAATGGATAGTTCCGACACAAAAAATCCTAAATTTGAAAAATCTCGATTTTGAACACCCTATATTTCTGTAATCATTCCCGCTAGACCCCAAGTGTGATCTATCGATGGAATCAGCTCTTCGGGGAGAATCTAGCAATGATATACAGGGTGTTTCATTTGAAAATATAGAGTTGAAGCCCGTTCCGCTTCAAGATTTCAACTTTTTTGGGATCTGAGTTACAGAAAAATGTGTCACTCGCCAAATTGAAATCGACCTGTCCGAGTGATTTTAAATTTTTTCAACGACATTGGAGATGAGGGGGGTGACAAGTTTCAGCTGGGACACACTGTATAATTCATAAAAAATCAATAGGTCAACAAGATTCGAGTGCCATATCTGATAAATGGCGAATGCGCTCTCTCCGCCATAAATATTTTAGAGGTGCCCCTCGCGCTTGTCAAAGCGTTAGATTCACCCTATTTCATGAAAATTATTTCGTCAACTTCAACATAAAATTAAAATGAACTTAAGATTTCTCATTGGGATCTAGTCCTAAAAAATGTGTGATATACGAAATAGGTTAAGTGGGACAATGTTGAAGATTCCAGTCTAGAATTTTCCAAAAAATTCTGAACCATTCGGAATTTTCTCCCACAACATTCGGTGAAAATGATTCGGAGAAGGCTATCCAGCCCCCCAGCCGCCAGAGTTTCGCCCATGCCGAAGAACGAGGCCCTGGCCTTGACACGGTGGTCATCGACCTCCGCGTTACCTTGCGTTTCTTGTCTTAGGCAACTCATCCTCGACACTCCTACGCACTGCTACTGGCACACTGCATTCAGTCCAGCCCACAGACAAGAGACTCCCCTCTCCGTCTTACAATGTTCAGGAACGAAAATAACCGAAGCGTTGTTCGTAATAAGGAAAATAACCTCTCTGAATCAGGAAGGAGACTACTTTTTCTGAACAATCTAACCTAACTCGGCCGTAATAAACCTTTTTCCAGGAAGTATATTTTTCGGAAAGGAGACTATTTTTTTCTAAACAATCTGACTCAACTCGGCATAAATGAACTTTGTTCCTAGGAAGAATATGTTTCGGAAAATTCTTCCTAGAGAGTATATTTTTCCGAAAATATCCTCTTTGCATAAGAAAGCAGTAGGTATATTTTTTCTCGGTCAAAATGAACCTTCCCAAAAAGTTTACTTTTACAAACTATTTATTAGCAGACTACTGCATATGGTAAATGCGAATTTGTTAACAAGTCTAAAGAGCATTTCGATCGTTCTTGAAAAAAAATCAATGAAATAGCAAATCACTACCAGCCACAACATTGAATGCCTGCATAGTATATTTTTCATAAATTAACTTAAAAAAAGTAACTTGTGAATTGTATCGTCGTGCTATTAGATTATTCTTTTTGAATTATTTTTGGTTTGTGAAGAAGTGTACTTCTTCCTAATAATATTGTAATATAACTAAAATAATCTTTTTTATTGTACTATTGATTAGAAAATTTATATTGAATGCAAAAAGATGAATATAACAGTCTGTATGAAAACACGTGCTTGTACTTTGTGAACTATGTATTTATCGTGGAAAAAGTACACATAGAACTAGAAAGAAACAGATGCCAGTAGCCACTCGTATTAGTATACATTTTATACAAAGTGACCCATTCATAAATCTTTTATTTATATACCGATTTTGAAAAATTTGTTTTGATATGTGGAGGGGGAAAGGCGTGTTTCGGAGCCAAGCGGTGTTCACTTTTTTTTTAAAACGACGTCTACTAGATCACGATCCGAGGCTGAAAAACCTATAATCCATATTAGGGATTTTCTTGAAAAAAAAAAATAGCGTAAGCCACTGGGAACGGCGTTCTCTGAAATAGATCTGTACCAAGTTTCATGGAAAAATATTCAACATTGACAATTCTTTGTAGTTACTGACAAGTTGTATATTAATTATTATGCTTTGAAAAGATTTTCAAGTTGTAAACCAATGCGATAACAAAAAAATTACGATTTCATTTGATATCAACATTCAAAAGACATTCTTCTAAAATAACATGAATTGGTTTCAGATTCTGGATCCTTCAACTTCTTCTTCATTAAATCCCTTATAGGAGGGGGGGGGGGGGTTAAGTCGAGAGATCTAGGAGAAAACTGCAATAATTTGCGGTCATCTGTGACATTACTAATTTGCAAAGCCTACTATTATGAATATTAAAATATGAAAAGCTTCTCCATGCCTACTAAACAAGTTGTCAGTAATTTAGTCACAGAATCGTTAATGTTGAATTTTATTTTTTCAGGAAACTTGGTAGAGATCTATTTCAGAGGAGGCCGATTTCAGTGGCATATGCGAATTTTTTTCGAAAAAATCGCTGATATATGAATTCAGGATTTTTCAGCCTCTGAATGTGATCTGGTCACTCTGTATATATGAGGCATGCCGCACTGTGCGCAAAATATATGGATATATATATATGTAGAGTGATAGCTTTCGGTAATGATGATGCGAGTTCCACAAAAAAAAAATAGATGGAACAGGATCTCAACCAGGGACCTTCGGCATATTGGCTCGTTCGCTGTTCTATTGACCATTACATAAAATATGTACAATTACAGATAGAATTTTGATGCCCACCCTGCAAGCGCTGGTGCTGCTTGGGTATTCTCGTTCCTGAACACTGCAAGAGTCTTGTGGCAACGGTGGCGCTGAATTTTAGTACCTATCATATATCCTGAACGAAAAAAAAAAAAAAAAAACTAAAGATTTCTGTGCTCTCCACCACTCTACCGTTTTACGGCTTGTAGTTGCGTTGATGCACGAATATGTCATCGTAATATGTAATCAAATATCATTATGAGATCTTATGTGTGCTTCAATTTTATTAACGTTGTATCATCCCAGATGTTTATGAACGTAAAGTTTTTATGATTGTATATTTTATTACTGCTGATGTAGCCTTCCATTCCATTATTGTACGTTGTTACTGTAACTTCGGTCTCATAAACTTCGTGTTTTGTTACAATTCCCTAATATAATGGAAACTCCCGTATGTTGCGAAAGAAACAAAAAACTGGACGGATAGTCCAAAATAGCCCTACGTGAAAATTGAATTATTTGAAACCTATTGTGCACTGTTTATCCATGGAACAAGTGTACAATTCAATATTTCGAACTACTGTACTGTACAATCTGACTATTGGGGTACACCCAATTTTGTTTTTTCAAATTAAATTTTTTCATTGCATATTATACCAAAGAAATTTCAGAATATTTTTTGTTTTCACATTGGGGTACTTGTCCGATATTCTAATTTCATTGTAGCAGACGTTATAAAATAGTTATTTATGAACCAAGGAAGAAAGTGGAGTTATTCAGAAGACAATATCCAAATTCCTGGAAACACACACACTTACCTAATTGATAAAGTGTCTAGTATGATATTTTTCTCTATAAAAATGTTATTTTTAGGGCATGTGGGTAATGGACACTGAAAATTTCGTGATTTTCCGTAATAATAGTTTTTTTGAAAATGATATATGTTTTGCTTGCAAAGATAAAATGAAAGCATACCTACCTACAGATAAAACGCGAGAAAGAAGATAATTCATTTCGAGTTCTATACCGTTTTACACCTCTGTTTTCCTCGATATGTTTCTGTTTACGAATACTTCACGCCTCGGGCTGAACACCATCAATCACATCGTAATTTTTTACTCAGCAGAACCGAGTTTTCCTCATGCAATAAATATTCCTGCAGAAGTCGTCACAATAATTTTCTCTGTCATTAAATCTCCACTCCAACATACAATCACATTTTTCGTGTCACTCCTGTTAAAAAAATATCTGATGGGATTTCATTCGGATGAATACGTAGCTGTAGGAGAATTTGTGAAAAAATCTTTCGGGTTACTGTTTCCGTGCGACAGAATCGCTGTCTAGGTGCATTATTCTTCCCAAGATAAATGGCTTTCTTCTCTCGAACAGGATATTCCGACCAAACAATATTCCCATCGATTTCATCCTTGAACATTCGCAATGCTACTATTTTTGATTTTTTTGCGTTGCGCTACTGTTGCGTTCAACAGAAATTTCAGTTATTCACCATTTTGTCCTACTTTTCAACTTGACATCTCACGCCATATAGTATCATTATCGAATCAGTTATTTTCTCCGAGATTTTCACAGAAAGTGAACCTTATATTTTTTTCCACCACTAGCTATGAAACCTTTCATCATTTACTCTTCTTCGAGGCATTGAGTGTGTTTTTACTATCAAGGTAGTCCTCGTAATTTTATGAACCACTAGTCGATACAGACATAGCCGTTGTAATTAACCCGAATGCACTGTTCTGATGCGAGATTCGCAGGAATGGCACTCGAATCTAGTAGGTATTTATCAATAACAACTTGTCATATGCTGCCATGGCCATGGCTACTAGATTCTAGTTGCTATTGAGAAGATATGCTTTCATAGTGACAATAGGTCCATATTTCAGGTTCACAGAACTATAATGATTGAAATATATTGGTAGTGAAAAGAAAAAAAAAAGTAATATACACCTTGGTGTATAAATAAGTATTATGACTTTCGATATATTTTTTTCAGATACGAAAAGGGATGTTAATAATGAGAGTTCAAACATAAATTCTGGACTAGTATGATTTTTTTTTTCAATTTATAGGAGCGCAAAAAAACTAATATGTTCGTGAAATATAGTGCGTACCTATGGAGTATAGAGAGAAAAGGTGAGTGTTATTGGAGGTTGGAAGTTTTGGGCATCATCAAGGATGAACTAGCCATGTGATTCATAAGTCTCAGTTTTTTCGACGATTGATTTTCGAAAAATTCAAGTGAAACTATCGGATGATGGTTCAAAAATTTTCATTCCAAGATCTATTTTTTGTTCAATATCGATAAATTCTTCTAGTTGAACAGATTCAACATAGAGAGTGCTGAAATAGCGCATCCCCCAAAACTTGAAGAGTATCATTCATATATGGTACAAACTAATTATATGAGAACATGAAAATCTCTGACTCGATAGTTAAATAGTACCTACCTTGTGAAACGAATTTTATGTGTGAAGTTATTATGAGCTCTGATGTAAAATAGATTGATTGAATTAGCGTTGTAATAGAAAAACGACTTTTTAAAATTTTGGTGAAGGCACCAATTGTTGTTCTTTCATCAATTGTATGGAAAATCATTGGGTGTATCGAACTAGAACGAAAACACAAATTCGGTACAAAAAATTGTGGACCATCTGATAGTATAAAGATTCAGATTATTCGAAAATCTCCTGTTGAAAAGCTCACGTGATAGGGCTACTTCGCTCTTACTCTTCTAGAATTCGAAAAGAAAATTGACACTGGTTTTTATGTTACCATAAAACGAATTTTTGAAATTTTGGTGAAGGCACCAATTTTTCTTCTTTCATCAATTGTATGGAAAATCATTGGGTGTTTCGAAATAGAACGAAAGCACAAATTCGGTACAAACATTTGTGAACCATCTGATAGTATAAAGATTCAGATTATTCTAAAATCTACTGTTGAAAAGCTCACGTGATAGGTCTACTTCGCTCTTACTCTTCTAGAGTTCGAAAAGAAAATTGACACTGGTTTTCATGTTACCATAAAACGAATTTTTATAATTTTGGTGAAGGCACCAATTTTTGTTCTTTCATCAATTGTATGGAAAATCATTGGGTGTATCGAAATAGAACGAAAGCACAAATTCGGTACAGAAATTTGTGGACCATCTGATAGAATGAAGATTCAGATTATTCGAAAATCTACTGTTGAAAAGCTCACGTGATAGGGCTACTCGCTCTTACTCTCCTAGAGTTCGAAAAGAAAATTGACACTGGTTTTTATGTTACCATAAAACCATGATTTCATTCGAATTCAAATGATTGGAATGACCGTTGAGAAGTTATCAGCTGAAAATTCCATATCGACGTTGACAAAAAGCGAAAACTCATGGAAAAGACCGACTCACGGAAACAATTTATTTTGTAAGTGTGAAAAACTTATATTCACTATGGATGTCCATCAAGCAACGGCCGAGTTAATTCAAAATTTATTTGGTACTCGTGATTATTAGAATATCTTTCTTTCGTGCCCTTCGGGAGATAAAAAAACAATCATTCGATGAAAAGTGGGTAACTAACAAAAAAGTGAGTGTCAATAGGCGCTCCCGCTTTTCCTAACCCCGCACAAGTTTCGACTTCTGGGGAGTTGGTTTCCAACTTCGAAGTAGTAATAAACAAACAGAAATATTTTGACCCCTCCCCTCGACTACCCTTCCCAAACACGTCACTGCCTCAAATAGTGGTAAACCCTGTATATATTGTATACGTTCGGATCGGCTTAGTCGTATATGAAGCGTTTGGGAAGCCGACATAATTTTCCATTATGTTCTATTCCATGACAAATTGCTGGAATACACTATAAAGTATAAAGCACGGGGTGTATATAAGGGAGTTGGAAAACTTCGTGTAGAGTATAGATAGGTTTATATCTACTACCAACTGGATATTGCAATGTAAATTCCCAGAGCCCGATATTTATTGCTCGCGATAAGCGAGTGGTAAGCATTTACCCACCCTCCATCCTAATGCTGAGGCATTACTCCTAGACGTCGGGGGTGTTTTCGCAGGTGGGGCCGAACACAAAGACATTCGAAAATAATCGAGTTCCATTGTTTTGTACCGGGTGTCTTGCCCCGATAACTTTCCAAGATGTTCAAATGAAAATTTGTTTTCATTCACCTTGTAGTTTGGTAATTTGAATAATTTTGTATATTTGATGAAAAAAGGTATACCAATGGCTGCAGAAATCTGATTTTGATTACTCTGTACAAGACATGAACTTGCATTGTATGCATGGTATCGAATTAGCGTAGTAAAATTCGAGGCTCTCTAAATACATACATTATTATCAAGATAGATTCTTCCCGGAAATCAAGAAAGCTTGTTCTTACTCATCTTCCAAATTGAATTGTCATATTTTACGTTGAATAGATTGATTAAATGAGCGTTGTAATTGTAGAGAACAAGATATAATGCCTCAAGCACTGAAAAACGACTTTTTGAAATTTTGGTGAAGGCACAAATTTTTGTTCTTTCATCAATGGGGAAGACCACTGAGAGAAGAAATCCGTGAAAACGTCTTTCAATCGACGATTCATGATTCGAGTTTGATGTACAATCAATATTATGAGTTGAAGTTGAAGGGAATCGAATCTATATCGTTTTGAAATCAGCATATTTCATTCGATATTTCAAACAGCCAAATATGATGGTGGAGCCGTGACGTATTAGTCCCGAGCTGTATCTCTCTCTGATACCTCGTCATTCTGCAGTGTTGCAGTATGATTGGTCAGTTCAAGGACAATAGGCGTGTTGGGACTAAGACGTCGCACCAGTCACACCAATGAATTGACAAAATTTCAAATGGCGCAGGAATTGTGTATTTTGAAATGGACATATTCTAATTCATTTTTTTCACCGTCTTAGCATGAATGACAAAATTTAAAATTAATTCGCTGGTAGTTTTTCATTATAGAGTTCACGATAAATTCGTTTTAAAAAATTAGTGGTCTCCCCTATTGTATGGAAAATCATTGGGTGTATCGAAATAGAACGAAAGCACAAATTCGGTACAAAAATTTGTGGACCATCTGATAGTATATATATATACCAATGGCTACAGAAATCTGATTTTGATAACTCTGTACAAGACATGAACTTGCATTGTATGCATGGTATCGAATTAGCGTAGTAAAATTCGAGGCTCTCTAAATACATACATTATTATCAAGATAGATTCTTCCCGGAAATCAAGAAAGCTTGTTCTTACTCATCTTCCAAATTAAATTGTCATATTTTACGTTGAAGTTATAAAGTCGAGCCACTACTCAAGGAAAAAATATTGAAATAGAAAGATAACATACCTGGCATGAAGTCTTGGTCTGTTGATCTGGAAACTCAATCTCTGGGGTCTACTCTCAAATGATTCTTTCCATTAACTTTAAAATTTATTATATTGTAAATTACACCCTACACATTTTTAATTGAGAGATACAGTTACATATTTTCGGAAACATTCAGTGGATCAACTCATCTGGAAAAAAAAAGAAAAACAAAAAGAAAACGTGTCTTCAACGATAATGTAAACTCGAGACAGAAAAAAAAAGAATCAGGTCAACACTTCGAAAGTACTCAACACAGAATCAACATTATTGTCAAATATTCCACTGCAAACAAATGAATGTGAAATTATCACGCCTGACAAATTGTGTATTGATGATGATAAAACATCGAAATAACCAGGTAATATTCAACGAAGTGTTGAGCACATACAATCGAATGATAAAATCCACAATTACTGCAGCTGCATTAAATATAACAGATACTTTTTTTATTATTTACATATATCCGCAAAGAAATATACTGACAGCAGTACGATCCGAATTTGATCGTACTAATTTATTATCATGGTGAACAACTTATTTATCACACTGTAGAATGCTATACAGAAAAAGTTTCTTCAAGTCTTAACATTTAACTATATACAACATTTTTTACATTTTTTTAAGAGACATGGCCAGTACCACCTACTTTAGTATGGTTCTAATATTACGTCGATGATGATGTGGCTGCTTAGGTAAGTATTGGCTAAGTTTCAATTATAAGAAAACATATACCCGAAACAACTCCAAGATTGTATCAATAACAATGAGTCAACATTCATTATGAGTATTTTTGATATCGATGATTCCAAACGCACTTCATTAAATATTGATCCGATATTTCAATAATGTTACTTCACGATTTCGGCATCAAACATACTACAAGATTTTCAATGAATTAAGATATAGTAGCCAGTCGACTAAAACAAAATATAGCAGGTATACACCATGGATTATCAAATATTCAATAGGAATACTGTTTACCTTCCTTGCAGCAGAGCCTGCAGACCGTCATTCAGGTCCTCACTAACATTTTCATCCTGACTGGGGCTGCTGAAAGCAGAGACAGCGAATCGCCACGAGGTGGGAAAATAGTATATTATTATATGTATGAGTTTCATAAGACCATAGTGCCTAAAAATGTCTTTGGAAATTTGTGTGATATACTATTTTTTCTATTTTGCATTCATTTGTACACTTTTATTCAAAAAAAGGTCATCAATAAAAACATCGAAAACTAACGGCCCCCCTCTATATCTCAGTTATTAGTCATGCGATTCCAACAAAATTTGGTGTGGTATGAATAACCATCAATATGATCAGTTTTACAGAGATGCACATTATTTTGGACAGTGCCGTGCATTTTTTTTGAACTGAAAAGAGGTCGATTCTTGATAAAATCATATTAGGCATTTTTTTTACAGGAAATCCAACCTCATATTATTGTTCCTCATGCTTTCGAACCCCCATATATGCAAAAAATCACCTGATTCCGAATCACCAGGAATGGCTTAATTTTTTCATTTTCAGTCTCGAAGCAATAGTGACTTCAAATCAACTACGAATTTTGGAACGTTCAATGGCTCCGGTAGGTGGAAAATAATGATTTGGAAGGAACGAGTTATACTTTTTTATGTTGAAACCACCGTTTCCGAAAAAATAATTATTAAGTTCGCAAAAATGCTGTTTAGATGTGCCTGTTTTTCTGAAACCCTTCATAGGCATCTTATGAAAATCCATATATGTGGGTTTGAAACCATGAAGAACAATATAATGAGGTCAGTTTTCCTGTGAAAAAATGCCTAATATGATTTAATAAAAAACTAACCACTATTCATTTCAATAAAAATGCCCGGCACTGTCTAAAATTATGTTTGTCTTTGAAAAACTGGTCATATTGATGATTATTCATACCGATACAAATTTGGTAAAGATCGCACGACTAATAGCTGAGATATAGAAGGGGGGGCCGTTTGAAATGAGACACGCTGTATATGGAGTGAGTAGTTGGTAAGAATGGAAAAATATTTGAATGTTCGTTCTCGAATAATAAAAAACTTCGTGTCAATCTTGTCTGACAGTTTGACGTTACCATTTGATAGAAGAAAGTCCTAATAGAGGCAGTTTCGAATACTTGATTATGCATGATTGGCTTCTGAATGCTATATGCCAGTAAAACTGTTCCAGATCTGTATAACCTGACCTGACCTGTGAGACTTTCAGTTTCAATATGACTAAATCAGATCAGATCATTGAAATGAACAAAGGATAAGAGGTAAGAGTAAAATGAAATTTGATGTTGAAAAAGATATATACAGCCTTTTGGTCACATTTCTGCATATTGAAGTCTAAAATATAAACTGAAAATGTCATTCGTACCAGTATCCCTGGATCTTCCGTTTTTGTAGAAGTAACATTATTGTAGCACTGGAAATTCCATTCGATCCATTTTCTTTTAGTAAAATGGAGTGCTTTCATATCGCTAACAAAAAAAGTATATCCTTTTTATCACATTTCGTAAATTAATCACCACCACCACTTGGAATTAACACTACTATTTTAATGTCTCCAACGAACTCACAGTCACTCAGCTAATATTTGGCAATCATTCAAAGAATCATCAGTAGGCAGAGTAAATATAATTTGTATGAACATCTCAGCATACTGTCAATTCTCGAATTGCGTATTATAAAATTTCTGTCTGTTCATTCGAAATAACTCTTCAAATAAAATATATTCACAGTTCTTACCAACAATAAACACCAAATGAATGTTAGTGTTCTCTTTCTGGATTATCTTATTTTTGATTAAACATTCAGAAATGTCGAAGAAGCCGTCAGACTTAAGTCGATCATATTCCTGGAAATAACAATTCCTGTAACGAAACTTCCTTCATCAACCGATGGCTAATCCGAATTCCCCACATCTACAAATTATATGCCGGCAGATAGCTACCTTACAGATGCCGTGCTTGGATCGAAGTTGCTAAAATAGCACGAAGTGTAGAGATAGGAGATGATTATTAATGCTAGGATGTTCAACGAACTATTCGACAGCCCTGCCGATCCAGTTTGCATGGCAGCTGGCCTCTCTCCTGGAAAAAAAAAATAGAATTCCTCATTCCATTCAACAGCACAGATTTTCTTCCGAATGAATGACATCCTCAGTTCTAAGGCGCAATATAGAAGGAGCGTGAAACGACAAGCTTCAACGTTTCCACAATGAATGATGCGAAAGTATCGATAAAGCTTCGCTAGTTGCTTTAATAATCGCTTCACCAGTCACTTCTGTGTTTGCGTTGCTTTTCTATATTCGTATAACTCGTATCATTCGGATCCAAACAGTCAACAGACCAGTGGCGTAACAATAGGGCGACAAGATGGACAGAATGCCAGGACCGCGAGCACAGAAGATTCCTAACATTCATTGATATAAATGAAAGTTAAATTCATTAGTTCTATATTCAATAAATTCAAGTTACCGACTGACGTGTGCACAAATTGAACCCTGAATTTTCTAAAAATCGTCTGAGGAAAGTGAAACGTTATTTTGATGAAATTTGCGAGGCAGAATGTCTCCACGGTACTGAAAGCTTATTCAAAGTGAACGTATTCTATCGTGTATTAGACAACATCATCACTCAACTGCGACTGTGTTTTCTTGGAATTGATGAAATAGTTTTCAACATCAATGTCTTTCAATCTGCCAATCTGCAGAATTCAAATAACGCCGATTCATTAAAAAAGGCTTTAGAATTTGTTGATTTATACTGAAAAAGACATAAATATCTGCCTCGTTGCCTTCTACAAGAGAACTTGCTGATTTATTAATCATTAAAAATCATTGTGTCTTCAAGCTTCCCTGAAATGTGCAATGATTTTCTCCTAATTGCAACCATTCCTGTGACAACGGCTAGTGCCAAGCGATTATTTTCAAAATCGAAATGAATAAAAACTCATTCAAAAAATTCCATGGGACTAGAAAGATTACATATGTGATTGAAACTTTTGCTAATGAACAAAAAGCCCGAAATGATCAATTCTATTAATTAAAATTGTGGCAATTAAATTGTGATTTCATTCCGATACGCTCTTCGTAGAATTGAAAATTACTAAAAAACAATGCCATATTCACATAATCGATCATTAAAATAACGTTTTTCATTTAAAATAAAGTACAAATTGGTTGATCTGTTTAACCATACATCAGGCTGATTCATGAACACTGTTGGTAAGCCAAATTGGAAGATTCTATTGATCAACTTTTTTGAGAGTGAAGAATACCGCGGAATAGATGGAAATCTTTTTAGCTGAAATATTTGCTCTGAGGACTTCAGCTTATACCGAAAGTGGGCTACACCTTCGTAATCTCAAATGGAACACCCTGTACACCCTGAATTTTGTCTCAAGATTTGGGACTCCAACATATATAGGAATCTTCCTCAAATATTTATACAAGTCTCACCTCCAGATGGCATCACCTATTTTTCGATCAATTATTGTAAACAAAAAATTTATCAGGATCCCCGCTGAAATAATTGGAATCGGTCGAATAGTTCGTTAGGGCATTTGAGTGGTATATATACATTATCAACAAAATAATTGCCAATAAAACCCAACATTTCACGTTCGAAATTATCTCTAGATTATCACAGTGTTAAATTGAATTCAAGAGCTTTTTTAGACGATTCCAAATATGTTTCGATGAATTTTGTTCTTTGATGCATGGCAAATTGATATTCATCATACAGGACTTGAAAGAAATTCGGAATTGATTATTTTTTCAATATATCATTCGTCCCAGTCATTATTTCTTCAAGTTCTTTCGATGAGTTCTGAAGAGTTATAACAAAATAGTTTCAAATTTGATTCTTTGATAACTGTCTCATACAGAGAGGACCAAGAGTCCGCCGTCCCTTCGTAAGTTCTTTATTTATACTTCTCACGAAAAAAAATATGAATGAATGAGTCGATGGGTTTTATTCGATCTATTTAATGGTTTGAGATTCATTTATACAGGGTGCCTCAAGTAAGCGCAGCGAGTCAAACAAATATTTTTTCAAATGGACACCCTGTATATTATTGCATTTTTGAACTCTTTCTGAAGTGCTTGAGGTCTAGCGTGAATGATAATAAAAATATGGGGTGTTCAAAATCGAGATTTTCCAACTTAGTCATAAAAAAATGAAAATGAATCGCAAATATTCAAAAATCTTTAGGAGTATTCGGAGTTTTTCAATTTTCAAAATCAAAATCATTCTGTTAGGCATGACATTTTTTTTCATGTTCTGGTTTACGAGATTCCAATAATGAGGCTCGAATTCCAGCCATCCTGTATATGCATGCGTTCTTAACATCAAGCAAAGGATTTTCGGTGTGCACTTTTCGGCTGAAGTGAAGTTAATTTCACAGGCCGATTCCTGCCACGACGTCGACAGATATCACGTTTCCGTGCAACCTCTCTGCCAACTATTATTTAATTCTGGTGATTGTTTTGCCCGGATCAGAAATTGGAAAGAGTAGGAATACAATTGCCTTGCACAACGTAAGGGTCCGCGTCTCTTTCAACTCATTAATTGAATCGGACGAAGTTGGGCTAGCCATGAAATTGCTCGCCCTGGCGCACACAAGATCGGAATGAGTTAATTCCATGAATTCACGGCCGACTTGTAGATAATCAGCAATTGGGAGCACACAACCGAAATCCAATGGTCACTTTTATGCAGGTACACATTGTCTTTTCAATTTTTGGCGGAAGCACAACTCTACGACTGCATTAGTTGAAATTTCAATATTTGGCGAAAGAGCCATTCTTCATCTACATCAGGTTCATTTTCAAGTTTTGGCGGATGCGCAATTGTTCGTCTATGACTATATCAAATAGATGAACTTCTATGGGCAACATCGATTTTTTTCTGGAAAACCGCTAACAGCATGAATATATACATGGTGGACACTCTTACCATGATTCATAGATAGATAGATAGTTTAGTCACCAATTTACGTACTGATGTACATTTGTAGCATGTCATATTGTTACAATTCAACTATGAATATTAATACATGAATATATAAAAAACAACACGAATATTCAAGTATAAAATAGTAATCACATGTAACAATTCTGACGAATTAAAATTTTGTTGAAATTGCGTCTCCCCCATCAATGACCGCTTGACAAAAATTTTAACTGAGAAATTCATCCACTGAACAGAAACATGATTCAAAAGAAATCGTTTCATTGTGATTTCGAAATCGCGAGCATTCAAATGTTTAACTTCATTTGGTAGCTTGTTGTAAACATCAATATGCAAAGAATTTTTCTTGAAATCACAAGTCTTTGCCGGGGTTTTATCAGCAAATCACCTGATCTAGTGGGAAACTGATGTTTTACTGTCATAAATTGATAATCCTTCATGTTAGTGTGGATTTCAAGAAGCGTGAGATAAATGAAAATTGTGGGAACTGGCATAATCTAAAGTTTGCGAGAGAGTGGACGGCAATAATGGTCTATGTTGTTTGCACCGCTCATGATTCTGACTACTTTTTTTTGTTGAACGAGTGTTTTGTGAGAATGACATGATCTGCCCCACAGTAATATCCCAAACATTATATGGCTGTGAAACAAACTATGATAGGAGGATCTGAGAACCTCCGAGCTGACTATTTTTTTCATTCAATGGATCAAAAATCTAATCGAAGACAATTTTCGGCTCAACTGTTCCTCATTAGCTGCACAATTGAGTTTTTCATCAACTACAATGCCTAGTAGTGTAACAGTGTTTCCAGACGAGATATTAGAGTGGAATGATATCAACAATTCTTGATTTTTATTGGTGTTCAGTTCAAGTGTATTTGCAATAAACCAGATTACTCAAAAAAGCTGTTTTTACAGAAAATAAACTGGACAAATCATTCATAAGGACTCGCTGAAATGGTCTGAACACTGAATATAGTATGAATACGTGATTAAATTTGAATATTCGCTATTAAAATGCTATGTTATGCCCTATACAACTTGATTTTATTCATCAAAAAATCAATGAGACAGTTGAGAAAACGCCAGTTTTTTGATAATGCCAACTGTGCAGTCCTTGAACTTTGAGAAATTCGAATAAATCGCAATCGAATAAGAGTTCCCACCCCGTACTAATGGCTGGCATGGGGCATTAAGCGTTGATTGATTGTTAACGAATCGGCAGATTTGGCAGAATATTCGTTACTCGATGGCTATCGAAATACGCATGATATGTTAGCGCTTTTTAATGTTGTTTAATTGGTCCAATTTCAATAACAAATTGGCACTACGGGCTATAGTTCAAATTGCTCCACATTTATTTATATTCTATACCATTCACCTGTTTTAGTTCCTCCACCTTTTTTTTTCAAACCATACGGGATGACAGAAAAATGTTATCAAGTATTTCACACGAATAAACCCTCTGAAAACAAATTATACAGGGTGTTAGTGAATATGTATGACAAACTTCAGGAAGTAATTTTTTGTGAAATTTCAGGAAACAAAGTTCATACAAACATGGGTTACATAACATATGCTTCGCTTTCGTGCTACAGAGTATTAATATCGTATTCTTAATTAATTACTTGAATGTCTTCTTATCAATTTCAAAAGTTGGTGGTTTCCTTGAAAGTAACATCAGGTATTATAAGATTCAAAATAATATTTCCAGTGGCGTCAGAGTGGGTTAATTCATCGATATTTATGTTTTTTGTCATTTCCATATTTTTATTAGATTGACCAATAATTGAAATAACAACTTTCTCATTCTTTGTGTTACTTTTGAATGTTTGTATCTTGTTCAGTTTCTGAAGAAACAATTGAAAAATATAGGTCCTCCCAAGACACCCATTGAGATTATTCAATAACCTCAGTCAGAATCATTTTGAAATTTTGCTGGGGCTGTGTCGTCAACAAGACAGAATTTTGGCACCATAAAAGCTTATACAGGGGGTAAATAAAAAAACAATAAATACTTTCAATCTCATTTCCTGAAATATCACAAGGAATCACACCATGAAATTTGTCGCACTTATTCAACAACCTGTATAATAAGTATTATGAAATAGGTGACAAAAAACCTATATGCACTAGTGTCTTGAAAATATGTGATCGCTTGTGAAGTTTTGATTACTTCATGGATCACTATCAAGATGAGCCCTGGTTAGGAAAAAAATAAACAAAACAAGATTACCGTAGGGGGTATCAATTCATCTCTCGTGTCATCCGGTATACATACGAATGTCGAATAAACAAAGTTATCGTACTAAAAGTTCAACTCCGCAAGGTAGCAACTCTCCCTGAATATAAATAGGATGATCGTGAGAAGGTCTCGCACCTACGAGGTTTTTAAAGTCCATTTTCGTTATTTGAATAATCTTCGCACAATTCGGCGAGAACGTAGACTATATAATATGGAACATATTTTTGCGATTATGTCTCCCGATCGGGACTGTTATTTATGGTAATGGGGTTTCAATTATCAGCTGATAGCGTACCATCCCGATATCTAGTCATTAAACGGCAAAGGAAACCCTTCGTGGACTAATCTTTCCGCGATATACACCCCATTTGATTTCCATTTATTTTATATTCACCTAGATCGAAATAATTAAGCGAGCCGAAAGCTATAAACGGACGGATTTTATCGGACATATAATGATTTTTTGCTGGTTATTAGGAATAGTAATTTTTATGGGAAAAGTCTTGGATTGCCATAGTAATTGATGAAAGACCATTATCAACTTCACTCGAGACACCTCATTACTTTTGATCCGGAAATTCTTTGTCGAATAATGAGGAAAATGTCCCAGTTATTTGCGAGTTCTTTGTGTAGCAAATATTGTCGATTTCGTTCAAACCAATCATATTCTATTAACTAGCTAGAAAATTGAATGGAAGAAAAATCGCTGAAAGACGCTTTGTTCGCAGGAACGATATCGAAAAGTCGATTGTTATGTTCAGATTTTTTTTTTATTATCGAATCCACGATCACGATATCCAATGTGTGAGAATCTTTTCAAATTCCTAGAGCGTTAATAATGAAAAGATCTACTGGTCCGCCAAGAATTATCGACAATGAAACCATGTAGGAAGGTTATGGATAAAGACGGAACTGTAAAAAATAAAGCTGCCGTGAACGACGAAATCAAAAAATCACCAAGTCTATTATTTTTTTCGACGACCGATTTGAAAAACGTATTATTTGGCACTATAAAACAGCACGACATGATACGTATTTCGCACTAGAGCGAAATGTGAATGTTCGCCAAACTACAAATCCTATGTTGAATGGCGCATACACCTACTCTAATTTGTACTGAATTTATATAGGCAGCAATGACAATGACAAATGTACAAATCAGTTGATGACAGTATCAGTTTCTACACATTGTCATCGCACCTAGTTCAAATTTGATTCAATTACATATTATTTATTAGGTTTTCTTGATTCTGAAAAAAAACATGGAATTTTCATCCGACAATGAAATGTTAGATTCTACTCCCCCAGAAATCCACGAATTAGCGATCGATACGACTAAAGGATTGCTTCCAGAAAAATCAAAACACAAGTATAATAATTCCATTGCATGGAAAGAAAAAAACAATGCGAAAAGCTTCTCTGAGGTTGTTTTATTGGCTTACATTGGAGAATTGGGAAATGAGTATAAGCCAAATACTTTCTGGTCAATTTATTCTATGATCAGAACATCATTTACCGCTAAACATAATGTGAACATTGGGAATTACTTGAAATTGAAAGCGGTACTGAAAAGACGATTAGTCCGGTTATGTACCGAAAAAAATCAATTACATTAAACCCCCAACAAATTAAGAAATTTATGGATACTGCTCCAGATGATAGATATCTGTTAATCAGGTAGGTCGTCGAAAAAGTATAGTGTAAAAGTCGTGACAATATGAAATAACTCATTTTCCGCACTAGTTGTACAATACACTACTTCTACTCCTGTGACTGGAATACAATCACGCTTTCTTTGCACATGACATGAAAGAAAAGTGCCAGTCATATTTTAAACACTCTTATTCATAAGGAATTTTCTATTTCCATTATCTTTATTTTTCTTTCTATCAATCAACGAGAATTGAGGAGAATACGAAGTGAACCAAATCAAAATCAATGAATTGCTTTTTTTATTGGAATTTGCAGATTAAACTTATGGATCGACCAATATATTGGCATGGAAAAAATGCTATTGGAAGTGGCATCCTCTGGACGAATTTAGTGAGAATGAGAAAAAAGTCGAACATAAAGAAATGTGAATAAATGCATAGATCATAAGAGGATGTGATTTTTTCTTCATATGCTCGAACTAAGAGTAATCTATTTACATCAACCGAATTACGTAACGTCATGCATAACAGAATAGCAAAACATGTTTGGTATCATCGCTTGATTATTGACAACTCAACAGGGTGAAGCATGTTTTGTACTCAGAATTTTGGGGTGTGGCTTCGGAAACATCAAGCATACTAATTGAAACATTTGCTGCTAAAATTCAGCCCGTAATCTCATGGTAAACCCCGTATATGTGAGATTTTTCGGTTTTTTTCAGCTCAACTAGTCAGTCGATCCGAATCACTGAAATTGAGGAGAAACTTATCCGGCAACAAATAAATGAAAAGCTGTTTACGAGGGTCCGCTCATCTGTTTGGCTTGTTCAGCAAGCCCGCGTTAGCAAAGCCCTTTCAAACGCACACTGTATATAGTGTAATTCATGAGTTTGTATCGTTCGTGAATATTTTATTAGCGTCGGTTCCTGCATCAATTAGCATGAAAAACAATGCAACCTATACTCTGGTCGTTAATTTCGTGCGTTGGTCGAGTAAATTAAAAAAATCAAAATATGAAATGGCTCACTCAGTAAGCATAAAATAGCTAAAAGTAGGTACCTATGATACGAATCAAGGAGTTAATTTAAAATTTTCTTGGAAAACAATGAACAACAATATCTGAGATGTTTTGAAATTAGTTCACACAGATTCCACTCAGTTTCACTAACGTATAAAGTGACATCTTCGAAAAGTGTCTTCCACTGAAAAGTCAACAGCGAATAGTTATACGAATATTATGAATTTTCGCTGATGATGATTTTGACATGAGAGTAAATAAAGAGATTAGGTTACATATACCCTAGAGCATTAGGCAACTTTAACAAAAAGTTCCTTACAAAGAAATCAGAATAACAACATCAGCATCACTCTGGCTCTTTGGAATTCAGAAAGTCAATAATGTAATGATATCACCCGGAGTGAGGCTGAAACACCATTGAACAGGTAACACAACATCGATCCCATTATCCTAACATCTACCAGCATATCTCCGAACGCCCAATATAGTTCGTTGGATGGAATTAATTAGAGAGAAAGGAGGTGTTCTAGAACAATAAAAGGGTATGGAAGACGATAGAATGATCGATAAAACAAGGAAACTGATACTTAAGAAGAAATGTGTTTTGAAATATACTCTAAATAAATAATAAGGAAGAGTTGTTAGTGATTAAAAATTATTCCTCTCAGACGAATGAATCTGTTCATTAATAAATAGTGTCGTTGTGAACGTCTGACCACGAATACAATACGATTTGATTTTGTCATGGCTGTTTTAGGGCTGCTAACTGGGAAGTACTCTACACTGATGAGGGAAAAAGTCAGAGACCGGTCTGTAGGTGTCGAGCGCTGACCTGGCTAAATCGAAATCAATCGGCATCAAGGAATGAAACACTTGAATTTGGATATACGTCTATACGAGACGATATAATTCAATGTTTTGCTTGGTATTAGTCAGGAGAGCAGCTGTCACCTACCATTGTTGTTCATTATATGAACATTTGTGGAAATTACTTCGAGTTTCCACTTTTAATATTATAATAATGTTCCAAATTGGATAAAAAACTACTAGATCAGTGGGTGAGTGGAGAGTGAGTACCAGAGATGGTCAAATTTGTGTATCTGAAAGTGCCAGACCGATGCTGGATGCTGTAATCATGTTTTTTTCTCATCACCCTGAGAAATTCTGTTGAAGCTAAAGCCACTGTTGGCGAGTGGCTCGATGATAAGATACGTTACAAGGAACCAATTGCAGAAGTCCTAGCTCGATGATAAACACTGTAAGAAAAACGTTGCAGGCTCTCCGACTAGAACGTGTTTGCTAAAGCTCCTTTATTAGTATATCGAAGTTGTATGAGAACGGCCGAGACCTGGCTTCCGCCAGATTAAAATAACAGTTTCGGTCGAAAAAATGGCGAAGTGTCGGAACAAAAGGGCTTTACTGCCGAAGGATTTTCGTTTTAGGCGATTTCGTGCTGCTCGGACTTTTCCAAAGAGCCAAGGTGGAAAAGACCTGGAACGACATTGAACTTTCGAAATGGAGTCGAACTTTATGGGGAGATGACGTTAAAACTAATAGTTCCGCAGTCGTCGAGCTCCGCACTTTCTTTTCTATGTAATTGTTCGACATTTTCTCTCACTCGTCTAGTATACGAAGTTTTCGTGTTCGATAATGCACAGAGCATCATCTTCGAGGTGGAATTCCATTGGGATTCACTCGCATTCGATTTGACGAGTGCACACCAGAATTTTGGATTCGAAAGTGGAAACAAACATGGCATAATAGATTTTTTCTGCAACCGACATAAATGTCGTTCATTTTAATACCGAAATCAGCTCTTAAATTGACGTTTTTATTACTCACACAAACATAGGTATGTTGCTACGCAAGTTTATAAAAAATACAAAAAAACTCATCTCGTATCTCAAAATCTACCAGATGAACCACCACCACATGAAAGTTCATGGAGGAAAAAGGGGCTTGAGCCCTGGAAAAATCACAATCACTCGATATATTGAATGATTTGAACCCTTGTATGTTTAAAATTTTATTTGAATTTCTAGAAAAATTGAAATTTCAACACTCTGTAGTTCGGTATCGAGGCGTTTGAGGACATATTTTAAAGGAAAAGAAGTCTCATTTTGATCTGAAAAATGAGCCTCTGAAATCTTCATACTAAATTTCGGAACACCCTGTATAGGCTGACGTTGAAATATGGAATCTGCACCTGTTATCAATGTTTTTCTCAAAATTTGAACTGTCTTTCATTCGTTGAAATTCAATGAGGAAAGGCAGAGTTACAACTTCTGGAGATTTTTTTGAGAAAACTTATATATGTGTGAAGGAAATTTCGTATAGGCAACAATAATTAGATCTATGTGATGCTCTTTGATGATGAATTCAACTCTCGATTCAGCCTGCGAAAATGATTGATCTGTCAATATGATCTTTACATCGAAAATTCATTGATGAATATACATAGATATATGAAATTTCATTATATCACCGCCAATAATTAATCCCAATATTCACATTTCAGTTATCAATTAATTGTGAAAGAGAATTATTCAAAATTGAAATACCCCGTTCAAACTATGGAGTGTCATAAAATAGATTGTTCATATCGTTCGCACTGAAAAATGGCGAACATCACGAACGAAATTCGATAAAAAAAAGTAGGCATCGACATTTCGAGAGTACTTTGTGAGCGATGACGGTACACAGAAAAAATGGCGTTGCACGGTCGTGGAAAAGGTCGCGACCGTTGAAATAACAATTATTATTCGAGAATCACGAATCGCTGGAACATGCCAATATGAGCCTCACAATTTCGACATCGAAATCGATTCGTCTATATACGTCTGGAGTTGTTATCACTTCGAATGATTAAATTTCGATAAATTGCGAACCGTAATCGGCCATATATACAACACCACCCTGTCATTGCCATATACGTTTGAAATTCGCTAATTTTCACCGGTTGAATTTACCCTTCGATTCGATTAATTCGATTAAGGAATAATACGCGTAATTTTTTGAATACAATCATTCTCGAATATGTGCCTTACTTTGTAAATAATTCATTCGGAAGAGTTCAAATTGGATTCCCAGGAAAACGAATTGAATGGATGCACCATAACTCGAATACAGGTCGTTCGAATAAAAAAACTCCATAATAATTCTATATCAGAGGAATTATAGGTCACATTTATTTGTCTTCCTTCCTGGTGTATGTTTGGTGGTATGCAAGATGGATCGACTCAGATCGTTAAAGTTCCCTCAATTTTTTGAGTACCTATCACCTCTCAAAATTGATGTGAAATAATGTGGACCACCCTGTATATCATGCCAACCACCACTCATGGTGATTCTTCAAATGATACTTCAAGAAATGCTGGTGTGACATCCATAATAAAATGTTCTTCGGAAATCTCTGCTATCATCCCTTCACTAGCAATACCAATTAGACGAACTAGACAAGCCCAGTCAGCACATCCTTTCGTTGTCAACCTCGAAAGATGTCGAACAGCACTTTATCAAGACTCCTTCATCCATAGAACAGCTAGGCTCTGGAATTCATTGCCTGTGGAAGTATTCCCAACAACATATAATCTCCAGAAGTTCAAAAAAAATTCCAATACCTACCTCCTGTCCCTATCCTCCCTAGGAACGCACGATGTTCTTTGAACATTATAGGGATTCCCTCTCGTGCGCTCCAAGCGATAAAAAAAAAAAAATAATAACATGTTAGAATGAACGAGCAAATTCGCTTTCCAATTAGGAATTTATAAAGGAATCATATAAGGATTTGAAAAATAGCAAAATAATTGAGGGTTGCCATTTAGAAATTTAGGGGTACTTGCGCTGATGGTTAAGGGGTTGAATGTACTTCAACAACGAATATCTCAAAAGGTACCCCTCTGATACATAAATTGACGTGTTTCGCCAAATTTTCATAATGTCGTCAGTTGAAGAAATATTGAGTGCTGCTCGTTTTCAAATTGTCACCCTGTAGGAACGGTGAGATCGAACAGATACTAAAAATGAATACGGTGATATTGCATTTATCATGGGATGTTTTTTTTTTCGAAAATGTTTTTTGGTACTTACGTATTTTTGTCTCAAAAACACGAATTTGATCATTAAAATACGAACAAACCACTATTGATCGAGGCATTTACAGCTATTTGCTCTTATTTTTTGTTATTGGACACACTTTATATACTCATGACACATTTTACATAGGAAAATCAACAAGAAATATGAATTTTTTGTGAGTTTTTCATGTTGACTGCACAATCATACCAGCTGACAGCCAGTTAATTTCAGATGTCAAATGTCAACAGATTTTGAAGGAATATAAACTTTTGACCCAAATGCTTTGGAATAACGTTATTCAAATTATTTTGAATGTCATTCTCCCTTCTTCAGCCTTTTTTCCACTGAAGTTTTGTGTTTTTCCATTTACCTACCCACGGTGAAAGTGAATTCTAGCATATTTGACATGTCCTTGATAATTGAGTGGCAGATGACAAGATGGCGAATGACCGTCCCTTTTGACCCAAATGCTTTCGAATAACGTTATTCAAATTATTTTGAATGTTATTCTCCCTTCTTCAGCTTAATTTCCACTCAAGTTTTGTGTTTTCCCATTTACCTACCCACGGTGAAAGTGAATTCTAGCATATTTGACATGTCCTTTCAATTGTATGGCAGATGACAAAATGGCGAATGACCATCCACGTCAGCTGGTGTGATGATTGTTTTGTTCACCAATTAGTTAATATGGAAAAAGCGCAAGAAAATCATATTTCTTGTCGATTCTCATATCGAACATGTTGTGTCATTGAAATACATCATGATAAATGAATTGTCCAATGTCGAAAAAAGAAGGGCAGATAGTTAGTTCTAATGCAAGCGGAAAAATAAGGTGAAATTTAGAGCTTTTTCGTGAAATATCTCGATTGATAGTAAATTGTTCACATTTTCATTTTCGAATTCGTAGTACAGGGTGATTCACCATCAATGTCCCCCCTCTAGCTCAGTTATTTTTGAACCGATTTCAAAATTTGGAATATCATCTCAAATGATTTTCGATAAAAAATTTTCTGCTACATCAGAAGATACGGGATGCTCGGAACAAACGATCTACAGGGTACTATTTGATTTTTTCAAATGAAACACCCTATTTTTCATTGTATTTTTAGATTCTCTCTGAAGAGCTGATTTGATTGATGTATCACGCTCGGGGTCAAGCGGAAATGATTACAGATATAAAGGGTGTTCAAAATCGAGATTTTTCAACTTCAGGATTTTTTTGTGAGGAAACTATTATTCATTATCGGTCAAAACGGCTTTCATGTTCGTACCACAACTTATGATTAACTATCTACTGACATTTAATAATTGGAACAGATACAGGGTCATCAGAATTCTGAATCTTGAACCACCCTGTAAATGTTCCAATGTCATTAGATAGTTGATCAAAAGTTGAGATAGGGACATGAAAACCGTTTCACCAATGATGAATGGTTTCGACAGAAAAAAATCCTAAAATTTGAAAAATCTCGATTCTGAACACCCTATATCTCTGTAAACATTCCCGCTAGACCCCAAGTGTGATACATTGATGAAATCAGCTCTTCAGGAAGAATCTAAAAATACAATGAAATGCAGGGTGTTCCGTTTGAAAAAATCAAGTAGTACTCTGTAAATCGTTTGTTCCGAGCACCCTGTATTTTCTGATGCAACGGAATTTTTTTTTCTGAAAAATCATTTCAGATTATTTTTCAAATTTTTAAATCGGTTCAAAAATAAGTGAGCTAGAGGGGGGGACATTTATGGTGAATCACCCTGAACCAGTACCAAAGAAAAATTTTCAAAAAAAAAAACATCACATGATGAGTGCAAAATAACTAATGAAGTAATGCAGATATTTCGATTGCTGAAATAATTCCTTTCAGTCAACTGTAGAAAAACATTTCATGAGATAGAGAGAATATTTTTGACCTTTTACAGAATCGTTCAGCTCCTGTGAAAGAACTATAACAATTTGACTTCTTCTTAATGACTGCGTAGGTGTATATTAATCATCCGATAGGAACGACCATTTATTGATGTTTCCTGTCATTCAACTTGTGTACGTAATTACTTCGTGATTGATTTGCACATTTCCTATTTCCACTGCTTTCCGTTTCCTGAAACGCCATTTGCATGCTGTATACAGAGAGCAACCCCTTCAAATCTCTATGACGAAATATAACTGTCTCTTTTAATTGGAAATCCAAATACAACCCGATTGAAATTCGAGGGCGTCGAAAACTGCAAAATTCACTCGTCAGGATGGAAAAGACAGTTAGACATGGCGGATTCGTGTTTTGAGATACCTGCAGTGAAACTGATGACCACAAATTCGGAAATCGACATCTTTGTTGCCAAATTCGTTATGAATATACCGACAAAACATTGTACTTGTCGAGTTGATACCTATACATTTGCATATGGCAAAATTCAAATACATTTTGAGAAAAATGATGACCTTATACTCAGTTTCAGAATGATCCATTAAATGTTTCTGACCACCAAAATTGAAAAAACAATAATCTCTGGTCATTCAGAAAACAAAACAAAAATGCCACTGAACGGAAGGTGCTCTAATTATAGTCATCGAAGGGGCCGATTGTTACAACTGCTACAATTTTCCAAAACACTTTATACAATAAAAATAAAAGATACAATATTAATAATTTACCTCTTTTCCACTTGTCTGATTTCAGTTAGATGAACATAAATGTTGATAAAAGTAATATTCTTTCAATCTGAACTAACCGAGTAACCGAAATATTTCACTAGAACCTGAATCGTTCTTTCGAATTACGTTCATGATTGAGAAAATAAACGAGCACCTCGCGAGAGTCGCGCAAGTTATGTCATGTCAAAGCCCTAGAATTGCTGAATCCGATCGACCTCGAGTTAGACGACCCCAGTATTTCCAAGATCCTGCTAACCCGAGATCGCTGACTAAACATTAAGCACTTTGTCGAACATAATTTCTCATGTGATTCAGATTAGATTGAATGTAGACTTTGAAGTAAACGTTTGTCTCTGTATTTCCGAATAAAAATTGTTTTTTAAAAACTCTTTCGTGGTTTGCCAACACTTAACTGGCGCAGTCGGTAGGATATTCGTCAACGGTAGAAGACAAAAATCGCTAAAACCGGTCCGTTTCAACGGTTAATTGACGATTTTCCGAAAAAAAATCCCTAAAGTTCCGGAAAGTGAAAAAGCCGGTCGGTATAGACTAACAGTTTTCATCAGTGCTGGACTAAAGGGTATTCACGAACACAGTGCTTGAAAAACCACAGGAAATACACCAGGGTGAAGTTCCACTTCAACGACACCTATTGGACTCTAGATTAGGAAGACCTGGGACACAAGAAGCAATTTCAAGTTCCTATAGGCGTTAGCTGTAAGAAGAAAGAAAATCGTAGGATGAAGATATTTCTGCTAATAATACTGTAAGTGTTCGTTCCTTTCTATTCTCATATTTTTTCCTATATTTTCCACACCATTTTCGGTTTCGAGTTCAATTATTAGAATTTTCAAATCAACTTGGTTATTTTTATGTCTGATAGATTTGTCGATATAGAATCAATAACTTCTGGGCTATCATCTATCGATATTAACAGTGAAACAATGCCAAATCCAGAACAAAGAGTCGATATCGGCCTGATGAGATATCAGTCAGATAATATTCCGTTATTTGACGGAAATCCGAAACAATTAGGTAGATTTCTCAGCGCTTGTGAAAATTTTCTTAAAGCTTTCCAGAACGCAGAAAACGTAAATGACCCTCTTAATATTATTTTACTCGATACAGTTCTGAATAAACTCAGAGATCGTGCTGCCGATTTAATTGGTTCGAGATCTGAACTTAAAACATGGTCTAGCATCAAAGATGCACTCAACCTAACCTTTTCTGACCAAAGAAGTATTGATTGCCTTATTCAAGACCTAATAAATCTTAAACCGCAAAGAAACGAAACGCCATTGCAATTTGGAATGAGAATCCAAGACGCTCGTAGTTTGCTTTTTTCAAAATTAAATGCTTCAAATAAATCTCAAGCCGAAAAACTTTTGACTATACAACACTATGATAATTTTGCTCTCAAAACTTTCATAAGTGGATTGCCATATCAAATGCAACTAGTTGTGAGATTGCGAAACCCAGACAGTCTTGAACAAGCTCTAGCATATATCACAGAAGAAGAAAATTTTATATATTTTAATACAGGACGTAATCAAAACCTTCAGACTTCGAATTATCGGCCACAACCACGAATCAATTCAGTTTATTCAGGTAACAGACCCTCTCAGCCACCTCAATATCAAATCCAACAAGCAAGACCTACATTCCAAAATTTTCAACCGAATTCGCAACAAAACTTCCAACCAAATTTTCAACCGAATTATCAATACAACCCACGACCATTCTTCCAGAGCTCTCAAAATCATCAACAAAACTTCAGACCACAAACATTTCCCAATCCTAGACCAATGACACAAAATCAGAGACCATTATTCCCAAATTGGACACCCAGTTATAGATTCCCATCAACCAGTCAAAATTATAGACCTAATTATTCAACAAGAACTCAAACTCGAGTGACACCTATGGATACAAGTTCAGGAAATACCTCACTTAAACCAAAACCACATGCCTCTTATACGTTTGACGAACTTTATACACAAGAAATTAACGAGGGTCCTCATTCGGCAAATTCTGATTATAATAACAAACTTTCCGAGAATACCGAACAATTCGGAGAAGAGTGTTCAAGCGATTATCTGGCAATGCAAAATTATTGCCCAAATAATCTGTGGTACTCACCAGAAAACAATGTAGATTATTCTAACTATCCTCATCAGTATGACAGTTTTCAATCATACGAACAAGAACTGAACTCTGATGTCAATTCATATGAAGATACAAATTTTCCCAGAATTCCTCACGACAAGAACCTAACATAATATTCTTGAATAATATCCGTACTGACCTTCCCTATATCTTTGTACCCGAGATCAACGCACATTTTTTAATAGATACAGGCAGTTCAAGAAGCTTGATGAATCCCGTACTAGCTCATAAATTCTACAAAAATTATTTGACAAATGAATTATTCAATATTCAAACAGCCCATGCAGTGAGTCATCACAACGAAATTGTTAATATTCCACTTTTTAGCATTTTCAACACTAAAGAATCCCATAAATTCTATTTATTCAATTTCTCACAAAAATACGACGGCCTTATTGGTGCCGACCTATTAAATCAACTAGATGCCAATATCAATCTAAAAACTTGTAAATTGATTACCCCTCTAACAGAAATTCCAATAATTTATGGAAATCAGCAAAAACCTTCGAAAATTAGTTACAATAACTTCCAAAATTATTCTATAACAGTCGAGCCTAGAACACAACAAGTTATAAAGTTACCGGTTAAACTGCAAAATGGCATAGGTCTATTGAATTATACTAAATTCGGCAACAAAACCGAAATGCCTAAAGCTCTAGTGAATGTTTTCAATCATTTTGCCATAACTACTCTAATTAACTCTAATGATCACCCGATCAGAATCAGAATAAACGAACCCTTTGATATTGAACCACTTAATACATGTGATGTCAACTTTTGCGATAACATGGAAATCGACGAAATCAATGATACCTCATACGATAATATTCTGAAGGACAATCAGAAAAATTTGAGACTTGATCACTGTAATTCCGAAGAAGTTGATGAAATCAAAAAGTTATGTTTCGAGTTCCGAGACATCTTTTACTGCGACAAATTACCACTGACTTTCACTAATAAAATACGACATTGTATCAAACTGACGAACGACACGCCAATATTTACCAAAAGTTACCGCTATCCCGAGGTACACAAAGCCGAAGTCAAAGACCAGGTGTCAAAAATGCTTGAACAGGGTATAATTCAAAATTCGACATCTCCTTGGTCCAGCCCTATCTGGATTGTACCAAAAAAGATGGACGCCTCTGGTAAACGCAAATGGCGTATGGTGATTGATTATCGGAAGCTAAATGAACGAACTGTTGACGATAAATATCCGTTACCAAATATATCGGATATTCTCGATAAACTAGGTAGGAGTCAGTATTTCACCACCCTAGATTTAGCCAGCGGTTTCCACCAACTGGAAATGGAACCAGAGGACATACAAAAAACTGCATTCTCCACCGAAAATGGCCACTACGAATTCAAACGAATGCCGTTTGGGCTCAAAAATGCTCCATCAACATTTCAGCGTGTGATGGATAACATTTTACGTGGCCTGCAGAATGAAATCTGCCTAGTTTACTTAGACGACATAGTTGTTTTTAGCACTTCGTTACAAGAGCACATTCACCGACTAAGACAAGTATTTACACGACTCCGGGAATCAAACTTTAAATTACAACTAGACAAATCGGAATTCCTACGGAAAGAAGTTCAATACCTCGGACATGTAGTGACTACAGACGGAGTTCTACCAAATCCTGAAAAAATTTCTGCTGTTAAAAATTTCCCAATTCCTAGAACTCCTAAAGAAATTAAATCCTTCTTGGGACTCTTGGGATATTACCGCAGATTTATCAAGGATTTTGCCAAGATAACAAAACCTTTGACGATTTGCCTAAAAAAAGATAATAAAGTTACTCACTCCACAGATTTCATTAACGCTTTCGAACATTGCAAACAGCTCTTGGTGAATTCTCCTATATTACAATACCCCGATTTCGAAAAAACGTTCATTCTGACCACTGATGCCAGCAATTATGCTCTTGGAGCCGTTTTGTCTCAAGGAAACATTCCGAACGACAGGCCTATTGCATATGCATCTCGGACATTGAATGATAGTGAATGCAAATACTCTACTATCGAAAAAGAATTGCTTTCGATAGTCTGGGCTTGCAAATATTTTCGGCCATACTTGTATGGCAGGCGATTCAAAATTTACACCGACCACAGACCACTAGTTTGGCTCTTTAATCTGAAAGAACCTAATAGCAAGCTAGTGAGATGGAGGCTCAAACTCGAAGAGTTTGATTACGAAATCATTCATAAAAAAGGCAAACAAAACACGAACGCCGACGCATTATCGCGAATTCAAGTTAACGCCCTAGAGAATGAGAGTACAATCAATAACCCAGGAGAAGTAAACCAAGAAATACTACAGTACCTCCAAAATTTATCAGAAAACGTCATGGACTACAACGAACAACAACCAAGTACATCGAACGAAAATGACAACAGACCACCGAATCCTGACCCTGACCCTGACCCTGACGAGGATATTTCTCAAACAGTACATTCCAATGTGGATAATGATGACGTCAATGCCGGTATACCTATCTTGGACGACATTATAAATAACAAACAATATCAAATCATCATTTCAAAAAGCGCACACAATCGACTAGAGGTATCGGAAGATAACTTTGCAAATCATAAAATTTTACAAGTCAAAATGCCAAAATCAAAAGATAATTTGATCTTCGAATTACTGCGAGATTATACCACCGCTTCTAAAGTTTTTCATATATATTTTCACGATGATTCAATGTACGACGATTTCTCTAAAATATACAAAGGAAATTTCCACGAATCCGGATTAAAACTGATCAAATGCACGAAATTAGTTAATTCAGTAAAAGAAAACGAAGAACGTCTCATGTTGATCAAACACCAGCATGAAGGCAAGAGTAACCATAGAGGTATCAGCGAAACTGTCGAAAAATTAAAAAGAAATTACTATTGGCCGAATATCAAAGATGACGTCACGAAATATATAAATGATTGCCAAATTTGTCAGACTTCGAAATATTCCCGAAAAAATCCATATGTCCCGTTAGTCTTGACCGAAACAGTAGGAAAGCCATTTCAACTTCTTCATGTTGACATTTTCAAATTCGACAATCAAGATTTCGTCACAATAATTGACGCTTTTTCTAAAGTAGGACAGGCGATACCTATAAAAGGTAAAACTGCAATAGAAGTTTGTGAAGCCCTACTTAACTATTTTTCCTTCTACGGACTCCCCGACAAAATAACAATGGATAACGGTCCCGAATTCAAAAACGAAACCGTCAAGGAATTGTTGAAGACTCATAATGTTGATTTACACTTCACCACGCCCCTCCACCATGAATCAAATTCACCTGTCGAAAGATTCCACTCTACTTTGATAGAGCATTTGCGAATTCTTAGACAAAAACACGATAAGGATGTCATTATAACTCTTATGAAATACGCAATAATAGCCTATAATAATTCACTTCATTCATCGACAAAATTTACACCTCACGAATTAACTTTCGGTCATACGAACTCTCGGGACCCCTCCGACTTAATAGAAACATCATTTTATGCAGATTACGTAACTAACCATAGAGAAAAAATCCGTCACCTGTACGAAAATATAACGGACAAAATGAGGAATGCCAAACAGAAGGTTATAGATAAAAGAAATTCTGAAGGTCCAGAACAATTTCAGTTCAGGGTAGGGCAAACAGTATATAAATCCAATAATAAACGCAATAAAAAAGAGAATAAATTCAAAGGTCCATTTGAAATAGTACAAATTCTGAAAAATAATAAAGTGAAACTCAAAAACAAATCTAACGATAAAACAGAAACATTGCATATAAAAGAACTCAGGATCCCCGTTGTTACAGATCGATCCCCTTCACCAGAACAGAATTAGGATACTCGAAATTTCATGACCTCAATGGAAACCCTGGTCTGCTGCCACTGAAGTTAGGAAACGCACAAAATGTCATCAGTTATTGGTCATTTATTCAAATCTTCGATACCAGTGATGTCATCAAAGAATTCAGAACACTCGAGAGCAACTTTGTACGACTCAAATCCGCAATAGAAAATTCAACCAGTCATCAACAGGAATTTCATAACTCTTATAATTTGGTAACCATGCTCGAAAAGAAAATTCAGATGCAAATTCATCAAATAAATCCTACTTCGAACACCAGAACAAAAAGGAGCCTATTTGACGGATTAGGTACGATAATCAAAACACTGACAGGGAACCTCGATCATGAAGATGCTGAGAAATACGATGAAGCCATTTCTCAACTGTCTAACAATCAGAATAAAATCAAAAATATCCTTCGAGAACAAATCACAATCCTTCAGTCATCAACAAAAAAATTCAATGAAATTTCAAGAAATATAAGTCACAACCAATTAGTCTTAGAATCCAGGATAATGCAAATAGAGCAATCAATCAGTAAAAAGTCAATTCAAGAAATGGGAGACCGCCACTATTTTTTGGTTCAGATGCTCATATCCCAAATTATGTCGGCCTTTCAAACAATATACGATATATTTGAAAAAATTGAGGTAGCAATTACGTTTTCAAAATTAGATACCCTTCACAATTCAGTAATCGAGCCCAAAGAATTGCTAGATGAAATCAAACCTATCAGTGAACATTTACAGCCTAATCGATTCCCAATCGAACCAACTTTGGAAAATATTCTAGTGATCGAAAAGATAATAAGAATTAAGAGCTATACAAAAGGTAACCAAGTTGTATTCATTATTGAAATCCCAGTAGTAGAAGCCGAAAATTTCACCTACTATCATCTTTATCCCCTACCAACGTCAACAAATAATCAATACAGAATCGTCATTCCTCGGTCCAAATACCTAATCCTTAACGAACACAATTACGTATTTTTCGACACCAGATGCAAAGAAATATCCAATCAAGATTTTTTATGCCATGAAACTAATTCCATTACATTAAGCGACGAAGCTCCTTGCGAAATCCAAATGCTCAGATTCTCCGAGAAGATAACAAACTGCCATCCAGTTGCCATCGAAATGAACGAAATCAAAGTTCAAAATTTGGAAGGCCAAAAATGGATTATAGTCTCTCCCAACGAGGCTGTTGCTGTACAAAGATGTGGACAGAAAAAAGAAAACGTGCCGTTGAAAGGAACTTTCGTGTTAGAACTAAATTCGTACTGTGAAGTGACCCTCAAAAACTATCATTTAAAGAACTATAACAACCCAAAAACTATTTTCGAAAATATAAAATTACCAAGGTTAACAATGGACAGTAGCCCATCAGTTTTATCAAGAACCCGCTTTGTACCTCTCAAGTTGGAATCAATCAACCTAGGAGATACAAATAATATACAGAGCGCTCTGGATCTCCAACTTCAAGCTATCAGTGAAATCCAATCAGATAGTACCATCCATTACGATAAAATCAGCATTTGGACCATTATTCTATACGTTGGGATGATAATGCTGATAGTTTACGTTATTTACAAGAATCGTAACTTGTTCAGTAACCTCCGAAAAATTCCCGAAAACATAAGCCCACCATCAAATGACCAGGAACCGAAGGCCAAAGAAAAGAGGAACCCTGTAGTACCAAAACCAAGGATAGTTGTCTGACGTCACAAAACTTCCAGTTTATGCTCGTCTCTACCGCAGGGAGGAGTTATGTCATGTCAAAGCCCTAGAATTGCTGAATCCGATCGACCTCGAGTTAGACGACCCCAGTATTTCCAAGATCCTGCTAACCCGAGATCGCTGACTAAACATTAAGCACTTTGTCGAACATAATTTCTCATGTGATTCAGATTAGATTGAATGTAGACTTTGAAGTAAACGTTTGTCTCTGTATTTCCGAATAAAAATTGTTTTTTAAAAACTCTTTCGTGGTTTGCCAACACTTAACTCGCACACTGCATTCATCATTCTGGCTTTCGATATAATTGATGTTTCAAATGTCAAAAGTTTTATCGCTAAAAAACGAGTTTGGTTGGTGACGCGTGAGGCAATTCGGCTTCTGTGTTCATTTATTTATTCACTCAGTTCACAGAATAATTCCAATTACAAACTAAGAATTACAGGAATATAAGTAAACAAGAATAATCAAAAATGTCAAAAGCTGAGCAATAATCAATATGATTTCCACAGATTCTTTGTACTGGAGAGTTTCTAGGCATATTTTCGTGCGTGTAGTTGGCAAGAAAAAGGATCGATTCACTCGGGACGCCATTCTTGAAACGTGAAATTGAATTCTTTGCGTCAAATAATGGAAGTCACATAAGTCATTGATTGCTTTGAAAAGGATTTGATGGTACCATCTACGAGTTTGTAAACTGCGGAATCAATGTCTCTCAAGTAAATTTTTATGAGGAATGCTAATTTCTGGATATTCTCCATCTATTTTGAAAAAAAGTAGTTGCAAAAAGCGCCAATGAATCGATTCATATACGAAAATGGGATTCGCTGGCAGCTGACGATATTTGTTCGATACGACTTACAAATGAAAGTTTTCGATCAAATATCACTCCCAGATCCTTGAATGTCTCTGCTCTCTGTAAGTCAGTATTATCAATGGTATAGTTGAACATTACACAAGATTTCAAAGTGGAGGACATCACACAGCACTTTCCTGAATTGAGAAATAGCTTATTGGTAATACACCATTCGTTAATGCTATCTAAGTTATCTTGACATAATTGTATCATCATTTGTATTTGAATTCTTTGGAATATTTTCATATCGTCAGCACATAGCAAACCATTATTAACTTCGATGCCGCCTAGTATGTCTTTAATAAATATGTTGGATAACAGAGGACCAAGGTTCGACCCTTGAGGTACTCCAGATGTAGCGAGTGACCTGTGACCATGGAATTCGACAAATTGCCTTCTTGATGATATATATGACAGAAATAATTCTATTAAATGAGAAGTGAACCCGATTTTATACAGTTCATTCAATAAAATGCCGTGATCGAGTCTGTTGAATGCTGTATATCGTCGGCTTACTGTCATAACCTCGTAAGTCTTTCAGAGCTAATTGTTCATGAGGGGGAAAAACGTTCTCCACTAGGTACTTCGAACGATTCAATTTCATTTTTTTAGGGCAATTCCTCCTTTACATAGTACCTGCTTGATGAATGAAATCAACATTCTGAGAAGACTTATATTCTCAATGTTCAAATGATCAACATACGAAGTATTTACAAGAATAAATTGAACATTATTCAGACTGAATTGGTTTTGATCAATTACTAGTGAAAATTGTCATTTAGTTTGGCCTTGCTTCACAGTACATGTAGCAAATCAGCGGCAGTTTTGAAAACAATGAGAAATATGGGTCCAACAATAATAAACCAAAATATTCAATGTCTTCATTTGGAATGAACAGAATAAATTTATACGAATATCCATGACATCTTCTCAAAAGCTCTTAATTCCTCTACTAGAAAGATAACATACAAATCAGAACCTCGTATCCTTCGCATCACTGCAGAAATATTCGAGAAAATTGACCAAACAGTTCATCATAAACTTACTTTGGTCTCTGACATGGATTTCATCTCAAATAATGAATCAAACAATAGTGATTAATACTTTCTCAACAATACAACTTAATCCTATCCTCTCTTGCAGAGTTTTTGAGTTCAAAATCTCTCAGAGTAGAGTTAGGAGATTTAAATTATATCTAATAGATGTCGCTACCAAAAACATAGACTTACGATGATTTGGTGATGGGTGCACTGAATTTCGTAGATGGTGAAAATGTTCAAACGTAAAATTCCCTAGAATACGGACAAGGTTTTGATAGTAAGCCGACGATATATTACGTCTGTTTGAAATTGATTATCCAGATCCTCTGCTATATGCGTAGTGTCATGTAATTAGTTGGATGTTGTAGGTAAAACCATGTTGGTAGCGCAAGTCCGATAGTAGCAAGAGAAAAATGTTGTTGTAGTACAGGGGGAATCGTGAAAATGGTCGATTCTGATTCCACCATTGGACGGACTCACCGTTCAAAACGTGCACCCTCACGCTGGCGACGTCCGCGTTGGAGGGGCTGCACGAGTACTTGCCCGAGTCCGAAATGTCGGCGTGCTGGATCAGCAGGAAGCTGGTCGTCACGTCGCCCTTCTCGGTGATGACGCTCACGCCGCCACGGCTCGAGTCGTAGCTTATCACCTGCAACACACGGACTAATTATTATGCCGTTCGCATGCGTTAAGGTCGTGACAGAATGTAGAGGAATTAGACCAGGGTCAATAATTTTTGAAACAAAAAAAATAATAGTAGGATGAAACCTGTTGAGAAAGGACGAGAACATAACAAAAATGGAAGGAAAAACAATTTGCGGGCGATCTAAGGTCGATTTCCGGCAAAACCACAAGTACTATGGAGGAATATTAAATGACAAAGTTGTAGGTAATAAAGAGACCTCGAAAAAACACCGTAATTTTCATTCGAAAATTCTCACGTCAAAATATCAGCTTTAAAAAAAACTTGGGGTGTTTTTTGTTCGTTGAAATCTCTTCTTTCTGATAATGTCAAAAAATATACAGGGTGTTTCAGACTTAAATGTACATACGATACTGGCAGATAGAGGACAAGTTGACGGTTTCAAATCACCCCCATTGATATGTTTATCGTCTTTTATAACTGAGATACAGGACGTTATATTGATTTTGGCAAAATCTTCATCTGGTCATAATTTTTGAACCACGTTGTATAATCTATTCATACTTGGTAGAAATATTTCACTAATATTGCACATCAAAACTAAATAAAAATTGAGATCAGAATCCAGGTCCGTCTTAAGGAAAAACAGAAAACTTGTTTAATTCAAAAACAACACTCTGACTGGCAAAATTTTGTGGATCTGTTTTGATATTTGGAAAGAGCAGGAAAAAATTTATCTAGTGACCTACTTATAACAAGCGCGCATCCAATTAGACAGATAGTTCATTATTATGTTTTGAAATATTTACCCCATTTCGAGGAAATTTTATTGAACTGTTTTTCAAAATCCAATTTTGATACAAAAAAATAATTGTCTTCAAAGTTGATCATCATTAAAAATAAATTAGGTGAACAATTGATAGATTTACCGCAGCTCATGAATCAATAGTGAAGAATAAAACAAGCCCTCCAAAATTTCCAAAATCACAGACGTTATTCTGTCAAACGAACAGATTTATCTATTTCACACCACTGATGTTGAACTTCGAAGGACGTTATTATTTTGTGAAACAATTGGATTTTGAATTGCGAGTTCAATAAAAATGACTCAAAATGGAGCCGAGTATATCAGAAAATAATAATAAAACATCTGTTAAATCGGATGCGCGGTCGTAAAAAGTAGGTCACTCCATTCGTTTTTCCCTGCTCTTTTGAGATATTGAAACAGATCTGAAAAATTCTGCCATACAGAGTGTTGTTTTTGATATAAAAGAAGTTTTCTGTTTTTCCTCAAGACGGACCTGGATTCTGATCCCGATTTTCATTTAGTTCTGATGGGTAATATAAGTGAAATAGTTCTACCAAGTATAGATAGATTATACAAAGTTGTTCAAAAGCTATGACCAGATGATGATTTTGCCAAAATCAAGATATCATCCTGTATCTCAGTTATAAAAAACGGTAGACACATCAAAGGGGGGTAATTTGGAACCATCACAGTGTCCCCTATCTACAGGTATCGTATGTACATTCAAATCTGAAACACCCTGTATACATTACTAATGTAAAAACTTCACAAACGATAAGATTTCCACAACATTTTCAAACACACGACATGTTTCGCTAACACAGTAGCTTCCTCAGGTGAAATACTGGTACAATGAATTAAACTCATTTAGTAAATGGAATGATTATTATAACATCAGATTGTTTATGCAACGCAACATAACATCAGAGTCATTGTGGCATCAGTTGATTGTATGATCAATTTTTCTTTTGCATTGTGTTTGGACGTTTAGGAGAGTAGACCGAAAGAGGTGCAAAGACTAGCAAGAATTTGAATAACCATGGCTTTCGGTATGGACACATTCCTAGAACAATCAAAATGATTCTAGCTATGTCGGTCGATTCGAATCTCTGTACCTCCTATTTTCGAAAAAAGCCAAACCTACTTTTTGAGCAAAATATTACATAATACTAGCTGACCCGGCGAAGCTTTGGAATTCTTTGCAGATGGAAATATTCTCAAGAATTTTCCATATTCTAGTATTCGATGAAATGATTGAACGTGCAAAATCGCACAGTTCTCCAATGGACAGATTTTGAAATACAGTGCGTTCAAATTACAAATCAGTAATTATTATTCGAAATATTTGCAGCTACCAAGGGCATTTTTTTCTCTGCTTTACTGAGGAATGCTTGCAGGGTGATGAGCCATATATGATGCAGTAGCAGCAACGTGAGCACTAAAAGACAAAAATCGGTGAACCTGCAAATTGAAATTATCATATTTCGACACAGAAAAAAATCTCATTTTTGAAATCGAATTGTTTTTGGGTAATTCCAGTTATATTCTCGCGAATTTCTCTTCGTCAACCTCATTGAACTGATGGTGGGGTTCGAGTTTGTTAAGATGGGATTTATGTTTTTTCAGCGCCCCCTGTAATGACAGTCTCGGAATTCCAGTTAACAGGTTGACTTGGCGTGTTCTTAGATTCTAGCGATCAATAATAAATCTCAAGTAATTCAGAAAATTGCATTCTTTAGAGTACGTGTGTATTCTTGTTCAGAATAAAAACATTTTAAAATATCAGTCGAGACCAGCGAAATTTTATTATACATGACTTCTGATTCAGAATGCGCCATCTGACTTAGTTACGGTTTCGTTATTTGTAATTAATTGTGAAAAACTTACTATTTGAATAAATCCATGATAGCGTATTCTGAGTTGAAAAAATCCAGCTGAACCGAAATTTTTTGCAGGAAACAACTGACAAATATAAATAACGAATGCTGTTTTCCGCGAATTACATTGGAAAGGTGTAATACAAACCAAAACAGAGTGAAGCACAGAGGTAATCCTGTATTAATTGAAATACTCACTAATTCATCATTGAACGATATTGCATAATTCATCACTGAGCACGGAAAATCTAGTTATATAGCTGTGGTTTTTGTTTTCCTGAGCCTACCGCTATATGAATTTCGTATTATAGTAGAAACTTTTATGAAGATTTTTTGCACAATTGTGATTAAAGCTTGGTGTGGTTTTCGCAACGGCTTTCTAAATTGAGTTGTTTAAATATTAATTTTGGCTGAAGTAATTAAGAAGTGTAGCGTGTCACTTAAATATGACTCTACTTTTTCAACAAGGTCCTTTTTACGAGCTAGTCAGGAAATATCGTACCGCTGTTCAGTCGAGAAAACACCGCAAAACTTTCAAGCAATTACTTCTCAACATAACTGAGAAAATGAGTTCTCCTTCTCGTGTCATGACTACATGTTGTACTCCACTGCCATTAATATAAATGTGAATGAAACACAAAAGGGCGAAACAATATGGCCGCCAAGTATTGAAAATCCTGTTCTTCAGTACACATCTAAGAATAATTTCTTGTTCGCGGAGCAAATTCGGATAATCCAACGGATATTTTATTAGATCGAACCCTTTTCTAACGTCGAATTAAGGATCGTGGAGCGATGGTAACCCACTGTTAAAAATCCACTATCGAATTTCTCGACCTGATCCCCTGCCGATCTGGTTTACTTCGAAGCAATATGAGACTGTGAATAATGATGAGTTTTTCAGGCTATGGAAGAAAAAACGGACTGATATACTCTTTTTCTGCAACCGCCAGAAAATTCGTCCATTTTGATACCAAAGTTAGCACTTGAATTGACGTTTCTAATACAGACACAAGAATAGGCATGTTGCTAGGAGATAAAGTTGAACTTTAGCTTCTAGAAACTAAGAAGTATTTACTAGAGGTCATCAAGAATAAACAACATTGTTATTGTTGGTTATTTGGGACGCTTACCTGATTTGTTCCAGATTTCGGCAGATTTGGCATTTCATATCCATGCTGGAGATATAAATACGTCATATTATAGTTAAGTAATTCTGTATTGATCAGGAAAGCCTTCAAGATTAACATACTTGCTTGATCTGCATTTCATTCGATATTATCGGGATTTGATTGATTGGATAACTTGTTTTTGAATAATCACGGCACGGAATATGGAGAGAAATAAATAATCGCTATTATTATTGTTGATATGCTCACTAACCTAACATTTTCCACGTCTTGTTCTTATAGCTGGCACTGACGCGGTATTTGCCATCAGAGCACCTGGTCCATACACAAATATGTCACTCTGTGGTTGTATTTATATTGAAACTAGAATTCGAATATCCTTGAAAACAGAATAAACCTGCTTGGCTTCTGATGCAAGTAGAATATTCTCACCACACGGACTTTTTGTTGCATTGCATAGGTACATATGGCTGTGCATTGGTGGATACTTCACATATTTATTTGAGTTAATTCTTTCGGTTGCAGTAAAAATAGCATGTTTCATTCGGATCAAACAAAGTGTCATTTTGATCCAAATAAAACAATCTACATTTTTTTTTTAGCCAAAGTTCTCGCTACCACAGAAATCATATACATGTATACAACATGGTATAGTTATATCATTATCACCCAGGAGCTAAGATCATGTCAGGAGACTTCAGCCGTGGTAATGATATTATATGAAAAATACGTAGGTAACAAAAAAATTTTCCGAAGAAAAAATCCATCGCATGATAAGTACAAACTTACCCATATAAATATTCAAGACGTTGAAGAATTGAAATAGATAATAATCGATCCTAGAATTCTGAGTGCTTGAATCCTATACAAATTAAAGTTAAGGGTACTTACACACGGTAATTTAGTCATAAATTAATGCCAGACGTGCCGTGTGTGGCATTATTCGCTCGGAAAACATTACATTTGATAGTGAACGGAGCTCTAAGTGCTGGAATAAATCTGGCAATCAAGCTGTCAGAATAAAGATTTGCTCGAAATAATATATTATGTGACGCAGTGAACGGGGATTTCTTTTTGACCAATCTGCATACAGACAGGGAACAAAAACTCACTGACACCAACTGATGATCCACATTTTGGGTGCACGCTCTGTACGAAATTCTCATCCAGAATAATTGTTCTTTGAATTAAAGTGCACTAAAAGTCTTTTGATATATTGTTTTGTTCTCTGAATCTGCATGATCTGATGATGGAAAAATGACCTTGAAATCTCATGTAAAGAGATCTCCATTGACCCATTGTAACATATCTTCCGTACCTGAGGTAGCAAGCGACAAAAGGTGAGTTTTGGATTTGCTTCAAATTTTTGGGTGTTAAAGAATCTTTGGGATATTTCCCCCGAAAAAGAACTCCAGAGATCTTCAAATTTTGTATTTCACAAGGATACGAAACGAGAACACAAACAAGGGTCGCCTATAGAGCTAAAAGCCTTCACCTAATAGGCTGATTGGCTTTGAACAACACATAGTAAAACTATTGATTTTGGCGAGATCTTCAAATGCTTGATGAACATGCTTTCTTTTGTTATTGAAAAGGGTGGAAGTTGATGAGATGAATTTTGCATCAATCTTCCAGAACTAGGACAGGTTGATGTTTTCTATACGAAGAAACTCCATTCTATCTTTTCGGTTGTCGGGACTCCGAAAACAGGAAATATTTCTAAATTTGCGGCAGTTTCCTCATCCAAGCCCGAATTTACATGAGAGTGATAAAAATAAATTAGTCAGAGGGAAACGACGTTTATATCCCTAATGCATTTTTCTACACTAATAGTCGGGAAAATTGCTAGCAAAATGTTCTCTACGGAATATCTTGTATATGTACGTTTTTGTTCCAATTCAGTATAGATAGAAAAAACGAATTAACAACGTTTCTGTTCATATCTGTCGCCCACTCACTTTCCTGTTGAAAATGTCTCGTGACATCGTCTAAGAAACTTTAATAGGCACCTTTGAGTTTATGTTCGCTGAAAAAAAATCAACTTTCGCAGGCACTGTGAGCTCGCAGGAATCGCAGGACGTAATTCATCGTCACTAAATCACCGTCTCTCCTGCTTACGGCATCTTTCTGGGAGGATAGGCTCGCTTAAACACCTATTACAGACTCGAGATTTCGGATTACGAGCTCAAATATACTGTCTCGAGATTTTTATATTATTTAATATGTCGTCCCATATTTTACGACTGCTTGCCACCCTTTTTTCACTCAATTATCATCCATCATTTTCTCTGAATCTGCGAAACGTGATTGATTGGATAGATGGACCAACAGATTCTCATTACCCGCTTTATAACTACCTTTTTTATTAGCACGATTGAAAAGTGAAGTTTTTGATAATTTGGTCGAATAATCAAATACATATATAATGAATATACCAGAAACCTGGATACGTATTTCGGCAACCAGATTGCCATCCTCAGTAGAATTGAAAATACAGTGAGATGCAGAAGTGGTAGGGTTTCATTCGATCTTTTTAATGGTAGAAGATTCATTAATACAAAGTGCCTCAGAAGTCAATTTCTTTAAATAGGACACTAAACAAATTTGATAGATGGTTTCATTTCACAAAAGTTAGAATTATGAGCAATCTTAAATTAGTATCTCGACTATTTGCGCACAAGGTCAGAACATGACTTCACTCTCCTATGGTAACTTCTTGAAAGCTTCTAATATTTTTTTGTAATATGTAAAATGAAGAAGTAACGGGGAGGGCGACGGAGTTTTGGTCCTCACTGTATAATAAACATAGTCTCTCCGGGGATATTCTCGTTGATTGATATATTACGCTTAAGCGTAAGCGTAATATATCAATCAACGATATTCTCCAGAATATATACTGTCTGTCTCGCTCCTGCTGACAATTGGGGCAACTCTGTTCATCCTGGATCACTTATTTATGAGATATAGCAGTTGAAAGGTTTGTTCGGCTATGAAAATACCATTTATTTAGAACAAGAAACCTATTTGTATGCCAAACAACTTCGCTTTCCTAAAATAAACGATCATTTTGACATATTCAACAAAACTGTTTTCTCAATGTAGTGTTTCTTTTGAGAAAATCATTTTCATTCACTAGTTACGTTACTCATGGGAGCAATCGTGAAGGAAATATAGATGAAATCCTGTACAATCCATATTTTTTAAACTTCTTCTATACTTAGCTCTTTCCACAAAAAGTGAAGAGGAATTCGAAAGATGTATAGGAACGTCCAACTTTGAAGCTCAATTTGTAAACTTCGCAACGGTAGCTGCAGTTGACACGGCTGTTGCAGTTGCAGCTGATAAAATATTTGTCAATTTATAAACTACTCACTGCTGCAAGCCGTTCACAAGGAATAAAATGAGTAAAATTAATCAACATTCATTTAAAAAAAGTTATTTGCTTTCACAAATCGGAATAAGGGTGAAATACACATTCAATTACATAATGAAGCTGGCTCTGATTGAATCTACAACGAGTATACATAGTCTTCTATATAACAAGACTCCAAGAACATACTGCGCAGGTGCCACAACCAATTTTGATGATCACTTGTTGGTACTAAAAGTTATTCGCGCATCCTCAGGTCCAGGTTATTCCATTTCTCTTTCATCTCTTGGTGCGCACGAAAGAAAATTCCTATAATGTTCGGAGAACCTAGGGAGGATAGGGAGAGAAGGTAGGTGTTGGATTTTTTTTCAACTTTTGGAGGTTATGAGTTCTTGGGAATACTTCCATTTACGAATAATTCCAAAGCTTTGCCGTTTTATAGACGAATAAGTTTTGCTTAAATATGTGGTGACTGGAAATGTCGAGTAAGTCTGACTAGAATTGCTAGTAGATATTTCTGAGGAACATTTTCCGTGGAAGTATCTATAGAAAAGTAAAAGGTCGCCGACTTTTCTACGGTGTTCTAATGAAGTCGGAGGATTAGTGAGTATGGCATCATCCACCAGACGAATGGCTCTTCTCTGGATGGAATCTGAGAGCATCAGCGTTTATTTGGGTGCTGAACCCCATATGAGAGAACAGTATTCTAAAACTCATCAACGAAACCGAGGAATCGAGGTTTATTATTCTAGGAAAACACTATATAGCGATGAATCCGCAATTCAGTACAACATATTATATTGCCTTGTGTTGTACATACGGAATATCTGAATTTCAGAAATGTGATATGTGGCTGTGTGACCGAACTCGTGCCGAGCGCATTCACCACCTACCATTTACCGGCACCGAGTTAATTAAAATCGAACAAGCAGCGGTCCGCGATAAATCCCACAAACGTGCATAATAATATAATATACGAGGTGACAACGAAATTGTCAGCCAGGGCTTCATCCAGTTGCTCTTCATAATCATCAGACTTTTGACATTTGGATCGGAGATGTTAAAACCCATATTTTCCATGGAAAAATAATTGAATGTCACTTCCCGGTTTCACCAGAAATAGACCTAGGTCAGGAGTTTCGAATAGAACACTGTACATATTTTCACCCTATTCAGAAGAGTAGAAAATTCCCCTTCCAATGACATATCACAAGTGGACATTTGGATTTGAAATGGCGGCGCAGGAGACATTTTTTTCAAAATCAATATGGCGACACTGTGACGTCATCGATCGAATATTCCATTTATCTATATCTTCAATCCAAATGTCAAAAATCATATCATAAAAAATACACTCCAGCTAGAAATACGTTGAGGTGTCTGTAATATATTTCTTGCATATACGTACATGACGTCACTCATCAGCTAATGATATAATAGGTCTATTCAATCAACTCAATATGATATTTTTTGATATGGAACAACATTCGGGACGTAATTTCAGTCCATGATAGACTAGTGGACAATTTTTTCCTCTTTCGACGTATGCATATTAGAAATATCGAATTTATTCTTTCTGCATGACCATAAAAAAGAGACAACTTTTCCTAAATACTCTAACCCGAGTCGACCTGAATGAATTTTCTTCCTAGAAAGTATATTTTTCGAAAAATTACTTGAGAAAAGGAAGGAACTGTGAATAATTCAAAAAAAGTTGACCCTGGCGAGGATAGAACCCGGGACGGTGGCATAGCAGTCCGATACATAGTTCGCTGTAGCAATCACTCAAATGGAAATAAATTTACAGAGAGAGAATTGAATCTAGCACTTATCGCGTGTTGTGAGTGACGTCATGTACGTACACGTAGGAAATATTTTGCGTGCTTATCAACGTGCCTATAGTCACTTGGTAAAAATAACAGAATGTCGCCCTAGCTGGCCAATACTCTCGTCGTCACCCGGTATTCGAGGTGTTTACCCGTATAGTGATACTCACGTCGTCATGGTGATACCAGAAGATGTACGCTGGCGGCTCGGGGCTGAATCTTATCGAGCAGGTCAGGTTGATGGTGCTGCCCTTGTCCACGTGCAGATCTGGCCCTCCGAGAATTTGGGCGGTCGGCACTGGAACGCACAACCGTAACGATTACCCAATAGCTAGGGAGCCGGCAGACATAATTAATTACGATTTTTGTACCATGACTATAACGTCAAGGGCCGCGTCTGCGCTGTCAATTGAAAACGCTTCAGGAATGTTAAAATAGAGGTGTGCAGGTCATTTGTTCTTGTCTGCCTCTTGGACTGATGGTCATCAGGATCATATATCCTTGAAACGATGAATATCGGTGAGGCATAGCCATCCAGACCTCTGACTTTTTTAGTAATACATTTTTGAAGTTTGATTATGATTTAAAAGAATGCATTTTGAATGTACCAAGTGTACAATCCAGAATTGTTCGATTGAAGACAATATTAACCACAGGAACACGATGAAAATCGGAGAGACAGTCATCCAGACCTCTGACTTTCTCAGTAATAATCTTTAAAAGTTTAATTAGGATTAAAAAAAATGCATATGAAATGTACCAAGTGTACAAACCTGAATTGTTCGATTGGAGACTAATGAAGAACCACAAAAAAATATCTGCCACCATAACATTGACAGCGCATAAAAAATGTTAAAAAAGGGGTGTTAATCATTTGTCTGCCTCTTGGACTGATGGTCAGAATCATTCTCAAACCAATGAAAATCGAAGAGACAGCCATTCAGACCTCTAACTTTTCTAGTAATGAATGTGTAAAGTTTATTTATATTATTCAAAAGAGTGCACATAAAATGTACACTTGAATTGTTCGATTGAAGACAATATGAAGAACCACAGAAACATGGTCTGCCACCATGTTAGCGCAGAGTTTTTAATTGACACTATTGACAGTGCTTCAACAATGTTAAGAAAAAGCTGTGCAAAGTCATTTGTTCATGTCGGCCTCTTGGATTGACGGTCAGAATCAACCGCAAAACGTTGAAAATCGAAGAGGCAGACATCCAGACCACTGTTTATTTTCAAAGGCAGACCTGAATCTGAATATGATCGAACATAATTTGAATATAATTGAATATATGAATGAAAAATTCTGCGCTCAGAAAATGTTGATGGAAATAATTAGTTAATGTAACATATTCCAAATATTCGGGTTCTGAATCTGTCACCCGTCGTCCCACAGGAATAAAGTAAGTGCATAGTCTTTCTTTCTTAAACAATAATACCCACTTTCCCTCGATTCTGCACTTCTGAACTTCAAAAAATGGTTCACCAAAATGACTGTCAACTTCGTTTGTATTCGGGTAGTCATATAATGAATCGATTCGTCGCAACTAGAACCATGAACAAATGATTTGGAATGGCTTTTTTATTTTACATTTTCACAACTAGGTACATACATCCCGTGATAATGCAGAGCCCTGCATGTCTACCTTTTCGATTTTTATCGTTTTTAGGACGATTCTAACCATCAGTCCTAGAGGCAGACATGAACAAATGATTTAGCACACCTTCTTTTTATACATTACACAAAATGCATCGACGTTGAACCTTCATTAACTGGACCAAATCGAATCGTATTGATCTGAACTTCCAAGTTCCCTATCGATATGAAACATGAACAAATCATTAACCAAAATGGCAACCAGCTCCCTCACTATAATGGCGACCTATGACGGTCTTCGACGCGCTTATGGCGATCGTCGTCGACTTTCGGACGGACGTGATTGCCGGGGTTAGCCGATGCCTCGAAATGCATTACATGCAAGATTACGTCTGGGCTAGGTGTTGATTAAAGCCATTCCGGCTATCACTGGGACGCCATCGCGAAAACAAATCAAGTGTGTACGGGGTGTTTTCCAACTCCGCCGGTCACCGAATTTTCGGTCAAAACGACGAAACAGATCGATGGACACTTTGCCGGAAGTGGTCATTATGACGAAATACGCCAGTGGAAAAGACGCCGAAATGGAGGAATTCTAAGAAACTGACAAGGATTCGAATAAAATAGAGGTTTTCCAAAAAAAAAAATATTAGAACTAAAAGGAATTCAGAGGCATTTCAATGAATTCAAATGAACTATAATCAAAGAGAATGTACAGGTAAAAAAAAGAAATCAAAAGTAATTCAAAAGAATCGTTGAAAATCTAGGAGCATTTCGAAACATTTGGAGAAATTACAAGAAATCTAGATAAATTTTGGAGATTCCAGAGGAATTCTGAGGAACTGACAGGTATTCTGAGAAAATGGAGGTTTTCCGAATAAACTAACAGAATTCGCTGCATAAATCGGAATTGCTTGATATGTATAAAGAAAATTCAGCAACGTGTCCATTCGGCTAAGTATCATGGACCCATTCCTGACACTAAAAATTGAGAGTTTATATCAACATTGGTCCGAAAATTCTTCGTTAGGAAGCTGTAGCACCTCAAAAATGGGTCAGAAAATTCTGAGAAGTGGTTCAAACTATAAGGAGAAAATTATGAAAATTACTCAATTACTTTCTGTATAATTCCTTTTCCAATTTGGAATCTCGATATTCTACGTGAATTAAATAATATGAAGGAGCGGAAAAGTATTGTCTTTCAAAACACCCCACAGTGTCTAATCTAATGGGAAATGAAATTCCTCCTGATTGTTCAAATTCTTGTTCCTATTATTGAATGAAGAATAATTTTTCAGTAGCCCATCATTTCTCTTAGAAGAAGCAGCTCCGATGGAGCTTGGAAACACCCTGTATGTAGCGTGCCTCACTTTTCATGATAACATCCCCGTATATATTCCGTAATTATTGAAGTGGATTATCGAAATTCTCTCCGGAACAGAGATATTTAACCAATGATTACGAAAGATACGTGGGTGCTTTCATGAGGGGTCAGACAAAATTAGAATTTTCAGAATTGAAAATTTTTCAACAGAAGTTGTGGTCAACATTTTTAATTCGAAAAGATTTCCAACCTATCCTAAATAGATTTTTTCACAAATGTTGGTGTTTCCATGACGCTATAACAAGTATAGTGTATATCACTGAACCTGACTCAATATGGTGACTGAATCTCTCGAAACTCTCTCGCTTTTGCCAATGCCAGAATCTCTAATGCTATCTCAAAAACGACTGAGAATTTTGCAACACTACCTATAACAAGATCGATATACCACAGAATGTGACAGTTAAGGTTGAAATATCTCACTATGATTATGATATTCCAGAACAAAGATATTTTGGGTCTGTAATATTATGTTAGTCGAAGGTACAAAATATTCATGCCACATTTCAATCAATAAGTAGCTCAGCATTTCCTCATTCACTATTATTCTCATTTGTTACGAAATACTTGTTAGTATGCGATCACATAAACCACGTTAGTATATTAATTTAAAAGATAGAAATAACCTGTAACCTGGACCACCGAGTTTCTGTTTTTGCTGATTACAACTACAATTACATTTTTTGGTGTCCTCATCCTTGGCGGGTTCATCTCCGGCCAATTCCTCTGCAAGAAATCAAATATTTCCACTAATTTCTTTTCGATTATATATGGGAACTTTTTAGTCGTTAGGCTATGACAAATTACCTCACCATAACTCATCGCCTAGTATGTGTTATGATTAATATGCACAAATGAGGTCGTCAATCATGATAGTGTCCAAAAATATCACCAGATCTGATTCGAGATAAGAGTGTGTACGCTGTGAAGAAGACATTAAGAATGTCAATTATGTCCTAATGGCTGAAACGGTTTCCGGATAAAGCCATTTCAGTGACCAGAAAGAAAAATCGGTTGTTTAGTTTCGTCACGTAACGCGCTGCGATATATCATCAGTTTCTGATTTAATAGGACGATTTGCTTTTGATGTTTTATACAACACGGCCAGCAGAGATTTGAACAGAAAATGAAACAAAACACTTATTCGAATCGACAAAAAATCATTGATGGGATATTGCGCATCGAATTGCGTATCATATAAATGTGAAGTTGTCCCCGATGGCCAACATGATTCTGTCCAAACGAGAGTATGTCGACACACTATTGCAGAAAAAAATGATGATTGATTCATTGAGCAGCTTGATCTCAAATTATCGAAAGAGAATTATCAGTACCCACTCTTCACTACTGTTTGAACAACCTATCAAACTAATAATATCATAAAAATTCGATACTGGTGATTCATAATCATTTTCAATATTCGTTCTGCGACAGAAAAAGTTTTATCCCACAAATGAAAATTGCAGAAGGAGAACCACAACTTTACATTTCAAGATATTCACAAAAAATGTATCAGCAAATCTTGTGTACGAATCGATAACCCTTCACTACAGTTGTTATAAACACTCATTATAATAATATACCAAAAATAGTTTCGTTCATTATAAAGAAACTGCTCACAAGAAATCTCTTCCGGAATGTTTGAAAATTGTTGGTTTAGTGAAAAATGATGACGGAATAATTCGATTTCCTACCCGATTTTCTCTAATCGATGTTCTGACGAAGGCGCTGGTCCTATAAATAGCATAGCGTCATAAATTAATTGTTCAAATTGAACTGTCAGCCAGTTTTAAACATTTATATGGAAATTTCAATCCTGTAGTAAATCCGTGCATGCTGTATCAGGATATAACGCCCAAAACTTTACTACTATATCGAGATTTTGTGATAAAGGTTACGGAGACAGCTGACTACAAATTTATGTTTCTGTTTTCAACTGTGCAGTTTTACCTTGCTCGAGAGTCGATACATTATCCTTGATACTTCCGTTCCTGAATATAAGATTTCATATACCAGTAACAGGAAACGAATAAATCCACACTATTTTTTCCAGTATCTCAAATGATTGTAAAGATAAAGTGGAGTTGAAAAACACGGGTGGAAGCTATCAGGAGTAACACGTAAACGTATTGGCATCTTATATTTTATTCTGCTCATCTCGTTTCAAAGTTGTGAGATCCCGGTACACACTATTAATATTCATCCATTTTATCGTGATAGGAAATGCTGTAATCTTGCTGTGAACCAGTTAAAAATGCTAATACTTGTCTATAAAATTTAAGGACTCTCCCAACTTTAATATGCAATATCAGTTGTCTTATCTAAAATTGGAAACTTTACTTGAAATTCCAGTTTATACTTTCTCGGAATCGGAGGCTATATACTCGAACTTCTTCGATCCTCAGCTGTTGACAAATCTCCATTTATCTTTATTTCATCAATTCGAGTATGGGTTTCTTATATTAACTAAAAACATTCGCATTGATTTTGAATGTTGCTGAGTTTGGAATTCAATCAGAGGAAACTGAAAGCTATTCAGGAATGTCAAACTTCAATACTATACAGGGTGTCTCGAATTTTCATAGGAAGATTTCAACCACAGATTCTAGAAACGAAAATAGTGAAATGTCATGAAATAACCAAATTCTTTACATGCGGCTAACTTTTCATGGCCAATTCAAAAATGTTGAGAATTTGCCAAAATTTCGAACAGGGGCATAGGAAATAGGTGGAGCTAGGGGCACTTTTTTTATTTCATTAAATTTTCTGCAGTTTGACCAGTAGATATGAGACAATCATATTTTTCACTCTCAAATTGTACCCGTGGTTAGTTTCGATAGCACTCACCATTCTCGAGATTGAGTCTGCTCCGTAATAAAAATAGTACGTGTTCTTTAATAGGGTACTTATATACCATATCATTTTTCAATTTATTCTTTTTATTGCACCCCTCATATTTTAGATCAAACATCGAGAGTACATGTTTAGATTTCCATATTTCCTGGTCAAACTGCGAAAACTGAAAAAGTTGGGAGAAAAAGGGACCCTAGCCCCACCTATTTCCAACACACGTGATCTAATTTTTTCAACATTCTCAACATTTTCAATACATTTACAAAATTTGTTCATTTTATCACAGATGGTTTGAGAAATATTAACATAAAACCATCATCTCGAACTCTCCATTAGATGGCTATAACCCACCAGGGGCCATTTCTGGACCCATGTATATATAAACTTTTTTCACTATTTTTCTTACTAGAATCACTAGTTGAAATGTTTTTATGGAATTTCGGGACACCTTGTATAATTCTTAATATTCAGATGCATTATGAGACAACTTTTGAAAGGAAATATGAGAACATATTTTTGAGAAGTCAACGTGAAATGTTCGCAAGATAGTCTTTCCTGTTTGCACAGGCAAAATGTATTATGCAAATGAGATGATTGGACAACATAGAAACGAAATGATACGACCATATAATTTATGAGGTGTAAATGCCTCCAACTGGTCATAAAAAAAAAGAGATAAGGGGGCGTACTCACCAACAACGTTGAGACTAACAAAATAGCTTCGCACAGGCTGGGTACTAATTTGGCATTCGTAGATTCCCGCATCTCTCTTTTGCGCCCATTTAATCTGGAGCGTCCATTCGTCGGTCTCGGGGTGATGATTGGCTTGGAAACGTTGATCGCTCGTGTAAGTATAACTGCCAACCGTTAAAATGTGAATGTCTCTGTGCCGGATCCAGGACACCTGGAAATGACACACAAGCATTTATTTCGATTGAGATATCCCCCTTGTTGGAAATCATTTATTTTGGGAGTGATGGTTCCCCATCAATCATCTAGGCGGAGAATGACCATCAATGAATCCATTATTCAATCTAGTGTAGAAGTACATACAAAATCTCCACTACAAATAATCTCCTGAATGATTAGGGGGAAATGTTTCGGAAATCAATAGTGTCCATCACCAGCCAAGAGATACATAGTCCTACAAAGAATGACATTTTTAGACTACACTCACCGGCAAAATAATCGATCCACTCAAAATATTGATAAAATTTGATCAACGATAACTTCGTTAATTCATGTCTGATTCGTTCATTTATGAACATTTGTGGAAATTACTTCGACCTATTCATAATTATGTTGAACTATTGTTCAGTTGTCACTGTAACTTTCTGTTCTATCCGAGCCACAAGTTCATGTTCCTTGATGTTCCTGTGTGTCCTATGGTATCTGTCTTTGTCCATTGTCAGTTCAATTTTCGATTTTTCAACATTTCGTTTATTCTGTTCCAAAATGGAGTGCTACATGCAACATAATAATTTGTATATTCCAATTCATGATATTTTTCTTGTTGTTTTAGATAGCTATAGTCTAGAAATGTAATCCTTTATAGGACTATTTTTATCCCATCGCTGATGATGGACACTATAAGATATCCGAAATACGTCCCCCTAATCCTTTAGGAGATTAAACGTTATGGAGATGATTTTGTGTCTGTCTCATAATCTATCATTTCGTGAGATTTTCGTTGATAATCGTTTTCGTTAGGTTCGATGAGTATTTGCTTCAGTGTAATTGAAAGCCTGAAGTTTCTTGTTAGTGCACAGCAACTGGCATTAAAGCTGTCTCGAATTGTATTCAAATGCACAACGTTAAACTGTGCCTTCTTGTTAAACACTGCTGAAGGCCTATTCTAGTCTGTTTTCAGTCGTTTATCTCAACAAACTTGTGAATCCTTCCTAGAGCATTCATAATATAATCGTGCTCAGCGAGATTTGTGAGAGGATCACATCAAAGGAATACATAACATCAGCAATCAGAAACCTCTCATTTCACTCGATATAGAAAAACTCGTACGAGTCGAATGATGAGTATTCATCATGCAAGACCACCGTTAACATCAGAATAACTGAGCCATGAAAATTCTAATATGCCTCTACAACTCAAAGGACAAAGAACTGGGTTTCTCCGAACTGCATGGATTGAATTAATTTGTTTCTTTTTTTTCCAGGAAAACTTGAAATACTCACATTCATCGCGTTATTTCTTTTGCAATTCATGCAAACCCAGCCTCCTCTTGGTTTATTACTGTCTCATATGCCCATATACTCGGGTTATTTCGAATGTACACGAAGTTAAAATGACTACGAAGTACGCAATAAAATATGTTCAGTTATAAAAATTGTGTTGGTATGAAATGACAGAACTAAAAAAATGCAATAAAATCGGACAGCGCTCCACCAACGCTGAATTATTGATTAAACAAAAGATGAGTGAAATTTCTTCGGAAACATCTGCAATGCTGCTCTTTGCGGGTCTATTAGAACTGATACCAAAATCTAACATAATTTATACAGGGTGATTTATTAAGAATTTGCAATCTCCGAAGTACATATAGAGAAGCGCAAAATATGAAGATTCAGCATAGCCTGAAGCATAGCCAGCATGCCCTATATGAAAATGTTGCTGAATTAGGAGAAAAAAAGGGAAACATTTTATTCTGAAATTTCTCAATAACTTCAAGTATTACGTGTTTGTTGTTGGTATTGTTAGTGATTGTCAATAATAATCACTATCTACTGTCATTTTTCCAGTGTCACTTGGCTAATTCAATAATTTGATATAATAAAAAAAATGATGAGTGACTACACCAGAGCTTTTCAGGAGCGATTAACGCAAAAACTAGATAATTCTAAAAAGTGTTGAATTTTCGGGTAAATTTGAACGGTTTTTCAGATTTTCAACCTATTTTAAACAATATTCAATGGACGAAGAAGATATAATGTGATTTAAAAGTTACAAAATCGTATTCATCATATCAACAACTTTTTATGCTCAGGCTGTTGAAATTTACAGATTTATTGAGAAAAAATGAAATCTTCTCCTTGAAAATCCTGTAGCTTTCATACCCGCTCAACCAGCCTCATTTTTATAAGCTATCATGTAAGGCAAAATATTCATATTTTGTTGTTTACTATCTGTAGTTCGGAGATTGCCCATTTTCAATTGATCACGCTGTATAATTCTACCATCATTGATAACTGCCAGAATTAATTCAGTGAAATATTCTCACTGTATTCGATAAATAGGTACGCTCCAGTTCTTCCTTGATAGGCAAATACACTGCAGCGACATCATATTAATACGTCTCGGCAAAATGTAAATTTAATTCCATAATAAGTGTGAAACCGTGCTCCTTCGGGATGACGTGTCTAGCAAGGAATTTGCCAAGATATTTCTATCATCGCTAACGTTTTGACTAGACTATCATCTCGACTTTCTTATTATGTCCAAAAAACGTCTCTGAATGTCAATGAATATGCCCATACTCGCATTTGTTAAAAGGATGCACGTTCCGAAACAGCTCTGCATATCGTGCAATTTTCATTTCTCCTATTCCTCGAACTCATGAATTTTTAATATACCATTCCACACAAGATAAACTCACCATCACAGAAAATTTTGTAAAATTGCTCACTTATTGGATAAAAATAAAATGTTGATATGAAAAGTGAAGTTAAGTTGGAAAAATGTAGGCCTGTTTGATTATGTCTGTTGTCTCTGTTAAGAACATGCGATGAACAAAGATGCTCATATAAATCAACTTCAGCATGTTGAGCCACACTGAACAAACCTTAAATAATCATTCATTTATTCAAATTCTTGGATTTTCTCTCCTCGTTTGTATAAATACAAATATCAGTATTATTTCAATATATTTGTAGTGAGGATAGATCATTTATTCCAAAATGTCACTGCGTTTGGAATTTCACTATAAGAGAAAAAATAAAGATTCACTCAATATAGTCGCAGTGGAGGTTTGAACAATGTCTGAAGTGTCAATTGACGAAAACGAGAAGACAATTAGGAAAGAATAATTCCCATTTATATCTTGAAACAGGAGCAGATTCGTTCATGAAACGTCCAAAGCTAAGTGGAAATTTGATATTTTTTCAATATTTCTCTTGAAACATTTTTGAAACAGGGTATTTGTGACTCTCGATTGGATTTCTGTTTTTGGTTCATCATGGTGAAATTTCAAACGCAGTGTCACTTTGTCCCCATTACAAATACATTGAGATATTTTTATTTTTTGAAACGAAGAAACAAAATCTCAATGATCCAGAGAAATGAAATAATAATGAAAAATATTATAGCTCTTGAGGTTTATCTTTCCATAGTTTTCTTTCTACTATCCCATGAGGAGAAATTATTATGATGCATTCATTCTTCTTCAATATCGAATCGGAAAGTCACTATTTCTATCTTGAGAAGGCCAAGAAATCTTGATGAAGTTTTCGTTCATTCAGCTTCCAGTTCTAGAGTTGAATCGTACCTTTTTGTTCAATGGATAATGAACTCTCGAAGAAAGTTAAGGCAATTCTTAGGCCCGGGGTTGCATTCGGTTCATTATCAAATTACAGAATTACTCGAGAAGAGTAAGACCAAAGTTTCTCATCCTCCGCAACTCCCAAAAACACTAGAACATCCATGGATTCTTGAAAATTTTGTTCGTCATAAGCCCACAACCCTTGAGTGGAGTTCATTGAGTATGAGAAGTCTATAAGGAAGTTATGTCGACCGTTGTTATTATACTGGATATTTTCCAAACGGGAGCAATGAATTGAGTGGGTATAGAAGGCATGAAAGTACATTTTTATAGAAAACAAACATTCTAGAAGATATGGAATTTGAAAGTTTGCCTGTACTGTTTGTAAACTATCGATTGAAGGTTAACAGCCAGACATTCGATGATAGTTGAAATGGTGAGAGCTCCTATCAAAAATTGATTGAAAATAATTTTCATATGACGCTTCAATCTAGGAAGTATTATGCGCACAGACATAGAGCGTAGAACTTGATGATATTGACATATCGGCCATTATTCAGTCTTAATAATTATTGCCCCATTATGTCCCTAATATCCATTATATGCAGCATCAGAGATATGTAAATTTCGATATGATCACAGAGTTCAGAATGAGGGCAGACTGTTCATACAGATAATGACGGCCATTAAAACAATACACCGAAGGACTGAAATTCCCTCATATTTTTGATGTACTCGAAATCATCCCAGCTTACGATATTATTCTACACGAGTTTATCATGAGGAACGAGTTTTCAGTTCGAAAATGTATGTCCTGAATTGCATTTACCAGATATCGTGAGCATCAGGATGAAATAATTGAAAATTGTACAGATCATGAGTAGAATTGATTATAGATAGAACATAGAATCCTGCTCGTTTAATACGTAGTCAACATATTATACCATTGGTGAACGAGGAAAGAAAGATGAAGGTGCACAAGGTAATCTAAGAGAAAGTCTACTTTCCTCCGATTCTGAGAATTATTCATGTAGATTTCACAGTACACTATACAATTTCAACAGTATATCTTCGAATTTCCAACTGTGAGAGTCTGACGGAAAGTAATTTCGCCTTTCATACCGATGAAAAGCCACAACTTCGGAACTAATCAGGCGAATATGAAAAAAACTTCATTAATGTATTCATAAACACAATTCAATGAGTGAAAGGCAACACCCAAATGGCGGAACTTACATTCAAATATAGGTGATTTAGTTGGAAGTTATGCTAACTCGGAGAAAGGCGATTCGGAAAAGTTTCTTTTCCTGTTAACATATTGCACGAAACATTTTTCCTCATGAATTTGCGCATTAGAGTTTGTATGATTTGAACAGAAATATGCGTGACCCATTCCTTTTCACATTAGATGAAATGATTTTCTACCATATCAAGCGAGTATGAGGCATATCATTTCCATATAAATAAGAATAAATAAAAATAACAGCAATTCATTATGTACCAATGTTTCCTAGTGATATGATATTTGAAAGAAAATATGAATCGGTCTCACATCATTGTTATGGATCGTGCAATAATCCACCCTCTTCCTGAACATACATCATGAATGTTTCCGAAAGTAGATGGTTGGAACCTTTTTCTTCCAAAGCAAATAGATACTCAAGGGATTTCGGTATCCAAAGTGGAACAGTTACTGGGGAATATGAATATATAAGGACGGCTCGCGCAAACTTTACCAGTACTTCGAGGGTAATCACACTTACATCCCCAAATTTCAATTTGGCTAAGAGTTACCGCGAACTCCTAAGGAAGAGATTATCACATATTAGACTAATTGTACAAGCTAGTACTTTGAGAACGTATCACCTAATTTCAGTTAATTTTACTTCTTACGTCTTCCACTTCTGAATTGAATAATCCACTATGAAATCATTATACAGGGCATCCACTATCACCTCACGAAGGCAGAAAGGCACAACAACCAAATTCGAACGAGAATTGAAGAATAATGAAACAATCAAGCAGTGGAAGATCGTGCAGACTGTGTATACTCAATTATGGAGCTGTGAAAAATGGGCGTACGGAGAAATTGGAATTCCCTAAGAATTGTTGGCGCGAAGACAGACTTGCTGCTAGTTTTTTTTTCTTTTTCATACTGTTTGAAGATTGATTTCCCTTCAGAAAAGAATTTTCCATTATCACAGCGTTCGAATGTTTCCTTCTTCATCGAGAGATGCAGACCCCTAAATTGAGTTTTAATTAAATAAACTTCGATACTATTTTCGATTAAATAATACTATTATAGTTCTTCACCAACGATGCAAATATCAACAAGGAAACAGATCACAGTATCATGCTGAATATTTGTTATACTCAAGAAGAACTCATGAGCACTTATATGAGTAAACTTATTCCGAAATACCACGAAGGAATCTGACTTCTGTCAAGGTGTTATTCGATCAGTATTCAAAACATTATTTCATTATCACATCTGATAAATACAACATCAAAGTGTTGAGGATATAATCTTGAGGTATTTGGTTTGAGAACTATAATAACCGGTGGAATTTAATCGAAATTATGAGCTCATAGATTGGATCATTCTCAAATTTGAGCATTAGATAGGTTAGGCCAGCGATAAAGTGATTCATAATTATGATCTCCAGTGGAATTTTCTATATACGAGACAGGTCATCCGAAATGATATGGAAGTCAGTTATCATGATAATTTCACCGGGGTCGCGATCACTCGAATTGTAATCTGAACTATTCGATAATGACTATGAATTTGAAAAACTACATTTTTAACAGAATTCCAGTCAAAAGTAGTATGTATACACTTCACAGTATATTAGTATTTGAGTTAGAACATACATATTGTAAAGTGACCTTGTGAAAAATTTGATTGTTTCTTGCAATTTTTGTAAGAATATGTAAGGGTTTCAATGTGATCATGAAATATTCTGTATATTTTCGATCAGATAGAGTAGGAAGTTGGGAAGGTGCGAATGATTGTTCAAGCACTTCAAATTCTACTACAACGCTTACTGAAGTTGGTATCGTCAAGTTTCGATCATTCTGAAATATATGAATAGAATAGACAATTATTCGCTATGGTTTGGAACAGTTTTGTCGCAGACCTGTTCATATCTGAAGAATTGTACAATGAAGAGAGAAAGAAGTAGACACCTTTCGTGTGAGTGTTCCTAGAGTGTGTGCATGACCCAAAAACTCTGAGTAAAAACGTGAAGAGACAGATATCCAGTTTGAACCGCAAGGGAAATGTGTTATACATATACTGATAAAAACTTATAGTTGGTTTGTTCTATATCTCGTGTCACGTCCTACGTCCAGATGTTTGAAACTATTGAACGCCTGCCGGAAAATTGAAAATATATAAGGAATTCTATTAGAGAAGTGCTCTCCATAACATAGGAAGCTGCATAGCGATACCTATATATTCTTTCATCTCCTCTTTTCGTCGAATTCTCACATCTCCGATACTTTCATTTTTGATGCATATTTTCGAGCAGTTCCAATATTAAATAGTTATTCCAATTTCGAATATTCTGTAATCCAGAGGGATTTTATTATACGAACGGATCTTGAATTGCAAATGCGAACATTTAAGATAGAATTGTATAGAAATTGAGTATTGTTTCAGAATATTTACTATCTGGTAATACTAGACAAATGCTCGTTGTCCAACTCTGTTCGCTCATTATTTGCAATCAATACATTTTCATTCATATATTATGATCTTGAATTTATCGACAATAATTTGACAAATCACTCAATATACTCATTATAAATCTAAGATCTGCTACATTAATTATAACATGAATGGAAACAGTTTCTGAGGTACATTGTGAAACTTCGTACTCTTTCCTTGAAAACAACATACCCATGCACATCGCAACTACATTATGTAGAAGATACATCTTTTCGATTTTTCCATCGCATTCATGTCGATTTGTTTGCATCTTTTGTTAATATCGCAAATGCCGAATAAGCTCGATCCAATGTATCACGTTCGACTGGAAACAGTTCAGCAGTTTTGAAATCTTTAAACGGAGAATGCTTTCTCCCAGCAATTTATCATAAGTTCGACACCGAACCATGAATAAAGATATATAGGGTGTAAACATGTTTATGTCGTCTTCTCTGTTCGAATCGTCATACGATTTTATGTACTCGCCTCTATGGAAAAATATAGCGGTATAAGTTTCCCACTTTTATTTGAATTTTATAAAGCGAATGCATCGCGAGATGAATTCCACAATGGAATTGGTTTGCATTCTCGAAGTGTGGATGTTGGCTAACGATATACAAGGTGTCCCAGAATAACGTACCATAATTTAGACAGGATGAACTAGAGACCAATATAGGCCGATTGAAATCAACCTACCTCTAAACGAAAATGCACCGTTATATTTCCTGATTTCCTTGAATATTTCAGAATTCTTGAAATTTACTATCGTGAATGTGCATGGAAAATATGCCATACTGATTCATCAATATACGGGGAGATAGATATTTCGCATTCTCTTCGATGAAAATTCATGTTACTTTCTTGGAGTACGCTACCGACCTCATTTTCATGTTTCAATGCATGACAAAATCAATTATCCATCTATTTTCTAACAGGGGTTTTTTAAAATGTTTTTGGTTTTCGAGATTTCTAACGAATTTCATGTTGGTGCTTCTCCGTAGTTGTTTATGATGTGTCAGGAATATCATGTTTTGCAAGTTCCTACCTCATTTGTATTGAGTAAATGCATACAAATATCATGTTTATGAAATACTTTAGCATGTAATCAAGTTGTTGGTCATCTTCAAATTATTTTTTTCTCTATTAATTTTTTTCTTCGAGAGAATTAAATGAAATTTGGAAATAACCAGCACTCAGATCATACGATGAAGAGCTTGCGAAATGGTGAACATGATTAGCGTGGTCTAATCCTGACATTATAAGCAAGTATGGAGAAGCACTAGAATAGTTTTGTTAGATATCTCGAAAACCAAGAATAATTATAAAAAAAACTGCGGTTAGGAAAAAGTTTGATGATTGTTTTTGTCGTTCATTGAAGAAAGTAAAATCAATTTTCATCGAAGGAAATGTGAAATATCTATCTCAAAGTATAATTATTAAACTAGTATGACATGTTTCTCATGCATATTCACGATAGTAATTTGCCCTACAAATTTTAACGAAGAACATTTCAAAAATTTTGAAATATTCAAGAAAATGGAATTATTTTTCATCGCTCTCTCTCGACCCAACGGTACATTTCGTATTTATGGTACGTTGTTCTGGGACACCTTGTATGAATAATCAGAGCGTGAAGCTGAAAGAGGTACATTTTCTTTTCTTGATCGAATTACAGCAGAGTATTTAGTCTAATTGTTCTCTTCCATCCCATCTTGAGGGAATTGGAGAAATCCAATAAAACAAGGAACTTCGTATGTGCTGGTTCGGTAGTGTATTGCGAAATAAGTTAGTCAGCTTTTCGCCGTTCCGATACAATGTTCAAACGTATAGAGCAGCAACCTATTTGTCTTGTTTCCATTGAGTTCACCCTGCTCAACTACATATACAAGTTGTCCCAGAACAACGTACCAATTCTACAGGGTGAACTAGACACCAAATCAGGCCGATTGGAATCAACCAACCTCAATACGAAAATCATATGCTAAAGTAGTTGATAAACATGTTTATCGTCAGTAAATCAACACAAATGAGGTAAAAACGTGCAAAACATGATCATCGTCATAATCATAAACAAGTATGCAGGAGCACCAAACTGAATTTTGTTACATATCTCTGCAGTCAGAAAAAAGTGGGATAATTGATTTTGGTCATTCATTAACAAGACCCAATTCCCTGTATATTGATTGAATTGGTACGACTTGTTTTCCATGCACATTCATATAGTAAATTGCCCAACGAATTTCAGAGCAGTACCTTTAAAGGATTTCGAAATATCAAAAAAAATCTGAAAAAAGGATTGTTTTTCATCGTCAAATTAATTTCAATCGGCCTCATCCTGTTTTATGCTACGTTGTTCTGGGATACCTTGTATAACACTCGAAGGATCTCCTGAACTGGGATGACAGTGGATGTCTTATTCACATCTACAGGGCGGTAAAAATTTGCTACTCAATTAAAACTGCGGGGGATAAAAAACTTCAATTTTAAGCGAACCAATTTCGTTCAGGAACAGCGACCCCGTACAATGCTGAATTGATTCTCCATACCACAGCGACATATGTTGAAAATTCAAAATGTCACCGAGAGGAAATATCACGGTGCTTATTTTTAAAATCTATACGGCGCCAAGTAATCATATCCAGTGGAAAACTGGGAAAGCGTCGCTATGTCTATGTTGTGATGGCGTGGCTTCGGTTTTCGCGTCCGCTTCTGCTTTCCACTTTCCACTAGACGCTTTGAAAATACTGGGAGACCTAAATCCGATCACCTTCACACAACTTTCATTACCTAGTACGCTGTTCCGTAAACGAATCTGATTCTGTGGGTACACATCATTTTACTCACCTCAATGAATTTAGATCCACAGAAAAGTGTTATTGAAACGCCTATATTAGCTTGGTATGTATGTTTATATCAACGGAATTATCGAACGTGACCCACTTCAAAATGTCGAATTGAATTGAAGTACCGCTGACAATAGCATGATTTGATAGTTTTGTTCCATCATATCCTGATCAGGATCTTCAGGAAGAGCGATTTTTTTCTCGAGTAAAATGATGAATTTCAAATGTTCTGTTGGTAAAATTCTAAATGAACGTTTTTTTTTCCTCCGAATAACTTTTCACATTCCATTTTATATCCAGAGACACGGCAGTGTCTGGCACCAAGAAGTTACTCGTATGAAATCCAAAGAGACGATAGTGTCTTGCACCTAATTACAAAAGTGTTAATATATTTCTATGTTGTGTATAACACACTTTGATTATTCCATTCTCTACTTTCCCTTAGTTTGGCTATCTATAAAAGCTTGTTGTTTCAGTTTTTTTCAATCAGTACCAATAACTTGGAAGATTTCAATGCAGACAAAACACAAGCATGCCTTTTCTCTAGACAAGCCGATCTCACTGTGCCCAACATAAGCTTGTCAGGAGTAACCATACCTTTGAAGACATCCGTTTCGATGCTTGGTATTACTATCAGCAATAACCTTTATTGGGGAAATCACGTGAGATCAATTGCTAAAGGTGTATCCCAAAAATTTGGTTTTTTGTTTCAGGCCAGGAGCTATCTCACTTTCAGTCAGATGCTTATGATCTATAAGGCACAGATCCGACCTGTCATGGAATACTGTTCCCATATTTGGCGTGCAGCACCCAAATTTACCCTGAAACTGTTGGATTCTGTCCAAAGAAGGGCAGTTCGTCTCGTGAGTGATGCCTCGCTCACAAACTCACTCACTTCTCCGTAGAAAAGTTGGCGATCTGGCTCTATCTTATAGATATTTTCATGGACGATGCTCTTCTGAACTATAAACAATTATTCCTCCCTTGGCAGTCCCCGCGAGATTAACCCGTCGGGTTGAAGCTTCGCACCCCTTCGTGGTCACTTTGGAGACCTGCAGTACATCTCTTTCCAAAGACTCGCTCATCCAACGAACAGCGAGGCTCTGGAACACATTGCCAAGGGAGGTGTTACCCGAGGCATATTACCTCCAGGAATTTAAGAAGAACACCAATTCCTACCTTATTTCCCTTGGTTCTCACTATGTTCTCTGAACATTACAAGATAACCCTTTTCGTTGGAACCAGAACATAAAAAAAAATTGTATGAACGATCTCTACTCGAAGCTACCAAGTGTCAAATGAAATATTCATCAACGTTAATATTTGTATGTGTAATCCAGTAGGAGTGAATGTCTGTACTGAACTTGTGGACACTAGAACACCATAACGAGAACTTGACTATTCACAATAATTTACACACTCTACCTGTCATACATATAGGGAATTAACATTTCTGCATTAGTTTCATCTATAGGAAGGTATGGCATACGGCATACGGACAAGTTGAACAGCAAAATGAAGTGGACTGACAGCGATATCACATGCCAGTAGCAGCAGCCGTTCCGTTTTACTCCCATTTTAAAAAAATGGCTTTTGATGTTTGTAATAGTTCGCCTCCATCGCACCTCTCTGTTAGCATCAGTTATTTTGAAATGGCCGCTCGAAGTCTTGATACCGAGAGTTTAAACGCTATTGACTAACATTAAATGATTGACAGAAATTGATTAACTACCTACCTATACATCTATGTTTCGAGTTTTCGCCGCTATCGATATGCAACATATTTCGTTAACAAACCATGTGCATGGAAAAAAAACGAAGGAGATACTCTGATTTCGGATAATATATATAGAATATTCGATGACATTACAAGTAGCTTCTGGATTACCTGCTCTTCCTCAATTTGAAAATACAACACTTCTCTGTTCCATTTATGGAGCCTACAGTCGTCCAAGTGTTTTCCAAGTGGAAATTTAATCTGAAATTTGGGCACATTACGTAGATTTATTAAATTAGAAAATGTCTTGCGAACACAATGAACTTCACAACTTCAATGAGAAGAGGGTGTACCGAAGTAACGTTGCTTATTCTCTAACTGAAGAATAATTGCCATCATCTCTACTCATTCGTGAAGTGCTTCAATAATCGAAATAATACCCGATTCCACCCAAAACACTTAGCAATTACGATTTGAAAGGGAGAAAAACGAATAACGTTACATTTGAATGAATATAGAAATCGAGGAAAGGGTCTCATTTCGGGGCAAGTAGAAGATTATGCTTATTAGGTCGACTTTGAAGATTTTTTAGTCTTAACAAGGTGAGATACGCGCGACGAACAATACCCAGGGCCGTAACTAGGGCGAGGCCAGGGAGGACCTGAACAATGAATCTTCGGTTTATGAAAATAACGGGTTGAATTCAAGTAAGAAGAAGATATTCATTATCTGTATAGGGACTTAGTGAATGGTCGATTCATGAATCAAGATATTTGGATTTCAGATTGGATTAGAACATAATATGAGTTACAATGACTCAAGTTCGAAAAATGTTGTTCTATGGTATCATGTGTGATATTCATGAGATTTGAATATTTCAGAAAATTGTAATATCTACTCGAAATTTTTAGCAGTATCCTTCCCAACTCCATACAGGAGGAGTACAAGCTTCCTATCAAAATTAATGTCACTCAAATTGCCACTCGGTTTCGTAGTTATTCACATAATCTTGAATTTACCATTTTCATTTTCAGATTTCAGTAGTGAATACCATGCTCTATTCTATATCAACTGAACATGAAGAAATGCTATTGTCTCCGTTAAGAAGAATGCAAGCAGATTCCTGGATTTTTCTCTTCTGGTTGTTATCTTTTTTCCAATGATTTTAATATCATTCCAAAAAATCTAGAATAATGAACATCAAATAAACACAGAAATTTCCGATGGGAATTGTAAATAGTTTCCTTTGTTCGACTCACCGTCTTATTTCCCAAATTTCTAACTCGGCATGTGAGATAGGCTGATTTCCCAACGAGGGCTGTTACATTACGTGGAGTCATTGCATCGAAATAGGGTTCGAAGCGATTCTGTGGCATCGCAGGTGGTCCCATAGGCAGAGGGGGGAGGGTTTCGCTCTCGGAGAGAGAGTTGAAGCTCGTGCCAGAATTTGCCATTCCGCCCCTCACTAACAGCGAACCTGCGAAAAAGAATGGGAAATTGAATCACAAAAAAATACGGACAAGATTTTCCACTGAACGAAATGTATTCATTCGGAATCGTTATCATCTGCCTCGTGCAATTTTTCACTAATTTTATGGCCATCATTTCAATGGTATTCAGGGTATCTACTCATATGCGCGAAGCTACATGAGCATGATTGTTTTTATCCAAATCGAATTATTCTTGCTCATTGTATATACAACGTGATCTACACTCACATTCGAAAATTCAGTTGGTAGGTGCTTCCCATCAAATGGAGTAATAAAAAAATTAAGAAGAGAAATCTGGAAGAAAATCTATGTTTTCAACTGATATAACTTCATTAGATTTGAAACTGAGTCATATAACGAACTGGTGAAATCAATGTTCAATCAAGTCGTTGCACCGTACACTGCATCGAAAATAATTGATGTTTTATATTCTATATGACGAAAGTCTAGGATCACTGTTTATTTGAATATTTTTTTCAAAAAATTCCCGACACACGAAAAACTTCACAATGTATTTACATACATTTTGCAAGCAATATGGCGAATATATCCCTTCAAGGGTAGCTAAAATCACCATGCTTCTTCCAAATGGCTTGAGACCCCTCCATGGAAAGCTGGTGAGAAGAGGAATCCAGCGTACTGATCAAATTTTTTTTGTACGTTTGAGGGTTGCGTGAAATCAAGATATAATTTCAAAATTCAATTTATTTTCAACTTAACAATAGTTCAAAATGTTTTTTAAACAATTCATAGCAATTTTTATACAGGGTGTTTCCTAACTACGGTTCCTAACTGCAGGTGGTGATTCGTTAGGTCATTTTAGGAAGAAAAGTTCCTATTAACTAATGTCTGGAGTTGCTTCGTTTTTGAGATACAGGACGTTGAAATTTAAGAAAAAAAAACGGTAATTATGAAATATCATGAATATCCTAGAACCGATTTGGTTGAAATATGGTACTTTCATTTGAACTAATAAGGCGTTTATTTAGCCCTATTTAGATTGGAATTATTAGGGCCAGTGGCGTCTCAGTGGGCACCACAGCTAACAATATTGTGAAAAAAAAGTACGCCACTGACTTTTTTGGTAAATTTTTATTTTGTTTAGATTGAGCAACTCAGAATACAAATTTTTGGTCTCTTGCGTTTCCTTCATATCCAGCTTCGTTTTCGAGAAAAAAAAAATCAAAGCCATTGTATTGCATATCATGAACACCTGCATTGGAGAAATGAGTTTTTATTATCTCCGCCAAAAATTTAATTGACACTTGATATGCTGAAATTTCAGAAAATTTGACAAATAAAAGTACCAAATTTCAACAATATCGGTTCCAGGATATTCATGATATTTTATAATTACCGTTTTTTTTTTTTAATTTCAACGCCCTGTATCTCAGAAACGAAGCAACTCCGGATATATGTTCATAGGAACTTTTATTCTCAAAATGACCTGACACATCACCCCCTGCAGTTAGGAACCGTAGTTAGGAAACACCCTGTATATTTTTTATATCAGTGTTTTTATACAGCTGCAAAAAAAAAGTTTCTATGGCGTATTCACAGTACGAAACGTGTTTCGAAATATGTGGAACGCAGAAGTCATAGAAGGCTTTGTTTGCGAGTAACAGGGTGTTAAAGTTGAAAATGAAGAATAATTTTCATTGAAATTCTAGATAACCGCTAGAGAAAAATTCTTCATATTCTTGACATCTTCAAGGGGTAAGTAAATGTGATTCTTCAGAAAAACATGAAACTTTCCGTAGCTAAAAATCGAAATTTTGATGAAGATACTTTGGAAATATATTGAACTTTGAAATAATATTTTGATTTTATGCAACCCCAAAAGGAACTGCGAACTAAAATGTGATCCGATCTGATCTTTCAACCAGCTTTCCAATAAGGGGTCACAAGCCGTATAGGGTTGCATTTGAAAAAATCATTGATGCTACCCCTGAAGGATTATATTCTTCATTTGCTATACAAAATGATGGGGAATACATCAAAACGTTGAAGTATTTCGCGAATTTTCAGAAAAAACATTCACCTTCCCGCGCTAGCGAATTAATTCCAGTTGAAGTCTTCACACTGTAGATCTCGCTTGAAAATATGTTCACGTGGATGATATCGAAGTGTTGTTTTCTGAAATTCCTATCATCAATTATTGTATCCTTGTATTGTAAAATATTAGGATTTTAATTTCTGCTTGCCTTGGGAACCATATAGAGGTCGAAAGTATCACCCAGCGTGAATAAATTCAGGAATAACATTACAGTGCACTTTCGTGAAACATTATTTCACTCAATAATCAATAAGGATTGGCTCCACAAAAGATCCCACTGAATTATGGGTACGGGGCGTGCAGGTAGAATAATTCGTCTTCATTAAATTCAATCAATGCCCATAAACGTGATAATAAGAATGATTATATAACTGCGTTAAGCAAACATGGAAGTTGAAACTTCTTTTCAGAAAGTCGACTCTAATAAGGTATAATGAACTCAGATTCACCGAGAAAAAAACACAGCTAATGATTTCAGCGAGAAAGTGAACTTATACTTTGTTCATGCCCCGAAAATTGAAAAGGTGATTTATCTTAAATATTTTTTGTACCATAATGTCACCAGCATTTTCTCCAGTATCTCAATCAACTTTGGAATACCAAACAAATATAACCTAACCTGACTTTATGCTTAAAGACATACTTTGGATTATATTTTAATTTTTTCTTATCTCTGAGGAAATTTGTAATTCCTTTTCTGAGACTACATTCAAGAGTCTCGTTATTACTAATTGCATGATATTCTACCTATTGTTGTTTGTTCCAAACATAATTCTGGAATCCTCAACTTTCGGATACTTTGATGATATTCTGATGCATCAGTAATGATAGTTACTTCATGAAGCTATCATAACGACGTATCGAGACCAATAAACGAGACTGATAGATATCGAATTATAAGTAGGTAATAGACGATTTCGTGAGCCGGCGATATCTTAGAAATGGAAATTAGATTTTGGAACAAAAAGCAATTCAAGCAGGCAGTCGATACGTCGTTTGGATCCCTCTAATCTCGATTTGTATCACAATAACATGAAAGAACGTGATCAAATTGTCACAACATTTATATCGAGGACGACGTGCATTTCTCGATCCCAGTGCTTTGGATCAAAAGGAATAAGAAAAAGGTTTCATTTCTTCCAAATCTGTGGAAGTGATTCTAGCGTTCCGCTACTTCGAGAACATGATTTCGTAACTAAAAGAGATCTGGCATGAACAGAGTTAACACAATTATCAGCAGAAGAGCGAGACAGTACTGTTGACAATAGGCGAGTGGACTGAATTTTTTTATTTCTTAAATAGAATCATCACTCAAATACCTTTCATTCTCATTTTATAGGTGTGAATCATCTCAGAACATAAATATCCAACAAATGCTGAACAACATTGAATTCCCTTAGTAAGTGGGTACCTTTGCAAATTTCGGTAGTCATTGTGAGTGAATCAATTTTCAATAAAAATAACAGGAATTCAGTATTATCCTGCTATGAAAATATGCTCATTATGTAATACGAAATTCTCTTGTAGCAAAATGACGACTGGTTGATGAATGAAGAAGTATTATCTACAAATGAGGTATTGCAAAGACTTGAAAGAACCTTGAAATTAGGTGAGAGAAAGATACCTGCCGAGTATCTCGAATCTATATACCCGATATCTTCCAGAAGGCATGATATTACTGCAGTCACGATATTACATATTATAGAGGTGAGTTTTTAATCAATTATAATACTTATGTCATTGTTTGTGACCGTTATCATTTCCAGGAAAACTTCAAAAAGACGAAATCAATGCATGTGATTATTCTATAACCATTTGGGGTCATGATGGACTATACTGATCCGAGATGTACCTATACATGGGATTATTGTCAACTGAAGGAACAAAAATATATTTCTTCACGAATATTCTGTGGAGTTTTATTATCTCATTAGGAATCATTCACAGTTTCGAATCAAAAACATTATTATATTTTTAACTAAGCAGTCAATATTTTGATAGAAGAAATAGTGCCATTGGAGTAAATGAGCTAAATATTCATTATGAAAAACTCATAAATTCGGATCGAAAATATCAATGTGTTTATTGAAGATTGACGTAATTTTGACTAATATATCGTTCATTTTGAAATGAAAGAGAACATTTCTCAATAATAGTAATCCATAGTTGCAAGTCAAGAAAATTATTGTTTCCTCTTGGTAGATGGATTTCTCACCTCAAAATTATGGTTTTCCTGAAAAAAGTAAATGGTTTTGTCAATATGAATTAATTCCATTCTCACTTCAACATAACAGACGTCTCCAACCATGCATGTCTTAATTTTCCTACAAGAGACTTGTTGAATAAATCATTGTTTCGGAACAAGAATATCATCTCTTTCGTTACATACAAACAAATTATCTTCTTGGACCAATGCAGTCATGCTCAATTAAAGAGATTCTTTTTTTGTGTGAAGGATTTCCCGGTCGATTTTCAGGTGCTAAAATCATCAATAATGCCATGGTAGTATTCAATCGGATAAAAATGTACCGAGAGTGAACACTGACGTCAGGATATCGTAAGTAGAAGCAGACCATAGCACATCAGTTGTCATGTGTTGAGAAACAACTGGGAACTTCAGAAATATTAGTCATTCAATAGTTCATAAATTGTCAATTATGTATTGGTAATATTTCTATTCAGCAATAAAAAAACAATTATAGTCTCAATTTGTGTAAATAGCAATTATATTCATTCACACTAGAGGACATTTGAAGCGGTAAACGTGACAACACAGCGTACGACTTGTGGAAATGGTCTTGTCAGTTCTCAGCATTCAGCACAATGTTGCCAAGTCTTCAACATTTACATGCTATTTCGTCAAGGAGTATAAGACATATTTGGACCTGCTGGTGTGTTCGAAGAAGTCAAGAATTAATTATAATATCATGGGTTCCTCCTATTATATCTTATTCAACGACAGGAAGCTTACATCTTTTTGATAACTTGATTATAATTGGTGTCTTGACAACCTTGCTTCGTGAGTGGGAATGGAAAATTATCTGTCCATTAACGAAACAGCATAAAAACTGACGTCACTATTTATTCGACGTATCGCCAAATGGTGGTCATGACGGTGCGTTCGAAATGAGCTCTGAAATTCAACAATTTCAAACAACGTATAGCCTCATTATTTACATAAAAAATTGTGAGAAGTGTTGCAAAAATTAATGTCGGTCCCTAATGACAATGACACAGTTTAGTAATTGATTGCTTTCGTCTTATCAACAATCTCATCGTCAACCTTGCAGTAATTCCATTTTCCTTCAGGAGAAGTCAGCCATAACCGAAATTCTCAAACTTTCGTTGGCCACTATACCATGCCTACATCACAATATAGTACTCGTCTAGAACTTTGTAACATTCTGTGAATGCTTCATTCAACTTTGCAGAAAATAGACCGCAAGACGATTATTATAGCGCAATAGTTCTCTTGCATCCTTATTGAAGGTGAATTCGTACAAGCTAAAAACTCATCATCGGACTAAAGTTTCCACTGAGATGGGGAAATTCTGTTCTTGCTTGATCATGCGAGATCGTTCGTTCGAGTAATCATAACCGCAACGATGAATGGTAATGAAAAATTCCTTCGACTTTTGAGCTTGCCCGAAGAAAACTGAGTCGAGAGCTGAGAAGATCAATATAAGAAAAATTAACTGATCCGAAAGAACTTCAACATATAGAAGGATCGTCTTCCTCATATCTGAAGGCTGATTCTATTCAGCATTTCATTCCTGTTTTTTGGAGCGCACGAAAAGGAATCCCTATTATGTTCGAAGAACATCGTGGGTAACTAGGGAGGATGGCGAGGTAGAGAAGGTAGGTAATGGATTTTTATCGAACTTTCGGAGATTATGAGTTTTGGTGAAGAGTTGTTCGAGATATTTCATGGTTTACGATAAAAGGATGTGCTGACTATGTGCTTGTCGAGTACGCCTGACTGGAATTGCCGGTGATGGAATGATAGCAGAGATTTATGAAGAACATTTCTCGTGAAAGTATCTCTAGAAAAGTGAAAGGTCGTCGACGTTCCTACCGTGTTTCAATAGGGTCAAAAAATTAGTGAGTGTGCAATCACCAACTCGACGAATGGCTCTTCTCTGGATGGAATCTTAGAGCATCAGCGTATATTTGGGTGCTGAAACTGCTTAACCTCACATGTGGAATAGGCCGCATCTGAGCTTTGAAGCTCATGAGAAGCTGTTGACATGTAAGGTACCTTTCCACACGGAATAAAAATCCGATTTTTTGTGAAGCAGTTTCCGTGATCGTGACATGATCTTAATGTTCAAAATACAGTTTCAAAATCAAGGTGTATTTTTGCTATTATTCGCTTTCGATTTCCTTGACACTATAATATTATATAACCCATTCATCTATTGAAAATTGAACCGATGAAATTCTCTCAAGTACAGCAATTCTTGATATTCCTCTTTTTCGTTGCCGTTGAATATGATTGACACAAAAATAAATCTCATTTACATTGAAATTGGGAAGCACGCAACGTTAACATTCTTCGAAGAAAATTAATTTCGCCATCAAAAGAGTCAATGGGAATAATACGAGCACTTACTACTTCACGGTGCTGAGAACCTTTACATTCCGGGGTTTTCCCAAGAGTTCAGCAGCCTTCTTTTCAACGAAAAGCGTACTTTCAGAGAAACATAAATCTCATTCTATCACTTGAATAGTCCCGAAGTTTCTTTGGGATTCACACTTTTACAGTCTCAGATAAGAAAATACATTTGAAGTTTTCAATCACAAATCAAAAATTAATGCTACGAACACTTCATTTGACTTTCTGAAATCGGCAACTTATTCAAGGTAGAAGAAACGTTCCTTCGAATCAGACACAAGGATAGTTTCCTAGACTGATATTCCCAGGTGTCTATTTCAAGTTATACCAGTATTTCTATCTGCTCAAGCGTTTTCACTCTGATTTATTATAATCAGACTCCATTCATGCGTTAATATAAATGGAATATCAAATTTCTGTTAGAGAATATCTGGCATTGCTTGAAGTCTTCAACAAAAGGCGTAGGAAATGAATGAATCCATTTTTACATGACATTCAGGAGGAACGAAATGTTCTTCTCAGATGAAAGCAATGAAGCATAGGATAAGAAATCGTTGCTATGAATGAGCACATCATTTTCGCTTTTACATCGGAGATAAACGAATTGAATCAACTAACTGGTTTCGGTGTTCGATGATATGTACAAGTACAACTAAATAAACATCACTGTCAGCAAAGCAAATCCGTGTAGGAATTAGGGCGTTCGGTGGAGCGTTCATAAATTATGCACTGCTGGAAAATATTTATCGAGCTTGGAAAGTTAAATACCTATGAAAGATCAGAGACCTGGAAGATGGAGGGGTATGGAAAAGAGCTCCCTCTTGTAAACAGCTCTAAATCTATGCCACTGCTACTATGAGTATATTCCTTAAACTGTGTTTGAGAAATAGTGCTGCCATGGTAACGTGTTTGATTTTTTGAATATAATATACAAACTTGTATTTTTCTGAAAAAAAATAAAGGATATAGGAAAAAATTGCTGATTGCCAAATTTTATTCGTTAGGAAGACGAATTCTTCCAATAAAAAAGGTCTCATATTTTTACTGTTGATACAATTATTGTAATCATTGGACAGTTTGGAAACTGCGAATAACTCTCGCTCTCTCTCTCTCGAGTTAAAAGGAGATATACATGTGGTGTGTTTCCCATCCATTTTCATCCTGGAATTCTTACCCTTTCAGCTTGCCCTCTCACTCTTCACCTCTTGTCAGATTGTCACTATAAAGCGAAATTGTCTGCCATTGTTTCGGCGTTGATACCCCGGTCTTAGATTACAGCATTTCTTTTATATCTCCCGAGACTCGACGTTTACGACATTAAACTAACTTGACGTTTGACATAGGGGTGCTAATCGGCCATCTCTCAAATATCGCATTACTAATTTTGGGACACACTTAGAACCATTTTTTGATGATTTGTGGGATTATCTCCTGAACCGCCTGAAACATTTGGGTTTACATTACCAAAACGATACACTTCAGTCTTTCATGTAACACAACAGAAGCAAACATACACATATAGGCAATATCAATGGAATATTATGGATACACAGAATTGCTCGTTATGTTATGGAAATGCTATACCGCGAGTTTCATTTTTCAGCGTACCTCGAAAGAATATACATTTGCAATCGAGGCAAGCACTCAACATCTGACGAGAGTCATACTTTCTGCACGAGTATAAAAGACTTCATACAAAGAAGTGAAGACTTTTCGACGTTTCTGGAGCATAACAACTAACCCTTGCTCTGGTACAAGGAGCATTGAAACTGGAACAAAACTTCGTCTTCATGTGTCACGCATTTTAAACAGCAGTTTGTTTTTTTGCTATGTTTCATTAATTTTATTCTCCAAGTTACACGATTTAGTTCACCTTATGAACGAACAAAATACACATTACCATGGCAACACAGTTTTTTAAACACACCTTCAGTAGTTTGAGTCCTGCCCGGCCTGTCAATAGTAGTAACTGTCAACTCTTATTTTCGAATTTTGTTGCAATCAGTGGCAATCAGGATTATTCAAACAGTTTCTGTTTGTATCAGAATTCTTCATTAAAATGCATGCGAAATGTAACCGAAAGTGAAATCGATGAGAATGTTTTAGGTGCTTGTATATTTCCAAGAACTCTGTGTAAGAATGAAGCTGTCATATTTGTTGACAATATATTAATTCTATGCTAAGCATAATAATGAAGGTAAAACACAATATTTGAGCGAACAAAAATTATGCAGGATATGGACACAAACCTGAGGAATCGAAGACTTATTCATAAAGGTTAGTAAGCAAGCAATTTTAATAGAAATTAATGAATCCTATGGACTGGACACGTCTACTACCCATATCGCTAATACGTGCCTCGTTGGTTGCATGCAGTTACATAGTATTATGTATAATATTCTCAAATCCTTTTCCCTTCAAGTGATTTTGTAGGTTAGCAGATTTTAGGAATTATGGGATCTTGTCGAAGAGAGGAATTATGAGTTCGGAGAAAGAGTATAGTATGTAACGCGTTCATAAACTCTTCAAGACAATCGCTTATTAAACACTCGTTACTATTCTGACATTCATAACACTTGTTGTATAATATACTATATTATTCAGAGGTTGATCAAACTTTTTTGCCATGCGTTTTTCGAAGTGATTTGATAAACCGCTTTCAATAAAAATGCCAATTGAGGAATAAATTCTTCTGCGTAAAAACAGTGGTTATGTCACCTGGAATTCAGTCGAACAATTGGTTTCTTGTTGTTCCAATATTGCTGGACTATGGTGAGAAACAAAAACTGGAAAGCGAACAATAAACACTGTATGTGTATGCGGATACATCAGAGTTATTGGATCGAAATTGTTTCACATCATGCAGTTTGCTGGTTACGTTTGTGTAATTTTTATTATTTTCATAGGTAATTGACTGTGTTGTTGGGTGAATGTTTTCCCATTATGATTTTTGATTTCATATACCACAGTTACAAATGAAATGAACATGAATCATGGTATCATTAGGCATTGAAATGCTGATCAATATACTTCAAAAAGGATCTGATTAAATATGGAAAGAGAATAATCCCTATAAATATATTGTTGCATTAGGTAATGTTCTGAATCAAACATTACAACCATGAAATGAATTTTTTCTACGGCTATAATACAAAATTGCTCTTGTTTTACTGTGTTCGATACATTAATGAGGTACTTTGTATGTCATCAATTTCATTTCTGTATCTGATAATGACAATGACCCCATTGTGTTATTATTTGAAAAGAATCTCATCGCACAGGAGTATGAAATTTCAAGCAATGACAGCTCCGTCTAAAAGTTGAGCATTACTTGAGAGGAAATAAGATGGCTACAAGACGAAGAAATCAAAAATGACGTTGTTATCTGTTTCAGCTGTAGAAAAATTATAGTGCATAAATCGCCTACGGCTCATGCTGCAAACTTCATTCCTGTGGGAGATCATCATTCCGCGTGCTCGTTAAAGAATAACTAATTTCAGCCCGATGATCTCTGGAAAATTTATATATGAATCCAAATATATGATTTCATTTCATTATTCATGTGCTGACCCCGTAGCTGAAACAGTTATTCGCCAAACAGTTTCTGTAATGGAAAATTACATTTTGATTTTTATAATGGAACCGTGATTTAATTTTGATTGTGTGTCCAGTTCTTTCACGACTGAACCATGGAAACAGATTCTCGGATATATCATTTAATCCACTTTACCCAATACACAAGAACACTTCTATACCGCTGTTGCTTTTACTTCTTTCCAGCTCTGGAACTGATGGTAACACTTTCCGGAAAGACACTCTCGCAAAATGATGAGGACAATTCAGAGCTCGTCAATGTGAACAGACGGTTGGATCAGAATTTACTTCCGGTAACGTGTATTCTTCCTGTAGGAAATCAGTTCTTCTCCGTTATAGTATTAGTTTAGTCAATATTCTCAAGAAATGATACCTTATATGAACTATCTGGGATTCTGATGAACAAGTTCATTCATACATTTCGCTTGCTTCTCGGACAATTAAGGTTGCAACTAATCGACAGATTTCCCAATGAATTTTTAAACGATTCGAGCACACGGCTCTTAACGACCATGTGAGTTCCCAAGTGGGACATTTTATATAATTCATTGGCCCTGTTTAAGCCAGTTTACATCAGTTACAATGCAATTGGAAATAAATTTTGTAAGTTTCCTTTCGTAATTCGAGGAAGTTAGAAGAATGAAGCTTTTAGATTAGAATAGTTCTGCCAACCAACGAATAAAAATTACGTTTATTTATATTCATTTCTCATTCATATACAAATAGTGATAACTCCTAAAGGCCTGTTAGGCACTTTCTGAGATGTGAGTAAAACAATTTAGTCCAGCCCACTCCTCTACTTTCGTATTCCTAAGGCGATTTGAATATTTTCCTCTTATGATATACTACTTAAAGCTATCTACTTTGTCGAGAAGAAGAAAAAACAGAGCAATCATTCCTATATGACAAGTTCAAATTTTTGTATTCTCAATCAAATCTCCTTCTTTCTCTATAAACTCTTGATTTCTCTTTCTCAATTATTTTCAACTTACCTCAGTCCTTCTGATGGTATATCTGCAAACTGTCATTTTTCTGCGTCGAAAGTCTTCTAAATTTCTTGGCCTGAATTCCTCACTATGTACCCAGGTGATAATCCTGACTACCATCACGTCTGGTATTATCCGAATTCTTGAAAGAATTATTATACACGATGATTTGAAAGAAACAAATATTCAAAAATTGTAAAGTTGATAAAAACCACCCCTCATGATATATTGTTCTGAAAATCGATACAGGAGTATTTGTGGCTAGACCGAATCATTTGCCAATATTAGAATTTTTGCAAAAAAGGCTTAATCCGTTTTCCTTGATTTTGATGGAGTTTTTGTCATCGCAGTAGGCGAAGAAATTGTGATTGATATTGTTTTTGTTCGACAAAGTAAATAATCTTGAGTAGTATATTATGAGAAGAAATTACAAATCGTTCTAAGAATAAGAAAGTACAGGGGTGGGGTAGAGCAAAATGTAACACACTGTATGTGTCGGGTTGATATGCGACGGCCGCTGCACCTGCATCTTCAGTATTCCAGTTAATTCCGTGGTTAAGACGGTGTTGTCGTCAGCTCTGACCTGACATGCATCGAAGTCACGGATAGTTCTCGCTCGAATAACAAAAAAAAAATTAAATCATCCATATGATTTGTAATGGACAGAATGAGTAATAAAGACTTCTTTACAAGCAATTTCAAATTTCTCATTCTTGAAATTTCCCCATCAATATTCATTTTTTAGGTCAAGTTCATCCTTTTCACATATATGTGTGAATAGTACATAAAATTGATGTAACTTACTTCTTTCAGATATTGGAAATACTGACCGAACATATAAAAGTTATCACTTCCGACGTGTGATCCTACGCACAAGATCGTATGTTCATTATATCTTTTTATTCCATAGGCTCTATTTACTGGTTTGGATGGGTATACAGAGCACAACTTTCTAATGATATTTCTGAAGTCGTTATCTTTCGTTGAACTAGACATTTAATATTCATATTTAACGAACAGTATGCATGTGTTTCAGTACGGTCTGAGTTTCATTAGGAATTTCGCTTATTAGGCCTGAGTATAAATGGGGTCACACGAACAAAGAAGATCCCATCGCTTGTTCAATCCACCTTTCATGTGTAAAGAGTCGAATATAATGCAGAAAATATGGAGATGTGCTACAGGGACAGGACACTCCTATGGAACCATTGATTTTTTTTTTAAATCGGGATAATCTTCCATTTCGAATTGCATAGATATTTTTGAAAACGATTTCTAATGAAAATCATTGGAATTCTCTTGAGATAGTTATGAACACCAAATTTCATTGTGATCTTACAGGATATTTTTGTATCCGATGAGGAGAAATGATATTCTGCCTTGATACATTTTCATTTGACAAATAAGATTATCTGAAAAGGAATATTCTCAGATATATTATATACATACATATATAAAAATATCAATTATTTTTCAGTATATTCAACAGAAAACAATAACTACTTTGCATTCGGAATTTTCAACAGGAAAACTACTTTCCTGGCTATTTCCATCGTCGAACATTGAATCACATTTGTTGAACACCCTAGAGGATATGAAAATAAAAATCTTCTGAAATTGAGAATAGACAGATTTGTGATTGGGTTTTCTCAATTCAAAAATTATTTCCACGCCGTGTATGATGAATATCAATTTATTATCAATCCATACAGATTATCTGAGTAACAAGATGGAGAGAATTCAGAATTTGATGAAAATACACAATTTCGGCTTCAGACTCCCTCTATTTAGTCTTCATTTTTTAACGTGTCGAACAAGGTATTGAAATTTTCGTAAACATCCTCCAATCTATATAATCTAATTTCCATTTTCACAAAATCAAATTTCAGAATATGGGGAGATAAAATGGTCTCACAAGAGTATGTTTGCCAATTATTTGTATTGAAAAATGAAGTACATTTTTGAGGAAGATCCGTATCTCACTGAGAGTAAACTCACTTCAGACAATCACAAATTGCCACCACTTTATTTGAACAGACATTCTTTAACCTATATGCAGACGTAGACAAATTTGTGAGATTCCCATGTAGTTACCTAGTGTTATGGAAGAAGCATCTTGATTGAGATAAAACGGTAAGTTTATATTTTATATTCCTCAACATTAAATGGAAAATTCCTCTTTGGTGATGATGCTTTTATACAGGGTGTCCAGTGACTTGATTACCATAGCTTGAGGGCATATTCCTTGAACTACTTCAAGTCGAAAGTGCCTCATACACTTTTGTCTGAAGCTCTATAACTGAGAAGTATTGAGCAATATTAAATCTAACAGAAGTATGTAATGACGCAAAGAGAATGTTGAAAAAAGTAATGTGATATTTTATCAATTCAGAATTTCTTGATTACTAACACATATTTAATTGAGGTTTTTTTTCAAAATGCCCTTCCCCTCCTTCTGCTTCACATTTTTTTTCTAATTATTGAAAACGTTGATCCCCGAAAAATATCTGGGTAGTCTCTCATAAATGCAGCTGTAGTCATGATATTTTGAAGTAGCACATCTGTGGTTTGTGGTTTATTTGAATACAGTATAGGTCCTCCAAAGACAATACCTTTTGAAATCTACTGGTGAGCAAAGTTATTATTTAATTGCTGATAACTTCTTGACTATTGGATTTGAAACAAAAAGGTATTGTTCAAGGAATATTCTGTATAATGATGAAAATCCCCATCGAACAACTGACTGTATGACATTGGGACAAGACTTGAAGACGGTGAATATCGCATTTTTTCCCAATGTCAAATGGTCAATATTCATTGAAATCATAAATTTTATGGCATGAACTATTCCCAAGCAATGTTCTCACGTATAAATATTTCAAGAACTTCATACTCTAATAAATCAAAAAGCACAATAATTCGAATAAATGGCGGAGGTACATCAAGTTGATTTTTGATAAGGAATATTTATAACTTGAACAAATTGAGCGAGCCATCTTTGATGTCATAATTTTAGCTAATTCATGTTTATTTCTGATACAGCTTGGATATAGTAGGTTTGAATCCAATTATTAAGGCTGTGTCAAGTCATTCGTTCGACCACAGGGGTGATGCCAGGATGGCCAATGGTTGACTCAACTCCCATCAAAAGTTAACGTGGTACCTATGTATGCAGGTTTGAAACGTGACCGATGGTCAGACTTCATACTGAACGTATGTGCCCGGTCATACCACAGACTTGACACAGCCAAAATTTTGAATTTTCTTGCTAGGTGCCGACTTCACATATTTTTGAGAAAATCAATTCGTTAATTTTTTCCTTTTTGAAACTGAAACCGGTCATACTTGCATACAAAAATAATCCCATCGTTATCTGCTGTGTATAATTGTGTATGTACACCTACTCACAGTACCTACTTAGTGCAGACAATTACATCACAGACCTGATGGCCCTACGGAATATGAAGTTTGACGCGCCGCGTATATATTCGCTTATCCTCCGGCATTTGCGGTGATATATAAAGGAGTAAGGTCGAAAGTTGGTTTAACTGTCAAGCAGGTGTCACGCAACTTACGGATAATATCCTTAAGCTCTCGGCCGCACAGTCTGACCGCTAGTCCTATCCAACCCCAAGCTCATGCCCTATCGAGGCCGCATAATAATAATAATAATAATAATAATAATAATGATAATCCAATATTTAATCCATTTCGATCATTGTAATATGAAAAATCATAAAGCAGCGGACATTGCATATACAATATTCAGGGTGTTATTCAAGTATCCGGTCAAACTACAAGGGGCTATTATTTGAGAGACTTTCGGACAAAAAGTTGACATAAACATTGTAACATCCACTTTCAGTAAATGCTACTTTTTCTACGGAATATTGATAGTACCAAGTATTCAACTGACCTTTTGAGAGTAATTGATTCAACTCTGGTTTTAACTGAATGTATTTTGTGAACTTTCATCATCTTTTCACTATTACGTTCGCTTTTACTTTTATTTTCACTATTTGGAAAGTTGTGCAACAATTCTGCAGAATGCTTTCCATGGACTCGAAAGAGTAAGCATTTCTGATGATTTCATGAAACAATCTTGATGGAGAGATTGTCCTGGCTATTAGAGTCGATTTACTGTTTCTGTTAACACTGGAAAATTATTGATGTAAATTTCAAGAAGATATGTATAAATTCCAACTTGAGGTCATAAATTCAACGTACTGGCTGGACTAAGCATACATATAGGTCACCTGACATCTCACCAGACTCGTATACCCATGGAATCTGGAACCTGGAGCCCAAAATGATGATGAAATTGACCATGATGTAATTTGTAAGCTGGAAATATCTATGAGCTCTGGTCTATCAACATTTTCTGGCTTACTCACAGTCTTGCTGACATGAGGTTTTCTCTGCATATTATAAAGTTTTCAATGATCCTTTGAAACATTTATTAACAAATCTTTTATAATCGAAAATCAAGTACAATTTGGAATCTAGTACAATTATAAAATCATCACTCGATATTCTTATATCTGTGGAGGTGTAATGCATTATATCTAGGAAATATTCAATTGATTTCATTGATTAGATTTATTCAAAGCCCTGTATAATAAATATGCACACCTAGTTCCATTTCAGTTGCAGTCAAAATTATGTGATTCATGATTGTTAACAATATTACCAAGTTTCATTGAAATTGGAAAACAGAACTATGAGTATGGCCACATACATGAATAACATCCTGTATTTAAACAAAGTGGCTTATTGAATTGATATTGACGACAAGTGTATTCTGGATGATTTAATTTTCGTTTTTGTCAACTTCACTACAAGGAATGGCTAAAAAAATTCAGTTTTGTCGATTAAACTATACTTCGATTGGAATTTTTCACAATAAGATTTGTCATGTATAATTTTGACTACTTTGTTCAGTGAAAAGATGAAAACTTATAATTAACTAACTCTTCAGATTGATTATTTTGTCGATATGAATGAAACTTTCGTGATTATCAACATATTATTTGTTATAATTAACAAAAATGACTTTAACAAGTACATTTTTTTCAATGTGTAGGTGGGTATAATTATGAACATAGATAAAATATAGTCGAATTGAATATCACAGAGGGAAACTACCCCAATTGTCATGGATTTGAATATGTATTCATTCGAATAATATATGCAAAGACATGGGGAAAACCGGGATATATCAGTGAACTAGATTATGTTAGTACTTTAAATGATCAAAAACAATTCAGGATCATTATTTCAGCCAAAATTCCAGAGCCTATGAATTGCATAAGAAAACGAATAACCGATAATTGAAATGAGCGAACATATTCTTCATGAAAATGACACAACCGATTATTATAATTATTGTTTGCATTAACAGTGATGTTCATTCAGAAAGTAAATAACATTATCGAAGAGTATACGCCGGCAACATTTCTCTTGATTTCTAACGGTTATTTGCATTTAATTAATATGGAATCATAGGTGCACCACATTTGTGTTGATTTCAAGTTATCGATGGATGCATTCCTGGTTTCCTTTTACATCAAAATCAACTAATAAAATTATTCTGATCACGTTCCTCGTTAGTTGTGTCGACTCCCTATGTACCAGATCATGTCTTCACTATAAATCGAGTCGTCATAGCTATATGTTGCTTTCTGTATTTTCATCGCCTCTGTGTGCTGCACTATGTTTCCATAATTTGAACTCTCCTCTGAAAGTCACATGACAATACGAGTCGCTTTGATATAGTCACCAAGCCATCTTCGGACGGTCGAAATTCACGCGAATTATCGCTTTTCCAGTAGAAAATGACACACTGAATCGAATGAGACCATGATTAGCCCAATAGGACAGATCGTTTTCGAGATATCGGCGTTCAAAGTCAGCTTTCCGTTTTTATTGCCAATAGGAGCACTCCGGTAGGCTACTAGGTCTCCATTTTTCAAAATATCCCGATTTCCACCACAGATTCGTTCAAAACGACATCGAATTAGTTGATGTGAATTTTTTCAGATTTTTAATAGGCAAAATACAAATTTTCATTTCCTCACCTGAGACATCAGTACGAGATAGTCACCGTGCCATCTTCGGACAGCCGAAAGTGCCAGAAAACGGCGGAAATCCACGCGAATTATCGCTTTCCCAGTAGAAAATGACACGCTGAATCGAATGGGACTATAATCAGCCCCATAGGACGAATAATTTTTGAGATATCTGCGCTTAAAGTCAGTTTTTCGCTTTTATTGCCAATAGGAGCGCTCCGGTAGGCTATACTACGTCTCCATTTTTCAAAATTTCTCGATTTCCACCATAGATTCGTTCATTACGACATCGAATTAGTCTATGTGAATTTTTTCAGATTCTTAATGGGCCAAATAAAAATTTTCATTTTCCCACCTAAGACTTCAGTACGATATAGTCACCTAGTCATCTTCGGACGGCCGAAAGTGCCAGAAAACGACGGAAATCCTCGCGAATTATTGCTTCCCCAGTAGCAAATGACACGCTGAATCGAATGAGACTATAATCAGCCCCAAAGGACAAATAGTTTTTGAGATATCTGCGCTAAAAGTCAGTTTCTCGCTTTTATTGCCAATAGGAGCACTCCTGTAGGCTACTACGTCTCCATTTTTCGAAATTTCCCGATTTCCACCACAGATTCGTTGATTTCGACATCGAATTAGTCTATGTGAATTTTTTCTGATTTTTAATAGGCCAAATAAAAATTTTCATTTTCCCACCTAAGACTTTAGTACGATATAGTCACCTAGTCATCTTCGGACAACCGAAATTGCCAGGAAACGGCGGAAATCCTCGCGAATTATCGCTTTTCCAGTAGAAAATGACACGCTGAATCGAATGAGACTATAATCAGCACCATAGGACAAATCATTTTTGAGATATCTGCGCTCAAAGTCATTTGTTCGCTTTTATTGCCAATAGGAGCACTCCGGTAGGCTACTACGTCTCCATTTTCCAAAATTTCAAGATTTCCATCACAGATTCGTTCTTTTCGACATCGAATTAGTCTATGTGAATTTTTTCAGATTTTTAATAGGCCAAATAAAAATTTTCATTTTCCCACCTAAGACTTCAGTACGATATAGTCACCTAGTCATCTTCGGACAACCGAAATTGCCAGGAAACGGCGGAAATCCTCGCGAATTATCGCTTTTCCAGTAGAAAATGACACGCTGAATCGAATGAGACTATAATCAGCACCATAGGACAAATAATTTTTGAGATATCTGCGCTCAAAGTCATTTGTTCGCTTTTATTGCCAATAGGAGCACTCCGGTAGGCTACTACGTCTCCATTTCCCAAAATTTCAAGATTTCCATCACAGATTCGTTCTTTTCGACATCGAATTAGTCTATGTGAATTTTTTCAGATTTTTAATAGGCCAAATAAAAATTTTCATTTTCCCACCTAAGACTTCAGTCATAGTCACCTAGTCATCTTCGGACGGCCGAAAGTGCCAGAAATCGGCAAAAATCCTCGCGAATTATCGCTTTCCCAGTAGAAAATGACACGCTGAATCGAATGAGACTATGATCAGCCCGAAAGGACCAATAGTTTTTGAGATATCTGCGCTCAAACTCAGTCTCTCGCTTTTATTGCCAATAGGAGCACTCCGGTAGGCTACTACGTCTCCATTTTCCAAAATTTCAAGATTTTCATTACAGATTCGTTTATTTCGACATCGAATTAGTCTATGTGAATTTTTTCAGATTTTTAATAGGCCAAATAAAAATTTTCATTTTCCCACCTAAGACTCCAGTACGATATAGTTACCTAGCCATCTTCGGACAGCCGAAAGTGCCAGAAAACGGCAAAAATCCTCGCGAATTATCGCTTTTCCAGTAGGAAATGACACGCTGAATCGAATGAGACTATGATCAGCCCCATAGGACGAATAGTTTTCGAGATATCTGCGCTCAAAGTCAGTTTTTCGCTTTTATTGCCAATAGGAGCACTCCGGTAGGCTACTACGTCTCCATTATCCAAAATTTCCAGATTTTCACCACAGATTCGTTCTTTTCGACATTGAATTAGTCTATGTGGATTTTTTCAGATTTTTAATAGGCCAAATAAAAATTTTTATTTTCCCACCTAAGACTTCAGTACGATATAGTCACCTAGCCTTCTTCGGACGGCCGAAAGTGCCAGAAAACAACTGAAATCCTCGCGAATTATCCCTTTCCCAGTAGAAAATGACACGCTGAATCGAATGAGACTATAATCAGCCCCAAAGGACGAATAGTTTTTGAGATATCTGCGCTCAAACTCAGTTTCTCGCTTTTATTGCCAATATGAGCACTCCGGTAGGCTACTACGTCTCCATTTTCCAAAATTTAAAGATTTCCATCACAGATTCGTTCATTTCGACATCGAATTAGTCTATGTGAATTTTTTCAGATTCTTAATAGGCCAAATAAAAATTTTCATTTTCCCATCTAAGACTTCAGTACGATATAGTCACCTAGTCATCTTCGGACAACCGAAAGTGCCAGAAAACGGCAAAAATCTTCGCGAATTATCGCTTTTCCAGTAGAAAATGACACGCTGAATCGAATGAGACTATAATCAGCACCAAAGGACAAATAATTTTTGAGATATCTGCGCTCAAAGTCATTTTTTCGCTTTTATGGCCAATAGGAGCACTCCGGTAGGCTACTACGTCTCCATTTTCCAAAATTTCCCAATTTCCACCACAGATTCGTTCTTTTCGACATCGAATTGGTCTATGTTGAATTTTTTCAGATTTTTAATAGGCCAAATAAAAATTTTGATTTTCCCACCTAAGACTTCAGTACGATATAGTCACCTAGCCATCTTCGGACGGCCGGAAGTGCCAGAAAACTGCGAATATCCTCGCGAATTATCGCTTTCCCAGTAGAAAATGACACGCTGAATCGAATGAGACTATAATCAGCCCCAAAGAACAAATAGTTTCTGAGATATCTGCGCTCAAAGTCAGTTTCTCGCTTTTATTGCCAATAGGAGCACTCCGGTAGGCTACTACGTCTCCATTATCCGAAATTCCCCGATTTCCACCACAGATATGTTCTTTTCGACATCGAATTAGTCTATGGGAATTTTTTCAGATTTTTAATAGGCCAAATAAAAATTTTTATTTTCCCACCTAAGACTTCAGTACGATATAGTCACCTAGTCATCTTCGGACAACCGAAAGTGCCAGAAAACGGCGGAAATCCTCGCGAATTATCGCTTTCCCAGTTGAAAATGACACGCTAAATCGTATGAGACTATGATCAGCGCCAAAGGACGAATAGTTTTTGAGATATCTGCGCTCAAACTCAGTTTCTCGCTTTTATTGCCAATAGGAGCACTCCGGTAGGCAACTACGTCTCCGTTTTCCAAAATTTCATGATTTCCATCACAGATTCGTTCATCACGACACCGAATTAGTGTATGTGAATTTTTTCAGATTTCTAATAGGCCAAATACAAATTTTCATTTTCCCACCTAAGACTTCAGTACGATATAGTCACCTAGTCATCTTCGGACAACCGAAAGTGCCAGAAAACGGCAAAAATCTTCGCGAATTATCGCTTTTCCAGTAGAAAAAGATACTCTGAATCGAATGAGACTATAATCAGCACCATAGGACACATAATTTTTGAGATATCTGCGCTTAAAGTCAGTTTTTCGCTTTTATTGCCAATAGGAGCGCTCCGGTAGGATAATACGTCTCCATTTTCCAGAATTTCCCAATTTCCACCACAGATTCGTTCTTTTCGACATCGAATTAGTTTATGTGAATTTTTTCAGACTTTAAATAGGCCAAATAAAAATTTTCATTTTCCCACCTAAGACTTCAGTACGATATAGTCACCTAGTCATCTTCGGAAATCCTTGCGAATTATCGCTTTTCCAGTAGAAAATGACACGCTGAATCGAATGAGACTATAATGAGCACCATAGGACAAATAATTTTTGAGATATCTGCGCTCAAAGTCATTTGTTCGCAATAGGAGCACTCCGGTAGGCTACTACGTCTCCATTATCCGAAATTTCCAGATTTCCACCACAGATTCGTTCTTTTCGACATTGAATTAGTCTATGTGAATTTTTTCAGATTTTTAATAGGCCAAATAAAAATTTTCATTTTCCCACCTAAGACTTCAGTACGATATAGTCACCTAGTCATCTTCGGACAACCGAAATTGCCAGGAAACGGCGGAAATCCTCGCGAATTATCGCTTTTCCCCTAGAAAATGACACGCTGAATCGAATGAGACTATAATCAGCACCATAGGACAAATAATTTTTGAGATATCTGCGCTCAAAGTCATTTGTTCGCTTTTATTGCCAATAGGAGCACTCCGGTAGGCTACTACGTCTCCATTTTCCAAAATTTGAAGATTTCCATCACAGATTCGTTCTTTTCGACATCGAATTAGTCTATGTGAATTTTTTCAGATTTTTAATAGGCCAAATAAAAATTTTCATTTTCCCACCTAAGACTTCAGTACGATATAGTCACCTAGTCATCTTCGGACGGCCGAAAGTGCCAGAAATCGGCAAAAATCCTCGCGAATTATCGCTTTCCCAGTAGAAAATGACACGCTGAATCGAATGAGACTATGATCAGCCCCATAGGACGAATAGTTTTTGAGATATCTGCGCTCAAATTCAGTTTTTTGCTTTTATTGCCAATAGGAGCACTCCGGTAGGCTACTACGTCTCCAATATCCAAAATTTCCAGATTTCCACCACAGATTCGTTCTTTTCGACATTGAATTACTCTATGTGAATTTTTTCAGATTTTTAATAGGCCAAATAAAAATTTTTATTTTCCCACCTAAGACTTCAGTACGATATAGTCACCTAGTCATCTTCGGACAACCGAAATTGCCAGGAAACGGCGGAAATCCTCGCGAATTATCGCTTTTCCAGTAGAAAATGACACGTTGAATCGAATGAGACTGAAATCAGCACCATAGGACAAATAATTTTTGAGATATCTGCGCTCAAAGTCATTTGTTCGCAATAGGAGCACTCCGGTAGGCTACTTCGTCTCCATTATCCGAAATTTCCAGATTTCCACCACAGATTCTTTCTTTTCGACATTGAATCAGTCTATGTGAATTTTTTCAGATTTTTAATAGGCCAAATAAAAATTTTCATTTTCCCACCTATGACTTCAGTACGATATAGTCACCTAGCCATCTTCGGACAACCGAAAGTGCCAGAAAACGGCGGAAATCCTCGAGAATTATCGCTTTTCCAGTAGAAAATGACACGCTGAATCGAATGAGACTATGATCAGCCCGATAGGACAGATAGTTTTTGAGATATCGGTGCTCAAAGTCAGATTTTCGCTTTTATTGCCAATATTTGCACTCCGGTAGGCTACAACGTCTCCATTTTCCAAAATTTCTCGATTTCCACCACATATTCGTTCATTAAGACATCGAATTAGTCTATGTGAGTTTTTCCAGATTTTTTAAAAGCCAAATAAAAATTTTCATTTTCTCACCTAAGACTTCGGTACGATATAATCATCGAGCCATCTCCGGACGGCCGCAAGTGCCAGAAATTGGCCGAAATCTACGGGAATTTTCGCTTTATCAGTAGAAAATGACAAGCTGAATCGAATGAGACCATGGTCAGCCCGATAGAACAGATAGTGTTCGAGATATCAGCGTTCAAAGTCAGCTTTTAGCTTTCATTGTCAATAGGAGCACTCCGGTAGACTACTACGTCTCCATTTTCCAAAATTTCTCGATTTCCACCACAGATTCGTTCATTACGACATCGAATTAGTCTATGTGAATTTTCTCAGACTTTAATAAGCCAATTAAAAATTTTCATTTTCCCACCTGAGACTTCAGTACGATATAGTCACCGAGCCATCTTCGGTCGACCGATAGTTCTCGAGATATCGGCGCTCAAAGTAAGCTATTCGCTTTTATTGCCAATAGGAGCACTTCGGTAGGCTAATACGTCTCCATTTTCCATTTTCCATTTCAAATGTTCCGTCAACAAATTTTCAAATTTACGTTTTTATCGCTTCGAATAACTTTAGTCATAATGCCATTTATATTCAGAGGAACGGCAGGGTCTTCCACCAAGTACTCTTATGAATAGTCACATCCAGAGAGACGGGTGGGTTATTTTTTATTTATCGCTTCGCTCGTCGAACTCCAAACAACTCGTGCGACAAAATAGTGTCTTATAAAACTTCTATAATAATATACTATTTCAGTTTTCCAAACTACTATTCATCATGCAAAGATCTGCCCAGTAGGTAGAACATGAAATATTCGAAATGTCGGCAAGTTGAAATGATTAAGAACAACGCAACATTAGCGAGGACTGAGCAGTGTATGGATGGGATGTAATATAATTAGGTGACTGCGTATGAGTGGCTTTTCGTAGGCATAATCTGGCGGAAACCCGCGGGCTGAGGAAGCGGAACATCCTCTCAAATTCCGGTCTTGGTCCTACAATGCAGGATGCCAGAGTTGCGGCAGACTCGACTAACTCTCTCAGACTTCTACTGGGCTCCCTAGCAAATCGCCCGGTCACGTGATCTCGGCCAGATTCGCCATCATACCATTTGTCGAAGAAAAACTGACTCCGACTGATGAGGTATCCTATTAATCTGTTATAACTGCGACAGCTCAAGTCGAACAGTATAGAGAAACCTCAGATATATCCAGACAATCTGAGTTGAGTGCACACCTGCATAATATATTATGTATATACAGAGAATTGACTTCTCTCAGGTATTCACAGGACAGTAGAGGATCCGAAGTAACGTCGACATCACCAATCTGTTTAATGGATTGAAATTTTTTCATAAGTGATTAAGTATGTTCGAAATTCCAAGAAGAATGGGTTGCCTGAAAGAATCCTGGCCAGGCTATAAATAATTAGAAATTCAAAATTTTATTAATTAATTAATTTTTTCAATTTGGACCGATGAGTTCAATGAAGGAATTTTACACCAACCGTAAGTACAAAGCCTATGGTAACGTAGGGTTGTCATTATTTTTCCGGGTTGCCAGGTATAAACAGGTAAGTATTTTGGTCCTAGTTATTCTTACCTACTTGTTCAATCTTTGAATTGAACAATAAAATATGTGATGTTTTACTACGAACACAATGATATAGGGTTGAGCGCAACTTCAACTCTGTCTTTTTATATCGCAAGGGATATTATTTGCTACGGACCCCTTTTTAAATTTGGCAACCGTTATTCAGCAACTCCGAACAATAATTTTGCATGCCACCCTATATCATTGTGTTCGCAAAAAAACATCGTTCATTTTAATGTTTAATTTATCGATTGATTAAGTAACTGGAAATAACTAGGACCAAAATACCTGTTGATACTCGGCAACCCGATATAGTTAGACCAGGCAAATTATAGGCAACCCTACGTTTGCATATTCTTTAGGCTTCGTACTTACGGTTGGTGTAAATTTTTTTCATCAAACTCATCGGTACAAATTAAATAAAGTTATTTTTGAATTTTTGATTAAGAATAGCCTGACCAACATTTCTTCAGGCAACCATTTTTTCAACAGAATTTTCAAGGTCGGATCTTAGCCTAGAATTATACCAGCTGGAGAGATCGATTTTTGGATACAGTTAGTGACACTTCATTAAAAGATGCATGAAGAAGAGGGTACGTTTCAATCTTTTCATATCATTGCCGTGAATTGTGAATTTCAGGGGCTCATTTTTCAAATCAAAATAACGCTTCGTTACTGATTTACAGAGCTTTGGTGTTTCAATATTTTTTATTCTTTCATTTATGTAGCAAAAAACGGCTTGACCTCAGAAAATATATCTTCCTTGAACGCTCTGTAGATTGATTACTAGGAGTTTGAGGACACACGTTTATTGAAGAAAAAGCCTGTATCATGAAAAATACGGATAATTCTCACTTTTTCATGGCACCAAAAGTTTTCCTGCATATTCCCTAGTTTTTTCGCAAAAAAAACTATTCGAAAGACATTTCATCTTGATGAATCCTGTAGAATTTCAGTGCTGGTCCTCGTCTGATTGAGGCTTATTCCTATTTTGTGGAGGCTTAAAACTTCGTGTTTTGTGTTAATTAAAGATGTCAAGCCTTTCCCGTCAGGTCTCTTAACAAGCTTTTCAACTCCCTGCTTCTTCGTTGCCAAATTTCATCCTAACAAGATCAGCCATTGACAAAGCACTCAACAAGGAGACAATGATTTGTTTGCTAACACCACCCACAAGGTTCTGACATGAATATGACGACAGGCATAGGGTTAATTCACCCATTTGGTGACGAATAATGATTATCAAGTTTCAATGAAAAACATAATATTCAATTTTTTTATCGTTTGGAGCGCACTAAAGAGAATCCCTATAATTCTGATAGATACATTGATTCAAAAACAGCAGTTCTCCCACACGAAAAGGAATCGACCTACATGATTTGAGAGAGGTGGGAAAAATTCAAGTTTATATTCTCTTTCAATCGTCATGCGGCTTTTTAGGAAAATTTTCGACCAATCTCATAGCAACTAAACAAATTTCTGAAAATGTTTCCTTCTTCTTGGGAAAAAGAGCATGGAATTCCACTGAACATTTTCCGACGTTTATAGGTAAAATGACATTTAAATTTAACTTCAGATTACGACGATTTCAGTCTATAAGTTGATAAGTTCCTTCTAAGAAAATGTATTTCTACCAACTTTAGCTAAATGAATTTGTAAAAAAACAATAGAATGAGCTACTATCGACTTATCTTTATTATTTTGTATAACTAAAGTTAATTGTGTTTTATCTAACCTAACAATGTTATAGATATGAATTTCATTGATACTACATAATATGTCGAGTCTCCTGTAAAAAAATATATTTCCACCAACTTTAGGGAAATATAGTTAGTCAAGAATAATAGTTTGAACTACCACCAGCTTTCTTATAAATATTTTGCGTAACTAAAGTCGGTATTATGTATTTTATTTAGCGTAATCTTATCCAAGTATTTTTTTGAAAATATTTCGGTGTGAAATGTTCTTACCGAAACCACTCTATCTTTCATTCAAAAACCGAAAATGTTTTCTTGAACACGAATCGATTCGTCTCTTAAACAATGTGTTTATTTATTCAAAAGTTTCGGAGTGTATGCTCGCCAAATAATAATCAACATTTCAACAGTAGGATGCTCATTGACACACTTGATTCATTCGATACAGAAAGCGAAAAGAGGATATCGTTCTATCAAATATCCACGTCTCTCTCGAACTCCAGAGCATCCCTCATTATCATTATAATTCTGCTCTGTTGTGGCATAAGCTAATGGCAGACAACGTTGAAAATTCGAAGCATTACACAAACATATAGGCAAAACTGAAAATGCCCCAAACAAAACACGGAACGCATTTCTGTGCCAAAACGACGCTCGTGGGTATGATTAGGACAAAAAACTTTCATACTTTCGACACTCTAATTACTACCCTACGAAATAAATGGGTGCTCAAGTGAAATTTGACGTAGACCGGGTGGGTCTATAACGAGACGAACAAGTCGACATTGGGAGAAGTTCGCAGCAGAAGGTGTTGGAAGAGGCGTCAGCACGTATACGCCCTTGAATTTATTCGAATACGTGATATTCCAGATAGGGGCGAACTGCATCATGCATTGTTTTCTTCCGTAGAAAATACATTTTTGTGTTTCTTTCGAACGACATCAACCTGCATTTTCGTAATACGAGATTGCGCTCATTCGACAGCTGTTGGGTGTTTCATTTTCAGTCACGAGACTAATCGATATGCATAACTGCACCCGATAGGTACATATAATAAGAGTCAATGAAATATCAAATTGGAGGTACCATTCTGATATTCATTGAGTTATTAGAAGTCATGATTACCTAAATAGTACGAGTGAGCAAAAACGAAACATACTGAATAACGGCTGTCTTATGTCATTTCCTTTTCCCCATCTGCCTGAACAATAGAATTTGAATTGGAAAGGAAAATCCCCATCCCTACTATCCCCATCCCTACTTATATTATAAATGTGAATGCATCAAGTTTGTTTGTTATGCTTTCACGCCAAAACTACTCAACCGATTATCATGAAACTTTGTATAGGCACATATTTTTAGATGTATTACGAAGGACGTGATTCTTTTTATTAAAAAAAATTACGGACGGTAAAAAAAATGTTTGGCAGACATGATTGTTTATCAAAAAATTTTTAAATTCAGCGACATAATATCTTATTGACTATAAAGTTTCAACTGTTAGGTATTTTTCTATATTTAATGTTATTTTGTTCTGTAAGGAAAACAATTTTTGCCATTGAGAAAATATGCTATACATAATGATACCAAATGAACGTTTAAGTTCATTGGGCTATAATATGTATTCCAAAATCATTCAGCTAATTATCATGTTATCTAATTGAATTGAACTATTCAAGATAACAATTGATATTGTCGGTTATGTAACCCCTACATTCCAATCGGAGCTGATCAATACAACATTTATTACATGGCGAAATACACATAAGTATTGAACATATTGAGATCTATATAACTCGAATAACTGGATATTATGATGATTATCGAAATCGCATTCTGTTTGTTTCAGAATAATGAGCAGTTATTATTCTGATAATCTGCAAAAGAGCCAAAAAGCATTGTTCAAAAAATGTTCGCTTCGCTTCATCTTGTGTCGTTCATGGAAATAATGACGACTTCGATATGCAGTACATTTCCTTTGTGAATATCCTCTTGTATGTTTTGTACCTTTCTTGTAGCAGGTAATAAAAAGATTGTGTGACACTTCCCGCTTTTTATGAATCCCAGCGGATTCTTTTGACTGTAACAAACAGTATTCGAGACCCGATTTAAAATTCGTCTTCATGAAAATTTCATTCGCAGTAAGCTGGAAGCGCGAAATTGTATTTCCCGGACCAACAAAAACCTAGGAAAAATAATGTTCAAAGGTATTGGAACAATTCTATCGGCTTCATCATTATCTCGTATTGCTCATAGTACTCGACAGAACCAGTCAGTACATCCTTTCGTTATCAAACTTTCACCAAAACTCGTTCGTCTATAGAACAGCAGAGCTTTGAAATTCTTTTACAATGGAAGTATTTCCAAGAACTGATAACCTCCCAGAAAACACCTACCTCCTCTTCCTATCCTCCTTAGGTACGCACGTTCGAACATAATAGAAATTACCTTTCGTGCGCTCTAAAAGATATAATGAATACACTCGTTAACGAACTGAAAACCCACAAACTTGTGCAGAATGACACAAAAAATTGAAAGGTATATATTTCTGTTATTCGATATTTTTATAACATTCTGATCTTATACTCATCGATAGAGTTCGTAAAACCAAATTAGCCATGATAACTCGTTGGACATTATGCTTGAAATGATTTTTGTAGAGAAAACCCCGCATAAATGGATTGATAGTCCTGATCTGGAAATTTTCTACTTCTCCTCGTTTGTAATTGCTTTCGGAGTCACAAAGAGTTTATAGCTCTTTCCACTTTATATTACATCTTGAGATGTTTACAAACAATTTTAATTTTCAGCCAAAGTTCAATTTATGTGGTTGGGCACGCAGCTATTCTTATTTTAGAAGATAAACACTAAGTTTTTGGATGTATGACAAATCGATATTCATCATACAGGACGTGGAGAAAAATTCTTAATTGAGAAAAATAAATCTGCGATTGAAGGTCTATATAAAAATAACAAGTTTTCATTGTTCAAGTTTGAACCACTTGATTGGGTGGAAGTGTTGAAAAGGAATATTCTCAGATGAATGAATTATATAATTGAGACATACATTGAGAATTCGCATTCTCTATGGAAAGTAGTTGCTTTCTGTTAAATGAACCGAGAAAGAATTGATATTTTCATCACATGGAGAATGCGAATTCTCAATGTATTCCTTCATATATATGTATCCATTTTTTTATGTTCATAATTTATCTTAGAATATTCCTTTTTGATAGACACTAAGTCCTGAAATTCATTTCGGCAAATTTGGATTTTCTATGGAGCATGATGGGTTATGTCAATGTTGACAAGCAGTTATCTGGATTAGCATACAAACAAATTTTACTCTCATGTCAAACAATCTATTGAATACCACCCCTAATCAAATCACATTATTGGTTCATTTTATAGAATGTTTCATTCTCAATTCAATGATACATCGAAGTGAATATTTATAGAACGGAATTCGTCTTCAGAAATTTCGAAAAATTTCAATATATTTTATGAAAGAATGCTCATTGAATTATTGTCTAAACTAAATGATATCAATTGCCTTATATCGCCTATTCAGATCTCTTATGTTCTTCTGATTTTTCAAGAAATAACTGGTGAAACATCATAACAAGCCTGAAAAATCATTCATTTCTTCATAACTTCGACTATATAACGATACATGATGTATATTCCAATTTAGAATGAGAACTTTCAGACCTATGTTTGAACATACTTACAAAATTTTCCACAAGGAATTTCATTAGAAGATGACTCATAATAGAATATGGTTTTCAATATGTAGTGTTCAGTATAATATGAATATTCTCAGAAGCCCTGTACATGCCGTTAGAGTGTTCCAAAGTAAGTGTTCTTATGGTATATGTAAGAATTTTTCTGAAAACAAAGTCAGCTTTCCGCCTTTATTGCCAATAGGAGCACTCCGGTAGGCTACTACTTCTCCATTTTCCAGAATTTCCCGATTTCCACCACAGATTCGTTCATTACGACATCGAATTAGTCTATGTGAATTTTTTCAGATTTTTAATAGGCCAAATAAAAATTTTCATTTTCCCACCTGAGACTTCAGTACGATATAGTCACCGAGCCATCTTCGGACGGCCGAAAGTACCAGAAAACGGCAGAAATCCACGCGAATTATCGCTTTTCCTGTAGAAAATGACACGCTGAATTGAATGAGACCATGATCAACCCGATAGGACATATAGTTTTCGAGACATCGACGCTCAAAGTCAGCTTTCCGCTTTTAATGCCAATAGGAGCACTCCGGTTGGCTACTACGTCTACATTTTCCAAAATTTCCCGATTTCCACCACAGATTCGTTAAGGACGACATCGAATTAGTCCATGTGAATATTTTCAGATTTTTAATAGGCCAAATAAAAATTTTCATTTTCCCACCTGAGACTTCAGTACGATATAGTCACCGAGCCATCTTCGGACGGCCGAAAGTACCAGAAAACGGCAGAAATCCACGCGAATTATCGCTTTTCCTGTAGAAAATGACACGCTGAATTGAATGAGACCATGATCAACCCGATAGGACATATAGTTTTCGAGACATCGACGCTCAAAGTCAGCTTTCCGCTTTTATTGCCAATAGGAGCACTCCGGTTGGCTACTACGTCTACATTTTCCAAAATTTCCCGATTTCCACCACAGATTCGTTCATTACGACATCGAATTAGTCTATGTGAATTTTTTCAGATTTTTAATAGGCCAAATAAAAATTTTCATTTTCCCACCTGAGACTTCAGTACGATATAGTCACCGAGCCATCTTCGGACGGCCGAAAGTACCAGAAAACGGCAGAAATCCACGCGAATTATCGCTTTTCCTGTAGAAAATGACACGCTGAATTGAATGAGACCATGATCAACCCGATAGGACATATAGTTTTCGAGACATCGACGCTCAAAGTCAGCTTTCCGCTTTTATTGCCAATAGGAGCACTCCGGTTGGCTACTACGTCTACATTTTCCAAAATTTCCCGATTTCCACCACAGATTCGTTCATTACGACATCGAATTAGTCTATGTGAATTTTTTCAGATTTTTAATAGGCCAAATAAAAATTTTCATTTTCCCACCTGAGACTTCAGTACGATATAGTCACCGAGCCATCTTCGGACGGCCGAAAGTACCAGAAAACGGCAGGAATTCACGCGCATTATCGCTTTTCCCGTAGAAAATGACACGCTGATTTGAATGAGACCATGAACAGCCCGATAGGACAGATAGTTTCTGAGATATCGACGCTCAAACTCAGCTTTCTGCTTTCATTGCCAATAGGAGCACTCCGGTAGGCTACTTCGTCTCCATTTTCCAAAATTTCCCAATTTCCACCACAGGTTCGTTCATTACGACATCGAATTAGTCTATGTGAATTTTTTCAGATTTTCAATAGGCCAAATAAAAATTTTCATTTTCCCACCTGAGACTTCAGTACGATATAGTCACCGAGCCATCTTCGGACGGCCGAAAAAGCCAGAAAACGGCAAAAATCCACGCGAATTATCGCTTTTCCCGTAGAAAATGACACGCTGAATTGAATGAGACCATGATCAGCCCGATAGGACAGATAGTTTTCGAGATATCGACGCTCAAACTCAGCTTTCTGCTTTCATTGCCAATAGGAGCACTCCGGTAGGCTACTTCGTCTCCATTTTCCAAAATTTCCCGATTTCCACCACAGATTTGTTCATTACGACAACGAATTAGTCTATGTGAATTTTTTCAGATTTTTAATAGGCCAAATAAAAATTTTCATTTTCCCACCTGAGACTTCAGTACGATATAGTCACCGAGCCATCTTCGGACGGCCGAAAGTACCAGAAAACGGCAGAAATCCACGCGAATTATCGCTTTTCCTGTAGAAAATGACACGCTGAATTGAATGAGACCATGATCAACCCGATAGGACATATAGTTTTCGAGACATCGACGCTCAAAGTCAGCTTTCCGCTTTTATTGCCAATAGGAGCACTCCGGTTGGCTACTACGTCTACATTTTCCAAAATTTCCCGATTTCCACCACAGATTCGTTCATTACGACATCGAATTAGTCTATGTGAATTTTTTCAGATTTTTAATAGGCCAAATAAAAATTTTCATTTTCCCACCTGAGACTTCAGTACGATATAGTCACCGAGCCATCTTCGGACGGCCGAAAGTACCAGAAAACGGCAGGAATTCACGCGAATTATCGCTTTTCCTGTAGAAAATGACACGCTGAATTGAATGAGACCATGATCAACCCGATAGGACATATAGTTTTCGAGACATCGACGCTCAAAGTCAGCTTTCCGCTTTTATTGCCAATAGGAGCACTCCGGTTGGCTACTACGTCTACATTTTCCAAAATTTCCCGATTTCCACCACAGATTCGTTCATTACGACATCGAATTAGTCTATGTGAATTTTTTCAGATTTTTAATAGGCCAAATAAAAATTTTCATTTTCCCACCTGAGACTTCAGTACGATATAGTCACCGAGCCATCTTCGGACGGCCGAAAGTACCAGAAAACGGCAGGAATTCACGCGCATTATCGCTGTTCCCGTAGAAAATGACACGCTGATTTGAATGAGACCATGAACAGCCCGATAGGACAGATAGTTTCTGAGATATCGACGCTCAAACTCAGCTTTCTGCTTTCATTGCCAATAGGAGCACTCCGGTAGGCTACTTCGTCTCCATTTTCCAAAATTTCCCAATTTCCACCACAGGTTCGTTCATTACGACATCGAATTAGTCTATGTGAATTTTTTCAGATTTTCAATAGGCCAAATAAAAATTTTCATTTTCCCACCTGAGACTTCAGTACGATATAGTCACCGAGCCATCTTCGGACGGCCGAAAAAGCCAGAAAACGGCAAAAATCCACGCGAATTATCGCTTTTCCCGTAGAAAATGACACGCTGAATTGAATGAGACCATGATCAGCCCGATAGGACAGATAGTTTTCGAGATATCGACGCTCAAACTCAGCTTTCTGCTTTCATTGCCAATAGGAGCACTCCGGTAGGCTACTTCGTCTCCATTTTCCAAAATTTCCCGATTTCCACCACAGATTTGTTCATTACGACAACGAATTAGTCTATGTGAATTTTTTCAGATTTTTAATAGGCCAAATAAAAATTTTCATTTTCCCACCTGAGACTTCAGTACGATATAGTCACCGAGCCATCTTCGGACGGCCGAAAGTACCAGAAAACGGCAGAAATCCACGCGAATTATCGCTTTTCCTGTAGAAAATGACACGCTGAATTGAATGAGACCATGATCAACCCGATAGGACATATAGTTTTCGAGACATCGACGCTCAAAGTCAGCTTTCCGCTTTCATTGCCAATAGGAGCACTCCGGTTGGCTACTACGTCTCCATTTTCCAAAATTTCCCGATTTCCACCACAGATTCGTTCATTACGACATCGAATTAGTCTATGTGAATTTTTTCAGATTTTTAATAGGCCAAATAAAAATTTTCATTTTCCCACCTGAGACTTCAGTACGATATAGTCACCGAGCCATCTTCGGACGGCCGAAAGTACCAGAAAACGGCAGGAATTCACGCGCATTATCGCTTTTCCCGTAGAAAATGACACGCTGATTTGAATGAGACCATGAACAGCCCGATAGGACAGATAGTTTCTGAGATATCGACGCTCAAACTCAGCTTTCTGCTTTCATTGCCAATAGGAGCACTCCGGTAGGCTACTTCGTCTCCATTTTCCAAAATTTCCCAATTTCCACCACAGGTTCGTTCATTACGACATCGAATTAGTCTATGTGAATTTTTTCAGATTTTCAATAGGCCAAATAAAAATTTTCATTTTTCCACCTGAGACTTCAGTACGATATAGTCACCGAGCCATCTTCGGACGGCCGAAAAAGCCAGAAAACGGCAAAAATCCACGCGAATTATCGCTTTTCCCGTAGAAAATGACACGCTGAATTGAATGAGACCATGATCAGCCCGATAGGACAGATAGTTTTCGAGATATCGACGCTCAAACTCAGCTTTCTGCTTTCATTGCCAATAGGAGCACTCCGGTAGGCTACTTCGTCTCCATTTTCCAAAATTTCCCGATTTCCACCACAGATTTGTTCATTACGACAACGAATTAGTCTATGTGAATTTTTTCAGATTTTTAATTGGCCAAATAAAAATTTTTATTTTCCCACCTGAGACTTCAGTACGATATAGTCACCGAGCCATCTTCGGACGGCCGAAAGTACCAGAAAACGGAAGAAATCCACGCGAATTATCGCTTTTTCTGTAGAAAATGACACGCTGAATTAAATGAGACCATGATCAGCTCGATAGGACAGATAGTTTTCGAGATATCGACGCTCAAAGTCAGCCTTCCGCTTTTATTGCCAATAGGAGCAATCCGGTTGGCTACTACGTCTACATTTTCCAAAATTTCCCGATTCCCACCTCAGATTCGTTCATTACGACATCGAATTAGTCTATGTGAATTTCTTCAGATTTTTAGTAAGCGAAATGAAAATTTTCATTTTTTCACCTGAGACTTCAGTACGATATAGTCACCGAGCCATCTTCGGACGGTCGAAAGTGCCAGAAAACGGCAGAAATCCACGCAAATTATTGCTTTTCCCATAGAAAATGACACGCTGAATTGAATCAGACCATGATCAGCCCGATAGGACAGATAGTTTTCGAGATATCGACGCTCAAAGTCAGCTTTCCGCCTTTATTGCCAATAGGAGCACTCCGGTAGGCTACTACTTCTCCATTTTCCAAAATTTCCCGATTTCCACCACAGATTCGTTCATTACGACATCGAATTAGTCTATGTGAATTTTTTCAGATTTTTAATAGGCCAAATAAAAATTTTCATTTTCCCACCTGAGACTTCAGTACGATAAAGTCACCGAGCCATCTTCGGACGGCCGAAAGTGCCAGAAAACGGCAGAAATCCACGCGAATTATTGCTTTTCTCATAGAAAATGACACGCTGAATCGAATGAGACCATGATCAGCCCGATAGGACAGATAGTTTCTGAGATATCGACGCTCAAACTCAGCTTTCTGCTTTTATTGCCAATAGGAGCACTCCGGTTGGCTACTACGTCTACATTTTCAAAAATTTCCCGATTTCCACCACAGATTTGTTCATTACGACATCGAATTAGTCTATGTGAATTTTTTCAGATTCTTGATAGGCCAAATAAAAATTTTCATTTTCCCACCTGAGACTTCAGTACGATATAGTCACCGAGCCATCTTCGGACGGCCGAAAAAGCCAGAAAACGGCAGAAATCCACGCGAAGTATCGCTTTTCCCGTAGAAAATGACACGCTGAATTGAATGAGACCATGATCAACCCGATAGGACATATAGTTTTCGAGATATCGACGCTCAAACTCAGCTTTCTGCTTTCATTGCCAATAGGAGCACTCCGGTTGGCTACTACGTCTACATTTTCCGAAATTTCCCGATTTCCACCACAGATTCGTTCATTACGATATCGAATTAGTCTATGTGAATTTTTTCAGATTTTCAATAGGCCAAATAAAAATTTTCATTTTCCCACCTGAGACTTCAGTACGATATAGTCACCGAGCCATCTTCGGACGACCGAAAGTGCCAGAAAACGGCAGAAATCCACGCGAATTATCGCTTTTCCCGTAGAAAATGACACGCTGAATTGAATGAGACCATGATCAACCCGATAGGACATATAGTTTTCGAGATATCGACGCTCAAACTCAGCTTTCTGCTTTCATTGCCAATAGGAGCACTCCGGTAGGCTACTTCGTCTCCATTTTCCAAAATTTCCCGATTTCCACCACAGATTTGTTCATTACGACATCGAATTAGTCTATGTGAATTTTTTCAGATTTTTAATTGGCCAAATAAAAATTTTTATTATCCCACCTGAGACTTCAGTACGATATAGTCACCGAGTCATCTTCGGACGGCCGAAAGTACCAAAAAACGGCAGAAATCCATGCGACTTATCGCTTTTCCTGTAGAAAATGACACGCTGAATTGAATGAGACCATGATCAACCCGATAGGACATATAGTTTTCGAGACATCGACGCTCAAAGTCAGCTTTCCGCTTTTATTGCCAATAGGAGCACTCCGGTTGGCTACTACGTCTACATTTTCCGAAATTTCCCGATTTCCACCACAGATTCGTTCATTACGATATCGAATTAGTCTATGTGAATTTTTTCAGATTTTCAATAGGCCAAATAAAAATTTTCATTTTCCCACCTGAGACTTCAGTACGATATAGTCACCGAGCCATCTTCGGACGACCGAAAGTGCCAGAAAACGGCAGAAATCCACGCGAATTATCGCTTTTTCCATAGAAAATGACACGCTGAATCGAAAGAGACTATGATCAGCCCGATAGGTCAGATAGTTTTCGAGATATCGACGCTCAAAGTCAGCTTTCCGCCTTTATTGCCAATAGGAGCACTCCGGTTGGCTACTACGTCTACATTTTCCAAAATTTCCCGATTCCCACCTCAGATTCGTTCATTACGACATCGAATTAGTCTATGTGAATTTTTTCAGATTTTTAATAGGCCAAATAAAAATTTTCATTTTCCCACCTGAGACTTCAGTACGATATAGTCACCTAGCCATCTTCGGACGGCCGAAAGTGCCAGAAAACGGCAGAAATCCACGCGAATTATTGCTTTTCTCATAGAAAATGACACGCTGAATCGAATGAGACCATGATCAGCCCGATAGGACAGATAGTTTCTGAGATATCGACGCTCAAACTCAGCTTTCTGCTTTTATTGCCAATAGGAGCACTCCGGTTAGCTACTACGTCTACATTTTCGAAAATTTCCCGATTTCCACCACTGATTCGTTCAATACGACATCTAGTTAGTCTATGTGAATTTTTTCAGATTTTTAATAGGCCAAATAAAAATTTTCATTTTCCCACCTGAGACTTCAGTACGATATAGTCACCGAGCCATCTTCGGACGGCCGAAAAAGCCAGAAAACGGCAGAAATCCACGCGAATTATCGCTTTTCCAGTAGAAAATGACACGCTGAATTGAATGAGACCATGATCAGCCCGATAGGACAGATAGTTTTCGAGATATCGACGCTCAAACTCAGCTTTCTGCTTTCATTGCCAATAGGAGCACTCCGGTAGGCTACTTCATCTCCATTTTCCAAAATTTCCCGATTTCCACCACAGATTTGTTCATAACGACATCGAATTAGTCTATGTGAATTTTTTCAGATTTTTAATTGGCCAAATAAAAATTTTTATTATCCCACCTGAGACTTCAGTACGATATAGTCACCGAGTCATCTTCGGACGGCCGAAAGTACCAGAAAACGGCAGAAATCCATGCGACTTATCGCTTTTCCTGTAGAAAATGACACGCTGAATTGAATGAGACCATGATCAACCCGATAGGACATATAGTTTTCGAGACATCGACGCTCAAAGTCAGCTTTCCGCTTTTATTGCCAATAGGAGCACTCCGGTTGGCTACTACGTCTACATTTTCCAAAATTTCCCGATTTCCACCACAGATTCGTTCATTACGATATCGAATTAGTCTATGTGAATTTTTTCAGATTTTCAATAGGCCAAATGAAAATTTTCATTTTCCCACCTGAGACTTCAGTACGATATAGTCACCGAGCCATCTTCGGACGACCGAAAGTGCCAGAAAACGGCAGAAATCCACGCGAATTATCGCTTTTCCCGTAGAAAATGACACGCTGAATTGAATGAGACCATGATCAACCCGATAGGACATATAGTTTTCGAGATATCGACGCTCAAACTCAGCTTTCTGCTTTCATTGCCAATAGGAGCACTCCGGTAGGCTACTTCGTCTCCATTTTCCAAAATTTCCTGATTTCCACCACAGATTTGTTCATTACGACATCGAATTAGTCTATGTGAATTTTTTCAGATTTTTAATTGGCCAAATAAAAATTTTTATTATCCCACCTGAGACTTTAGTACGATATAGTCACCGAGTCATCTTCGGACGGCCGAAAGTACCAGAAAACGGCAGAAATCCATGCGACTTATCGCTTTTCCTGTAGAAAATGACACGCTGAATTGAATGAGACCATGATCAACCCGATAGGACATATAGTTTTCGAGACATCGACGCTCAAAGTCAGCTTTCCGCTTTTATTGCCAATAGGAGCACTCCGGTTGGCTACTACGTCTACATTTTCCAAAATTTCCCGATTTCCACCACAGATTCGTTCATTACGATATCGAATTAGTCTATGTGAAATTTTTTCAGATTTTCAATAGGCCAAATAAAAATTTTCATTTTCCCACCTGAGACTTCAGAACGATATAGTCACCGAGCCATCTTCGGACGACCGAAAGTGCCAGAAAACGGCAGAAATCCACGCGAATTATCGCTTTTTCCATAGAAAATGACACGCTGAATCGAAAGAGACTATGATCAGCCCGATAGGTCAGATAGTTTTCGAGATATCGACGCTCAAAGTCAGCTTTCCGCCTTTATTGCCAATAGGAGCACTCCGGTTGGCTACTACGTCTACATTTCCAAAATTTCCCGATTCCCACCTCAGATTCGTTCATTACGACATCGAATTAGTCTATGTGAATTTTTTCAGATTTTTAATAGGCCAAATAAAAATTTTCATTTTCCCACCTGAGACTTCAGTACGATATAGTCACCGAGCCATCTTCGGACGGCCGAAAGTGCCAGAAAACGGCAGAAATCCACGCGAATTATTGCTTTTCCCATAGAAAATGACACGCTGAATCGAATGAGACCATGATCAGCCCGATAGGACAGATAGTTTCTGAGATATCGACGCTCAAACTCAGCTTTCTGCTTTTATTGCCAATAGGAGCATTCCGGTTGGCTACTACGTCTACATTTTCGAAAATTTTCCGATTTCCACCACTGATTCGTTCAATACGACATCAAATTAGTCTATGTGAATTTTTTCAGATTTTTAATAGGCCAAATAAAAATTTTCATTTTCCCACCTGAGACTTCAGTACGATATAGTCACCGAGCCATCTTCGGACGGCCGAAAAAGCCAGAAAACGGCAGAAATCCACGCGAATTATCGCTTTTCCAGTAGAAAATGACACGCTGAATTGAATGAGACCATGATCAGCCCGATAGGACAGATAGTTTTCGAGATATCGACGCTCAAACTCAGCTTTTCTGCTTTCATTGCCAATAGGAGCACTCCGGTAGGCTACTTCGTCTCCATTTTCCAAAATTTCCCGATTTCCACCACAGATTTGTTCATAACGACATCGAATTAGTCTATGTGAATTTTTTCAGATTTTTAATTGGCCAAATAAAAATTTTTATTCTCCCACCTGAGACTTCAGTACGATATAGTCACCGAGTCATCTTCGGACGGCCGAAAGTACCAGAAAACGGCAGAAATCCACGCGACTTATCGCTTTTCCTGTAGAAAATGACACGCTGAATTGAATGAAGACCATGATCACCCGATAGGACATATAGTTTTCGAGACATCGACGCTCAAAGTCAGCTTTCCGCTTTTATTACCAATAGGAGCACTCCGGTTGGCTACTACGTCTACATTTTCCAAAATTTCCCGATTTCCACCACAGATTCGTTCATTACGACATCGAATTAGTCTATGTGATTTTTTTCAGAATTTTAATAGGCCAAATAAAAATTTTCATTTTCCCACCTGAGACTTCAATACGATATAGTCACCGAGCCATCTTCGGACGGCCAAAAGTACCAGAAAACGGCAGAAATTCACGCGAATTATCGCTTTTTCTGTAGAAAATGACACGCTGAATTAAATGAGACCATGATCAGCTCGATAGGACAGATAGTTTCTGAGATATCGACGCTCAAAGTCAGCCTTCCGCTTTTATTGCCAATAGGAGCACTCCGGTTGGCTACTACGTCTACATTTTCTAAAATTTCCCGATTCCCACCTCAGATATGTTCATTACGACATCGGATTAGTCTATGTAAATTTTTTCAGATTTTTAATAGGCCAAATAAAAAATTTTCATTTTCCCACCTGAGACTTCAGTACGATATAGTCACCGAGCCATCTTCGGACGGCCGAAAGTGCCAGAAAACGGCAGAAATCCACGCGAATTATCGCTTTTCCCATAGAAAATGACACGCTGAATCGAATGAGACCATGATCAGCCCGATAGGACAGATAGTTTTCGAGATATCGACGCTCAAAGTCAGCTTTCCGCCTTTATTGCCAATAGGAGCACTCCGGTAGGCTACTACTTCTCCATTTTCCAAAATTTCCCGATTTCCACCACAGATTCGTTCATTACGACATCGAATTAGTCTATGTGAATTTTTTCAGATTTTTAATAGGCCAAATAAAAATTTTCATTTTCCCACCTGAGACTTCAGTACGATATAGTCACCGAGCCATCTTCGGACGGCCGAAAGTGCCAGAAAACGGCAGAAATCCACGCGAATTATTGCTTTTCCCATAGAAAATGACACGCTGAATTGAATCAGACCATGATCAGCCCGATAGGACAGATAGTTTCTGAGATATCGACGCTCAAACTCAGCTTTCTGCTTTTATTGCCAATAGGAGCACTCCGGTTGGCTACTACGTCTACATTTTCGAAAATTTCCCGATTTCCACCACTGATTCGTTCAATACGACATCGAATTAGTCTATGTGAATTTTTTCAGATTTTTAATAGGCCAAATAAAAATTTTCATTTTCCCACCTGAGACTTCAGTACGATATAGTCACCGAGCCATCTTCGGACGACCGAAAGTGCCAGAAAACGGCGGGAATTCACGCGAATTATCGCTTTTCCCATAGAAAATGACACGCTGAATTGAATCAGACCATGATCAGCCCGATAGGACAGATAGTTTTCGAGATATCCACGCTCAAAGTCAGCTTTCCGCCCTTATTGCCAATAGGAGCACTCCGGTAGGCTACTACTTCTCCATTTTCCAAAATTTCCCGATTTCCACCACAGATTCGTTCATTACGACATCGAATTAGTCTATGTGAATTTTTTCAGATTTTTAATAGGCCAAATAAAAATTTTCATTTTCCCACCTGAGACTTCAGTACGATATAGTCACCGAGCCATCTTCGGACGGCCGAAAAAGCCAGAAAACGGCAAAAATCCACGCGAATTATCGCTTTTCCCGTAGAAAATGACACGCTGAATTGAATGAGACCATGATCAGCCCGATAGGACAGATAGTTTTCGAGATATCGACGCTCAAACTCAGCTTTCTGCTTTCATTGCCAATAGGAGCACTCCGGTAGGCTACTTCGTCTCCATTTTCCAAAATTTCCCGATTTCCACCACAGATTTGTTCATTACGACAATGAATTAGTCTATGTGAATTTTTTCAGATTTTTAATAGGCCAAATAAAAATTTTCATTTTCCCACCTGAGACTTCAGTACGATATAGTCACCGAGCCATCTTGGGACGGCCGAAAGTGCCAGAAAACGGCGGAAATTCACGCGAATTATCGCTTTTCCTATAGAAAATGACACGCTGAATTGAATCAGACCATGATCAGCCCGATAGGACAGATAGTTTTCGAGATATCGACGCTCAAAGTCAGCTTTCCGCCTTTATTGCCAATAGGAGCACTCCGGTAGGCTACTACTTCTCCATTTTCCAAAATTTCCCGATTTCCACCACAGATTCGTTCATAACGACATCGAATTAGTCTATGTGAATTTTTTCAGATTTTTAATAGGCCAAATAAAAATTTTCATTTTCCCACCTGAGACTTCAGTACGATATAGTCACCGAGCCATCTTCGGACGGCCGAAAAAGCCAGAAAACGGCAAAAATCCACGCGAATTATCGCTTTTCCCGTAGAAAATGACACGCTGAATTGAATGAGACCATGATCAGCCCGATACGACAGATAGTTTTCGAGATATCGACGCTCAAACTCAGCTTTCTGCTTTCATTGCCAATAGGAGCACTCCGGTAGGCTACTTCGTCTCCATTTTCCAAAATTTCCCGATTTCCACCACAGATTTGTTCATTACGACAACGAATTAGTCTATGTGAATTTTTTCAGATTTTTAATTGGCCAAATAAAAATTTATTTTCCCACCTGAGACTTCAGTACGATATAGTCACCGAGTCATCTTCGGACGGCCGAAAGTACCAGAAAACGGAAGAAATCCACGCGAATTATCGCTTTTTCTGTAGAAAATGACACGTTGAATTAAATGAGACCATGATCAGCTCGATAGGACAGATAGTTTCTGAGATATCGACGCTCAAAGTCAGCCTTCCGCTTTTATTGCCAATAGGAGCAATCCGGTTGGCTACTACGTCTACATTTTCCAAAATTTCCCGATTCCCACCTCAGATTCGTTCATTACGACATCGAATTAGTCTATGTGAATTTTTTCAGATTTTTAATAGGCCAAATAAAAATTTTCATTTTCCCACCTGAGACTTCAGTACGATATAGTCACCGAGCCATCTTCGGACGGCCGAAAGTGCCAGAAAACGGCAGAAATCCACGCGAATTATCGCTTTTCCCATAGAAAATGACACGCTGAATCGAATGAGATCATGATCAGCCCGATAGGACAGATAGTTTTCGAGATATCCACGCTCAAAGTCAGCTTTCCGCCCTTATTGCCAATAGGAGCACTCCGGTAGGCTACTACTTCTCCATTTTCCAAAATTTCCCGATTTCCACCACAGATTCGTTCATTACGACATCGAATTAGTCTATGTGAATTTTTTCAGATTTTTAATAGGCCAAATAAAAATTTTCATTTTCCCACCTGAGACTTCAGTACGATAAAGTCACCGAGCCATCTTCGGACGGCCGAAAGTGCCAGAAAACGGCAGAAATCCACGCGAATTATTGCTTTTCCCATAGAAAATGACACGCTGAATCGAATGAGATCATGATCAGCCCGATAGGACAGATAGTTTCTGAGATATCGACGCTCAAACTCAGCTTTCTGCTTTTATTGCCAATAGGAGCACTCCGGTTGGCTACTACGTCTACATTTTCAAAAATTTCCCGATTTCCACCACAGATTTGTTCATTACGACATCGAATTAGTCTATGTGAATTTTTTCAGATTTTTGATAGGCCAAATAAAAATTTTCATTTTCCCACCTGAGACTTCAGTACGATATAGTCACCGAGCCATCTTCGGACGGCCGAAAAAGCCAGAAAACGGCAGAAATCCACGCCAATTATCGCTTTTCCCGTAGAAAATGACACGCTGAATTGAATGAGACCATGATCAACCCGATAGGACATATAGTTTTCGAGATATCGACGCTCAAACTCAGCTTTCTGCTTTCATTGCCAATAGGAGCACTCCGGTAGGCTACTTCGTCTCCATTTTCCAAAATTTCCCGATTTTCACCACAGATTTGTTCATTACGACATCGAATTAGTCTATGTGAATTTTTTCAGATTTTTAATTGGCCAAATAAAAATTTTTATTTTCCCACCTGAGACTTCAGTACGATATAGTCACCGAGTCATCTTCGGACGGCCGAAAGTACCAGAAAACGGCAGAAATCCATGCGACTTATCGCTTTTCCTGTAGAAAATGACACGCTGAATTGAATGAGACCATGATCAACCCGATAGGACATATAGTTTTCGAGACATCGACGCTCAAAGTCAGCTTTCCGCTTTTATTGCCAATAGGAGCACTCCGGTTGGCTACTACGTCTACATTTTCCAGAATTCCCCCATTTTCACCACAGATTCGTTCATTACGATATCGAATTAGTCTATGTGAATTTTTTCAGATTTTCAATAGGCCAAATAAAAATTTTCATTTTCCCACCTGAGACTTCAGTACGATATAGTCACCGAGCCATCTTCGGACGACCGAAAGTGCCAAAAAACGGCAGAAATCCACGCGAATTATCGCTTTTTCCATAGAAAATGACACGCTGAATCGAAAGAGACTATGATCAGCCCGATAGGTCAGATATTTTTCGAGATATCGACGCTCAAAGTCAGCTTTCCGCCTTTATTGCCAATAGGAGCACTCCGGTTGGCTACTACGTCTACATTTTCCAAAATTTCCCGATTCCCACCTCAGATTCGTTCATTACGACATCGAATTAGTCTATGTGAATTTTTTCAGATTTTTAATAGGCCAAATAAAAATTTTCATTTTCCCTCCTGAGACTTCAGTACGATATAGTCACCGAGCCATCTTCGGACGGCCGAAAGTGCCAGAAAACGGCAGAAATCCACGCGAATTATTGCTTTTTCCATAGAAAATGACACGCTGAATCCAATGAGACCATGATCAGCCCGATAGGACAGATAGTTTCTGAGATATCGACGCTCAAACTCAGCTTTCTGCTTTTATTGCCAATAGGAGCACTCCGGTTGGCTACTACGTCTACATTTTCGAAAATTTCCCGATTTCCACCACTGATTCGTTCAATACGACATCGAATTAGTCTATGTGAATTTTTTCAGATTTTTAATAGGCCAAATAAAAATTTTCATTTTCCCACCTGAGACTTCAGTACGATATAGTCACCGAGCCATCTTCGGACGGCCGAAAAAGCCAGAAAACGGCAGAAATCCACGCGAATTATCGCTTTTCCAGTAGAAAATGACACGCTAAATTGAATGAGACCATGATCAGCCCGATAGGACAGATAGTTTTTGAGATATCGACGCTCAAACTCAGCTTTCTGCTTTCATTGCCAATAGGAGCACTCCGGTAGGCTACTTCGTCTCCATTTTCCAAAATTTCCCGATTTCCACCACAGATTTGTTCATAACGACATCGAATTAGTCTATGTGAATTTTTTCAGATTTTTAATTGGCCAAATAAAAATTTTTATTCTCCCACCTGAGACTTCAGTACGATATAGTCACCGAGTCATCTTCGGACGGCCGAAAGTACCAGAAAACGGCAGAAATCCTCGCGACTTATCGCTTTTCCTGTAGAAAATGACACGCTGAATTGAATGAGACCATGATCAACCCGATAGGACATATAGTTTTCGAGACATCGACGCTCAAAGTCAGCTTTCCGCTTTTATTACCAATAGGAGCACTCCGGTTGGCTACTACGTCTACATTTTCCAAAATTTCCCGATTTCCACCACAGATTCGTTCATCACGACATCGAATTAGTCTATGTGATTATTTTCAGATTTTTAATAGGCCAAATAAAAATTTTCATTTTCCCACCTGAGACTTCAATACGATATAGTCACCGAGCCATCTTCGGACGGCCAAAAGTACCAGAAAACGGCAGAAATTCACGCGAATTATCGCTTTTTCTGTAGAAAATGACACGCTGAATTAAATGAGACCATGATCAGCTCGATAGGACAGATAGTTTCTGAGATATCGACGCTCAAAGTCAGCCTTCCGCTTTTATTGCCAATAGGAGCACTCCGGTTGGCTACTACGTCTACATTTTCTGAAATTTCCCGATTTCCACCTCAGATATGTTCATTACGACATCGGATTAGTCAATGTAAATTTTTTCAGATTTTTAATAGGCCAAATAAAAATTTTCATTTTCCCACCTGAGACTTCAGTACGATATAGTCACCGAGCCATCTTCGGACGGCCGAAAGTGCCAGAAAACGGCAGAAATCCACGCGAATTATCGCTTTTCCCATAGAAAATGACACGCTGAATTGAATGAGACCATGATCAGCCCGATAGGACAGATAGTTTTCGAGATATCGACGCTCAAAGTCAGCTTCCCGCCTTTATTGCCAATAGGAGCACTCCGGTAGGCTACTACTTCTCCATTTTCCAAAATTTCCCGATTTCCATCACAGATTCGTTCATAACGACATCGAATTAGTCTATGTGAATTTTTTCAGATTTTTAATAGGCCAAATAAAAATTTTCATTTTCCCACCTGAGACTTCAGTACGATATAGTCACCGAGCCATCTTCGGACGGCCGAAAGTGCCAGAAAACGGCAGAAATCCACGCGAATTATCGCTTTTTCCATAGAAAATGACACGCTGAATCGAATGAGACCATGATCAGCCCGATAGGACAGATAGTTTCTGAGATATCGACGCTCAAACTCAGCTTTCTGCTTTTATTGCCAATAGGAGCACTCCGGTTGGCTACTACGTCTACATTTTCTGAAATTTCCCGATTTCCACCACTGATTCGTTCAATACGACATCGAATTAGTCTATGTGAAATTTTTCAGATTTTTAATGGGCCAAATAAAAATTTTCATTTTCCCACCTGAGACTTCAGTACGATATAGTCACCGAGCCATCTTCGGACGGCCGAAAGTGCCAGAAAACGGCGGAAATTCACGCGAATTATCGCTTTTCCCATAGAAAATGACACGCTGAATTGAATGAGATCATGATCAGCCCGATAGGACAGATAGTTTTCGAGATATCGACGCTCAAAGTCAGCTTTCCGCCTTTATTGCCAATAGGAGCACTCCGGTAGGCTACTACTTCTCCATTTTCCAAAATTTCCCGATTTCCACCACAGATTCGTTCATAACGACATCGAATTAGTCTATGTGAATTTTTTCAGATTTTTAATAGGCCAAATAAAAATTTTCATTTTCCCACCTGAGACTTCAGTACGATATAGTCACCGAGCCATCTTCGGACGGCCGAAAGTGCCAGAAAACGGCAGAAATCCACGCGAATTATTGCTTTTCCCATAGAAAATGACACGCTGAATCGAATGAGACCATGATCAGCCCGATAGGACAGATAGTTTCTGAGATATCGACGCTCAAACTCAGCTTTCTGCTTTTATTGCCAATAGGAGCACTCCGGTTGGCTACTACGTCTACATTTTCGAAAATTTCCCGATTTCCACCACTGATTCGTTCAATACGACATCGAATTAGTCTATGTGAATTTTTTCAGATTTTTGATAGGCCAAATAAAAATTTTCATTTTCCCACCTGAGACTTCAGTACGATATAGTCACCGAGCCATCTTCGGACGGCCGAAAGTGCCAGAAAACGGCGGAAATTCAAGCGAATTATCGCTTTTCCCATAGAAAATGACACGCTGAATTGAATCAGACCATGATCAGCCCGATAGGACAGATAGTTTTCGAGATATCGACGCTCAAAGTCAGCTTTCCGCCTTTATTGCCAATAGGAGCACTCCGGTAGGCTACTACTTCTCCATTTTCCAAAATTTACCGATTTCCACCACAGATTCGTTCATAACGACATCGAATTAGTCTATGTGAATTTTTTCAGATTTTTAATAGGCCAAATAAAAATTTTCATTTTCCCACCTGAGACTTCAGTACGATATAGTCACCGAGCCATCTTCGGACGGCCGAAAGTGCCAGAAAACGGCAGAAATCCACGCGAATTATCGCTTTTTCCGTAGAAAATGACACGCTGAATTGAATGAGACCATGATCAACCCGATAGGACATATAGTTTTCGAGACATCGACGCTCAAAGTCAGCTTTCCGCCTTTATTGCCAATAGGAGCACTCCGGTTGGCTACTACGTCTACATTTTCCAAAATTTCCCGATTCCCACCTCAGATTCGTTCATTACGACATCGAATTAGTCTATGTGAATTTTTTCAGATTTTTAATAGGCCAAATAAAAATTTTCATTTTCCCACCTGAGACTTCAGTACGATATAGTCACCGAGCCATCTTCGGACGGCCGAAAGTGCCAGAAAACGGCAGAAATCCACGCGAATTATCGCTTTTTCCGTAGAAAATGACACGCTGAATTGAATGAGACCATGATCAACCCGATAGGACATATAGTTTTCGAGACATCGACGCTCAAAGTCAGCTTTCCGCCTTTATTGCCAATAGGAGCACTCCGGTTGGCTACTACGTCTACATTTTCCAAAATTTCCCGATTCCCACCTCAGATTCGTTCATTACGACATCGAATTAGTCTATGTGAATTTTTTCAGATTTTTAATAGGCCAAATAAAAATTTTCATTTTCCCACCTGAGACTTCAGTACGATATAGTCACCGAGCCATCTTCGGACGGCCGAAAGTGCCAGAAAACGGCAGAAATCCACGCGAATTATTGCTTTTCCCATAGAAAATGACACGCTGAATCGAATGAGACCATGATCAGCCCGATAGGTCAGATAGTTTTCGAGATATCGACGCTCAAAGTCAGCTTTCTGCTTTTATTGCCAATAGGAGCACTCCGGTTGGCTACTACGTCTACATTTTCGAAAATTTCCAGATTTTCACCACAGATTCGTTCTTTTCGACATCGAATTAGTCTATGTGAATTTTTTCAGATTTTTAATAGGCCAAATAAAAATTTTCATTTTCCCACCTGAGACTTCAGTACGATATAGTCACCGAGCCATCTTCGGACGGCCGAAAAAGCCAGAAAACGGCAGAAATCCACGCGAATTATCGCTTTTTCCGTAGAAAATGACACGCTGAATTGAATGAGGCCATGATCAGCTCGATAGGACAGATAGTTTTCGAGACATCGACCAAAAACCAAAGTAAGGGGCGCTTTCTGATAGACTTTTTGACACAAGGGTCATTCGATTTCACCATTTTGGAGAGCTTTTGCTCCCATAAATTCCACAATTTTTCGAAATTTTTTAGTATGTTACAGAACCTAGATATCTGCTATCTTAAAAGCTTTGCGGCACCCGGTATAAGTGAATACGTATCAAATATTCAAATAACATAAAGCGACAGCGTATATTGTCGCCATTACACCCGGTTGAATGAAAGTAGCAAGTCGATACTCCACTCAGGAATAATGAAATGGCGTTTTGAAAAGCCCTTCCGGACACACTGGATCAGGCGGAAAATTTATTGTCTTGTATTTTTAATGTAAAATCACTCCACACCTCTCGTCACTGAATATTTCACATTTTGGATGCCGTTTTTTCGCCATCCGAACACGAGCCGAATGCCCGAAAGTATTGAGTGTAATCTAAACAATGAATGTTATCATTCACTCGAAAACAATATTGAAAGAGTATTTATGGCCGTGGTATTTTCTTTATGCCTGCCTATAAACAATAATGGATTAATTGAGATCAAATAAACCGCACTACTGCCCTATTTTCAGTCTTGCAAAATTGGTTCATTTGTTACGTAGAGTTGTAATAGTCCCTAATACGATACAATGTCTCGATTTGGTTTCCTGATTTATTTCGTCGTGGATCGGCAACACCTAATTGATTACGAGTAACATACAGAGATAACTAGAAAAGTTTCTCGACATAGCATGATGACTAACAATCAGAAGTTTATTTTGAATGCAAAGAATTGGGCCTCTAAACGAATGCAGTTTCCATAGATTGTTTAATCAAAGGAGTTGGAAAGGAAGATATTTTCAAATAAAACATTATCTAGAGATCACATAAAATCCTGTTGAAGTATAATCCTAATGAAAGAAAGTAAACGGTTTGTAGATTGCGAATTGAGACATTTCTATAAGGAAGAAGATCCTTTTAACACGTTTTTTCGTCTGGGAGTACTGGGTGTTGAGACTGTTGAGCATGATTATTAATAATCCGCAAATTTTTCCGATCTCTTCAATTGGATTTTGGGGTTCACCACCTTCAATATATGATTTTTTGAGAGGCCTTCAGGCCTTATTATGATTGTGATATAATAAATACATGTTTGTTAATACTATCATGTCCTGAGATTTTCATTGAGGAAGGGTGGAGATGACTATGGTAGTTTTTCTACTAGCTTCTCCATCCCTTTACTCTACTGTGGAAAACCATGGACTTTTACTACAGAAGAAGTTGACAGATATTTCAAGCTGACTGGAGTAAGAACTGAATCAAATGTTTCAGGTTCCTAACGAAAACGACAAAGTGATTGCTTTCAAGGTACCAACATTCAAAACGATCTAATGATTATCGATATCAATGATGCATAACGTATTGGCTCATTATTCATTATAGGTACCTTCCTTCTGGCAACTTGCTTCTGACCTCATTGAAAGAAAACGCTTAGGTTCGATAGGTCAACCTCTGACCAATGATCAACGACAAATCCAGAAGAAGCTTCTTCCAAAACCTTCTTTATATTTGAAAATTCACTCATTCATTTATCGCTCCAATTTCGAGAACACCCTTTATTCAAGCAATCACCTAGATAAATATTGTACAGTAAGCAAACTAATGAATCACTTAATCCCGCCCCACTTTCATTCGAATATTGCGCGATCCTCTATCTGCGATTACAGATTTATGTCTTGTTTAAACGTAAACTCCTAAATGAACCTGAATAATGGCTCTAGGCCACTTATTAAGCGATCGTTTGATATTTCCACCGGAAATGCTATAGAGAGTGATCATGGAAACAGATATTGTTACTGTTTCTTTGATCATTCCATGATGATAGCAACGCAAGACTCAGTGAGAGGCGTTTTTTCCCTTCAATGGTGTTTCATCATGCTATACATGAATGGTAGGATTCAGGCGCCTTTTCTCACTCATGCTATTTTTGTGTTCGGTCGCCCTCCACAAAAACTAGGGGTATAATTTTCTCGTTCCCTCCATTGGCAATGGTCACTCTGTCCACATTTAAAGCCTTATCATACAATCAGAAACAAGATCGTATCATCTTCCATAACCACCGGATTCAAAATATCAGGTTTTTGTAATCAATTTTCATGATTCGAGAGTATTACTGAATACAATAAAAAACGACCAGGAAAAAAATTAGCGAAATTGATCGCCCTCTCAACTGTTTTGTCCGATTCTGGTGGAATTTCTACCAAGCTGTAGATTGGTGTTTCGGGGTGTGAGCCTGGATTTTCATTCTCGAGAAAAGCTGATGGGTTCTTCATTATACAAAGAAAAACAGAAGATACTCTTTCACCCTCAATATCTTATCGTCCTGTGGTAAAAATGAGTGAAGAACTTAGTCCGATTTTGTTTTGAATTAAGTGTGATTCTTTCTTGACCCGATTGTTTTCGACTTACGTAAATTTCAAGAGAAGATACGGGTATCTTAAGAACAATAATAATTCAGAGCCTATATTCTTAGGAAGAATTCCAGAGGAGCATTCGTCTTCCTCCGGCCTTGCTAGGGAGACTTCAGGAGAATCAATTTGCCCTTCAAGAAGAAATTGGGGCCATCCCTCAAGACTGATTGAAAAATTTGATCATCACGATGCCATGTCAGTAAAATGCTGTCATGCAAACTCACGGAGGGCATACTCGTTATTGACTACATCTAGGTCTGTTTTTCGTTTGTCTTTTGTAATGAAGGTAAGTGCTTAGAAAATTTAAACACTTGTATCTCCACTAAAAAAAAAAAAAGGTACTGACGTGAATCCAAAACCATTATATTGCGAAAGGATCACAATTCAATCCAAAAGATAATGAACTTGAATTTATACACTCTCTTTTGCCACAGGGTGTTAAGAAGTCCGTAGTGTAAGAGTCATTTTTATTTTTCCCTGTATTATGATCAAGCCATCAGCTTGTCTCTCGAACTGAACTGCAGGCTGAAATTTCGAAGCTTATTTCACTATTTGGTGGAAATTTCACCAAAATCGGACTGGAATTAGGAAGGTTACAAGACGATCAAATCGAAAAAATTTCCTTCTGGCCGTTATTTATTGCCGATGTGTATGTAATAACCTTCATATCAACTTTTGCTCAATTAATTGAGCATTCACGTTCAACACCTGAACAGACAAAGCTCGCACAGATTGGATATTCCCTGGTTGTGAAAACATATTACTCATTTCTGGCGGAAAACCAGGGATTCAGGTGATCTGCTGAGCATTTCAGGCAGATAACGAATCTTCGAAAAAATCGCTAATTAATGGAATTACTTCTCATTGTCTCTGCATGAGGTATTCCCGCAACCCAAGATTCTACTAAACTTGATTTTTTTCATCAGGGCTGTAGGGTGCAAACATTTCGATGATTTGTGTGGGATTGTTGCGTGAAAAAGATTTATATTCCAATGCTTTCCAAGTGTTCCATTCAAATTGCGTGTTCGTTTAGTATACAACGAAACATAAAAAAAAAACGATATATTGAAAAGATTTTTCATAGAAAATACGTAAACGTGAGGTTTGCGACTGATTTATCACGTGGAAGAAAGAGTTGGGAATCTCATTGGGCAACGTATAAATCTGGAGAATTGCTAGAAAGATTGTGATTCATCGCATGAGCATTCTAGAAAAATTCCACGATTATTCAAATATGAGGAATAGGTATATTTCTTATCCTCTTAATCGCTCACAAGGTGTTGCCACATGCAAGAAAGTTCTCTAATCAGTGATAATTTGTTTTACGAGAGAATCAATGTATAGATACACTATTGAATTACAATAACACATCCAATAATCCACAATAATTGGAAATCCTTTCTGAAATTCGATTCTTGACATGCAGCGAGACCTGCAGTTTGTTTACAGTAAATCCCGATTGGCAGTGATTGTGAACTGAATAAAGTACAAGCCTATTCAGTTTCAAATCAAAAGTATTGAAAGTGTACAAAAACGTGACACTGTCCGTGTTGAATTTTTGGTTCGTTGGTATGTAATATGTATTGACAGTCGCTTTGAAACAATTCCCAATTGATTCTGTCTGTTCTGTCAGAATGTAATGCTCTATCGAACACCATATTAAATTATCACAGGAAATGTATATCCATAAGAATTCCAATAATAAATGAGGGACATTCAACGTTTCATGCATTTCGAATTGTTTTAATTCTAGGAATATTTATTCGAAATATGAACAATTGTCACATTTTCAGATTGGAAATATGATGTTGAACACAGAAATAGTTCATTCATCTATCTTTCAACGGCATCTTGTGAAATATAATGTTAGCGGTCGATAGGACACTTGCCTTGTTTCTATAACCTCCCAGAGAAACTGGAGACAAATAAGCAAAACACACAAAACAGACCGGAACAGCAACAAAACACAATAAAATCATAATCAATATGCCAGACAGAATCAATGGTCATGACAAATGCAGACAATACTATTCAGATCCAATTTGTCGAAATTAATATCCGAACGGTTACGGACCAATGGCACTTCTGATGAATACATGTTCTCGAGAAATATTTTCAGAAATACAAATTGTTCACATAATACTTCTTGAATTCTTCGCATTGATTCAGTGTCCGTGAGAGCCAGAGGCTGATGATGGACACATGACTGTCCGGAAAATGGTCCCTGAAAAATATTCGATAATTTGATGTTGTGGGGTTGATTTTGTGTTTTTCAATCCTATCATGTTCACACTCTACTTAGAGATGAGTATGGACTTTTACATAGGGTTAATAATTATTGGAATAGATGAACACTTTGTTAGGTGAGTCTGTTGATCCCATAGAAATCATATTATACAGGGATTATCACGATGAGCATTAGTTAGACGTTTCTGGTAGGGTCCCTTGATGGAAATTGACGTTAAAGGCATCTTAACAGGGTACGGACAGATCCTCGTCGCCTCTCACTCTAAAGTGTTTGTGAAACAGTTATATAGTTCCATCCTTATTCAATTCTGGGGATAAACACTAGATTTTTGACATTAGTTGTTTTTTAGGTTATATTGAGGTCACTGGCGTATCATACGTAATTTCCATATGGAATTCCTGATTCAACTATACCAAGATATAGATGAACAATCCTCTAGTTTTAGAGTTTACTACTCCAGCATAATATTCTCGAAGTAGTTGACATATGAATTGTACTGACAGCTTAATATATTTCACCAAAAGAGATTGTTCTTAGACTGTATACCAGGGTTGACTGAATTGACTGAATAAATTTTGATTTCAAGCTGAGCAGTTGTTTATCTATAAACTGAATGAGCTGAGCCCTATGATTGAGAAATGGTGGAAACCTCGATGTGGGTATCTAAACTACTGTACTCATGTCATGTGTGCTAAATATATTCTCGGGAATCCAACTCGGAAAAGAATTTATGGTGTGACTAATATCACACTATATGTATAAAACTTAGTCTAGGACGAAAAGTAGGATGATTAAAGGTAATACGTAAAATATGCAGGAAAATTAAAAATAAAATATACTTTACCCCCATGTTATACATATGATTTTTTCGTCTACCTTAAATAAAAAGTCATTTTCGAATAATTTATTGATGAAAGTAACAAAGAAGAAGGTATACGCAGTATAACTTATAGGCACGTTATTTTTACTTTTGCATCCTACATATTTTTTATTTGTGGTAGAGAAATAACTATAAAAACCAATGTCTTTCGCTATATTGGATCCGTCATCTTGAATTTTCCAATTTTGGCGAAACAATCATTATCTCCTACCCCGAAAAACCCCAGATACCTTCCAATTTTGAATAGAATCGGATCATAATTACAAAACTCGTTCGCCATATGATATTCCTCAACAAGTAAATACCCTGTACATACCTTTTATTAAAATTTTGAATGATTTTTTGTAGCGCCCATGGATGTGACGTGACAGGAATGTCAGGGATGCCAGTAGACAAAACTAAAGTCTCTAGATCATTAAAAAAGAATGCAGCTATGATCTGTCCGTACCCTGTTAAGACGACTTTAACGTCAATTTCCATCAAGGGACCCTAGTTTCTGGTAAACCAAGCAACAGATGAATCTGAATATTTCATGGTATGCATGAATTGACATGATCTACAAGTCTGAAGTATTTTAAACGATGCGGTGTTGCCGTTTCAGCCACTCTGAAATTTCAAAGGGAACACCCTGTATTTGGTTGCATTTTTAGATTTTCCCTGGAGAGCTGAGTGGTTCAAGATTCGGAATTCTGATCACCCTGTATCTGTTCCAATTAAATGACACTAGATAGAAAATCAAAAGTTTAGAAAGCGGCATAAAATTTTCGCTCAGCTCTTAGTAGGCTATGAATTCTAAAACTTCGATTAAAATCTACTTGACCCCATCCTTTGACTACTCTTCACAGAAATTGAATATTTCTATTCGTTTTCGAGATATTGGCATGCGGAATTTTAAGTGAAAAACCCTGTATATTAGACACGTTCACGGATTTCTAGTGGGGCGTGTCTGTTTTAGCAGCCCTATGACACGATGTTTTCACACAGTCACTTGGAATTTCGCCGGTTTTTCCACACCGTTCCATGGAGGATGCTTCGGTATCGATATCTAATGGAAATACCTTGTCTGCAAGAGGGACTGAAAAATGTTCGTGACTCGAGTGACGCTTGTTTGCTGAAAACAAAGACTGCCCTGATACGCACATTTCATGAAGTTGAATTCAATTTTGACCTTTATTTTATATCCATACCACAAATCATATTTTAATTATTTTTTATTATCAACTGGTAAAGGTTCAATTACAGTTCCACGATATTTTCAAAATATCCTCCAATTATTGTATGACCGACAATTATATTTTCAGTTATGCGAATAAATGTATATAAAAAATACTCATAGAGCGAAATTAATATTTATATGAGAGATAAATTTCGATATGCACGCCAGCACGCTGTTATTTTTTGTATCAGTTCAAGGTGATCCGGCCTGAAATAGTTATTTATACACCAAGGTAGTGAAGAATATCATCATTACCCATCAGGGACCAAAATTACATCCCGAGGCGCCAGCCGAGGGGTTTAAGGTTCCGTATGGTAATATAATTCTTTACAACCAAGGTGTATATTTGCTTCAGCACTAGCAATACAGGGTGGAGACTTTAACTGGAATAAACTCGCTCCTGGGGGAGTTGATGATTTTTCTGAAAATTCGCGACACATGTCAACGTTTGAATGAATTTACCCACATTCGGCGAACAATATAGAAAATATAACCCTTCAGGAGTAGCTATAGAATCAACTCCAACATGATTATTTCAAATGCAACCTTATGGCTTGCGACCCCTCATTGGAAAGCTGATTGAAAGAGGTATCCAGCGTACTGATCATATTTCAGTTGGCAGTACGTTTGGGGGTCGCATGAAATCGAAATATAATTTCGAAGTTCGATATATTTTCGACGTATTTTCATAAAAATTTCAACTTTTAGTGGAAGTTATATAGGGCATTTCCACCAGTTTGCAATAACACTTCGTTTCGAACTGTGAATACGGCAAAAAACTAAATTTCATTTTGCGACTCAATAAAAAAAATGGAATACAATAGCAGATAGCAGTTGTGGCAAAAAATTGCAATCAAATGTTCAACACACATTTTAGAAATTAAATTTCAATTTTTATATATCCTTTAAACTAGTTTAAACGCATGAAGAACAAAAATTGTACTAGTTCGCTAGATTAATCTTTCCAATGGGTGGTCACAAGCCATCGATATTGCTTGCGAAAGATAGATAAATACATTGAATCGTTAACTTATGTCAGGAAATTTTAGAAAAAATTTTCACCTCCCCGCTAACGAATTTATTTCAGTTAGTCCCCACACTGTATATATTTCAATCATTATAGTTCTGTGAATCTGAAATATGGACCTATTGTCACTATGAAAGCACTACTTTTCAATTCTAATTGAAATCTATAGTATAGCTATGGCCATTGACCATGACAGCGTTATTGATAAATACCTACTATAGATTCCAGTGCCATTAGTGCGAATCTCGCATCATGATTCTAATTAATTATAACAAAGGTGGCTCTGTCCTAATAGACTAGTAGTTCATAAAATGACGAAAACAACCTTGGTCGAAAAAACAAACTTTATACGCCATGACAAGGAGTACATAATGGTATGTTCTATATAGCAAGTAGCGAAAAACAATATTTTCTCCACAGTGCAATTCAATAATAGCAGTATAGCTTATTTTTTATCAATTTCTTCTTATTGTATTTTCATATATCTTTTAATTTTCAGAAGTAACGATATAAGAACTATCCAAATATCACATTCCACAAGTTCTGGACTGATCTCCCAAAGGTGAGCTGTTCGACAAGATTGTCCTTATTTATTATGCAATCGGGAGTTTTTCCAGAGCCGGAACAGCAGAAAATGAAAAGATAGACTTGTCTTCATTCGTTGTCATAAATTCTTTAGAATCTGGATATTGCATACAAACAATTCCATGTTGTGTTTCTGAATTTTGCATTGCGAAGCTGTCGCGTTTATTTTCATTATTTTCCGTTCGTTTCCTATTTATATACGTTTGACTTGATTTTCCAAGGGATCGACATATGGGGCTGATTGCATGGATATGGACACAATACGGAAACACGTGTTGTAGCCCTGCAATTTATACAGCGTGTCTCACTTCAACGGATATCTCAGCTATTACTCATGCGATTCTTACCAAATTTGAAACAGTATGAAGAACCATCAATATTAGGTACAAATTTCAATAGGAGTCACCAGTTTTGATAATACATTTTATTTTCCTCGAAATAAACCATAAGCCTGCCTGAGTTCATCGTTGTTTTCGTCAATCACACTGTACAGGGTGGACAACTAAGCTGTCATCAATCATTCTTCCAACTTTGATTGTTAATATCTTCCGTTAGCGAAAAGCTCATATTGTGGTTTCCGTTGGTCTTTTGAGATTTAGTATTTTCATTTCACCGAGTAATAATATCCATACCTTCACATTTATTCATTGTTTTTTTCATCACGAAATCTATCGATTCTCTAGATCACGCCCTCTAGCGGCAACGGTGATATGAATATGAAACCGATTTGAATCACAGTTGATATAACAGGAAGAGGCCTTCACAACGAGCCCAAAATTGTTGAATTCTGTTAAAGATAACCAGAGTTACAGTCGTTTAGATAAAACATAATTTGACATTTCCCCACCACTTTTATTTTTGAGATGGGACAAAAAGTGTGGAACAAAGAAACTGGGAATTCATCAAGGATCAAACTGGCTATTTTTTTCTGTACATCTTGGTACTACTAAACACGGAGAAAATTTCAATTGTCTCTTCAATCATAGCCATTACACAACCTAGCGGTTATTTTAGAAACCTAAAATTATTTTCCAGCTATTTTTAAGGGTCACTTTTCTTTTTTTCAAAGTTGCATCATTATTCGTTGTTGTGATATGGCCGACAACAGTTCTTAGTTGTTCACCCTGTATATAAGGAAATTATTTTCCATATAAAACTTTACACCGCCTCATCTAATAGTTCTTACAATGATATCTTGTCGAGTTCACGTCAGAAATTCTTATACTTACGTGGAGCAAACTTAGCAACTGGACATATTAATCTCGATTTCACACCTTTCTAATTTCAGACGAAAACTTTCAAACCTAAATTCACCTTTCCACTCTGAATCAACAAGGGTTTGTTTAATGGATAGATGTTATAATATGTGGATATCGATAGTCAGTTGGGTTTATGAATTCAATCATAAATAGCCGATGTCCTGTCGGCGGGGCGTATCATCCTGCAATGGAATAGATCCACAGGGATTTGGCCCTTCATCAAGTACATCAACTAATTATTACATAATGAACAACCTCTGTCCCTCTATTTATATTGAATTAAAGGGCCACGACGGTTTAATCGAACGATTCTCAACTCCTCTGTAGGGGGCTTATTATTACGTAGTTAACCCGGTTTTCCTTTGAGGCCGTCCAACGGTTCATGTCATGATATATACTATGTTCTGATTTCCCCATCATCCCTCAACCTGTATCAATCTGAGGATGAGATGAGACATCCGAATCCGAAACAGATATCAACTGCTTTATGATTATAAGCAGGTTCGATGAACGTTGGAAAAGTATATACTTATTCCTTCCGGGATCTTGGAAGAGGAGCCGTCGAATGTTCAATTGGGAATATTTTATTACCCATTCCCAACATTTATCTTCATGAAAATTCAATTTTCTTTAACTGTAGATCAAAATGTCTCCTTCTCTAGCTTATTTGTTTCCCGCAGCCCGCTGTTTCAATAAGATCTTGTGAGTAATAAACTGCTGGGAACATGAAATGGCCCACCAGAGAAATTCAATTTCCAATAAGTGACTTTTCATTTTTGTTCCACCATTCCTCGAAACTTTTATTGTTGATGAGAATAATTGTGGAAGAAGAGTTGTGAACATAATATATTACAATCTTGCTATTGCTCTTCTTCCTCTAGATAATTAGAGGAAATGCGTTGAGAGTCTCTCTTAGAAAAATAGTTCCAATTCCAACAAAGAAAATACACAGCATACTCCACTTTATTGGTGTGTATATAGTGCTTACTACATATATCATACTCAAGCTAGATTAGAGCAATTAACTCTCGAAATTAACTGAAATGAACTACACCAAGTGCAATTTGATTGCAAAAGACAATGATAATGTATTTTCTGTGATGGCTGTGTGTGCCCAGTTCATAAAAGCTGCAACGATGCTTTCCGTGCAACCAATATACAGGGTGTTTGGTTCACCGACGTATATCGGAAAGGGGGTGATCGGTATAAACATTTCAGCGTACATACACTAGACATTTTTTTTTAATAGATAGATAGACTTTATTCATTCAGTAGTAATGTAGTACTCTCACATGCATAACATAGGTAGGTACAATTCTTATTTAAAATTATTTTGGTATAGATAATAATTATAATCTTTCCCATTCCATTGAGGAAACACCTAAGCACCGTGATGCTTGCATTGTATATCCTCCAAGGAGTATGAAAAGCGTATCGACTTATGTCAGAACAAGGTACCTATTTTACATATAATACTAGAAGATTTGGGAGTTCAAAATTCTCGTGTTTCGATAAACAAAAATTATATTTTAATAATACCCAGTGAGTGACCAACATTTATATTCCTATGTCATCAAGATATTCAGAGACATTGAGTCGGTACGTTTCAGTTAAATGACTAAACATATCAGAAAATTTTGAAGAGGTAAGAGTTGCGAAGTAGGAACATTTTCACTTCAGATTTATATTTGGGAAGATAATAAATTTGTTTTAGATCATTAGGCAGTAAGTTGTACAATTTTGGTCCATAGAAGTGGACAAAATGTTTTTCATTTGTTTGTCTATTCAAATGCCGAATTCGCCATTGAAAGGGCTCCTCGATTATTGTCATGTCCCAATTATACGCTGATGCTTTTGTTTCACTCACAAATTGGCAATATCAAAAAGGGGTATATTCCTGTCGGTATTTTTCATATGCATGTATATGATTGTAGTCGTTCCCAAAAATTGTTTTGTTCATCCTTGTTATACTGAACCTTTTCGGGCCACTTTTAATTATCGTTTTATTGACCTATTGATTTCAATGATGATATATTCTTTTGTTGTTATAAATTTTTTGACACAGTATTTCCCTTTGACATATTAGGTTACGCTTTATATTCGTATATGTTATCAATTTCGTGAACAATTGTTTCTTTTTTTTGCACGAAACAAATGTTCCAAATCATTTTTATTGCTATAAGGTTAACAAACTATGAGTTGAATTTGATTTGAAAAGACATTCGACTTTTACCTAGATGAGCGATTTGTTGTGCAGAGGTATCGAAAACGAGCCCTTTGTGTCTGTAGGTAGAAATGTCAAAGAGTATCTCATACCAAAATGTATATTCAACTACCAGCGACAGAGTCCCTATCTATTCTTGAACTGATCGAGGAATGTATGGGGTCTGCCAGGTTTTTGCCAGGTTACAATATATAGTTAAACATGTTCAAAATGATAGAATCAACCACCTTCTTCCAGATATAGGTCGGTGAACCAAACTATTGAACATAAATCTTGCCAACGAATGATACAGTTGTTTCGTTAAAACTGGATATTCTGAAACCATATTTCAAGAAGGTGGATGAACACAGAAGTATGCCAATATAATCCCTTTCAATAAAACATAGATAAACAGATAGTTTTGGTCTCAATTTTTCTTCAGGAATCATTCATATTTTGTGTAACCAATATAGGAAATTGTATATTTCCCCTTGAATTAAAGAACAATTCTTGTTAGAATTTGCAGAGACCCTCAGGAAGTTTTCAAATTTCGTTTGGAATTTAGTGAAGACATTTGGTGCTGTTAATCGGTATTCTTCCACAATTTCCTGAATCTACAACTCCATAGTACTTTAGGCTGTGTGGTGCACACTTGAGAATCCAAATGGCACCACAGGAGAAATTTCTAGATCTGGTGATCTTGGTGGCCATTCGATCGGTTTCGTTGGATTCAAAAAGAAAACTCAGTTGTCTTCTTTCAGTGGGGATCGAGTTTGGATCATCCTGTTTTACTTCTTTTCGGATGTAAGGGAAATTTCAGCCAACATCTAGTATATCTAATTAGGACAGTTTCATCAGGTTATCCATTTCGTACGATGTACGATGATAATACACTTTATGTTGAAAATGATGATAAAATGATGTTATCTCTGCGTACATCATTTCTTTGTGAAACACAGTCCATTGAGGTTGGCTGGTTGTGAATAAAACAAAATCTGATGGTAGTGTCGAGTTGGGAACTTAGCACGTATGAATTTGCTTAAAAAGTCCATTTAATTTCTCGAAATGAACGATTATATCGTTAGTGAAATTTTACGGGCGCTGAGTTGGTATGGTGAGTTGACATTTCAGTAGGCGTTAGTAATGATACTTGGGTGGGCTATTCAAACGCTGGCCTAGCATGAACAGCGATAATTCCCGATTAACCGTGTTCAAGCATTTGCGCCAGACAGATAACATTCATATTTATGTATTTTTGAATATGCGTCTAGATAAATCTAATAGGTATTGTATGTATACAGGGTGTCCCAAAATTATATGGAAATATCTGAACCACAAATTCTAGGAACGAAAGTAGTAAAAGAAGTTCATATAAACATGGTTCCAGAAATGGCTCCCTAGGAGAAATCCTCTCAGATGAAATAACCAAATTTTGTACATGTTCCTATTGTTTTTATGCCGAATTTGAGAATGTAGGGACAGTTTTTCCACCAACTTTTCGTTCATACAATTTTCAGCAGTTTGGCCAGGAATTGAGAAAATATCAAAACTCAACTCAATGGTACTTTACTCAAAACTGGTATTCTTGTTCAGTTTCAATAGCACCAACTGTTTTCGGGATGAATAGATATTGTCTGCTGCGTAATACAAATAGTAATTTTTTATAGGGTATGCCTACCAAAGTATGAATTGCAATTTCTTATTGAACTCCATCAATTTCAAATCAAACATCAAGATGATAATTATAATAATAATAATAATAATAATAACAACAACGCAACAACAACAATAATAATAGTGAAAATGATAATAATGATAATGATACTAATAATGAGTCTTTATATTTTCAATTAACAGAAATTTACAATTTGTATTCATATTTTGAAAAAAAAGGCGATGTTCAGTTTTCAATCAGCAGAACTGAACAAAGGCTGACCTGAAAAAAATCGGTTTGAGTTTTCTCGACCTCTTTGGTATATTGATGATTCACTTCACAAATATCTATGGTATCCTTGAGTCGCACTTGAAAAAAATCGGTTCGACATAAATAATTGTTCACAGCAGGACATATTTATAGCGACATCGAAGTTTTTCCGCTCTCTTTCCCATCTCGAGGAATAACAACACTTATGGGACACAATCCATTACGATTGTTCAATTTTTACGGAAGGCTGGATGGACGTAATCGAGATTCATCATTTCTTGAAGTTTTTATTTTTATATCACGATGTGATGTTGCTCGGGTAGATATGACAAAAACCGCTGAAATGGCACAGGGTACGAACAGATAGCTCTTGGTTTGATTGATTCGCTACCACGTAATCTTCATTATTATTATAGCTTCTTGATGATTTGATGCTTAATAAACAGTGTGTCTCGCGTTTACTGCAATTAGAGACTATAATAAGGCAGCAGAGACAACAAATCGATATCACACAAATGATTTAGATACTGCTATTGCCTCTTTCTTCATTGAACTTCATACCAGTTAGTTCAAATTCAATAATGTTGACAAAAATACTGTCCAATAGTTCATTCACATGACGATTTAATGAATCATACGAGATTTGTTTAGTTGGCATTGACCAGCAGCAAATAAATCTCAAGATGGAAAGACTTCTTCAACCTCACGTTATCTACGATTTTAGAGATAAAAACTGGAAGTTTTTTTAACTGAAAATACATTTGTCAAATATTTGGTGGTGGCTTCACCAAATAAAAACAAACCCCCTCTAATATAACAAAACATTTTCAGATTTGAGTGTCGAACAATTATTCTTCGTCTTGATAAATCATATCGTGACTCAAGAGTGCCACTCTTGAGTCATAGGAAATTGTCATCGAATATCATCAAAATAAATTGAATTGAGGTGGTCACATCATCATCTCTACTATAGTTTGCCTGAATATTCAATATCAAGTGTTCCATATATGAATAGGACACTATCGGATTTATGAGCTGCCATGATTATATGCGAATTGGAATTTTCGTTGAGTTGGTATTTACTCATTATACAATATGCACTAACGCGAGGAAACGCTTATAGAATAAAAATAATGGATACTTTGCATCGTTATATGATGTTATATTGAATATGCAAAATAATGTAGTAGAATGAAACGTAATATGTTTAACGACGTCATAACGTTGCTATTGTGCACTATTCCTGGTTACTTCGAAATTATGTAGAAATTTTCAATCAAAACGCGTTAATGATCATTCTATATATAAAGTACACAGTTAACTTGTTTACAGTCTTAAGAATAACTTCATTCGTAATCACTTCAGGCAACAATCATGCACGGTATTTAACTCCGAACTCTGATGGGCAAATACCTACTTGAAGGAGTTGTGTTCGTAAACTGATTTATTCTGAATTTGATCACTATTTGAAATGTCTTTCATCTGACAGTTGCAAGCAACGGACAATAGCATAATTGGCAAATGTGCATGAGGACCAGTGGTCGAAAAAAAACCATATAGTGCAGAAGACTGTGATTCAGTCATCGAATATTGCACTGCTGAATCATTGGGAGGTTTATCATTTTTTTAAATCACTTGGTGCGTAACTCGGGAGGATAGGGAGAAGCGGTAGGTATTGAATTTTTTTTTGAAGGAGGTACTTATTTCCATGTTTTGAAAGGTCTCTTCAAGAAAAGTGAGTCCAATTCTGAAATTTTTCATCGGAGCCCTACTCAGTATAATAATGTCAATTCACAATTTCAGAGGATTTACATCTTTCATGCTCTCTTTTTGGATGTTCAACAGATATAATTCAATGTTCGACGTGGCAAATACCCAGGAAAGTAGTTGTTTTCTGTTGAATATTCAGAATGATATTATGTGCATATATCTACATATATTTATATGAAGGAGAATGCGAATTCTCTACTTCATAAGGTTTTTTTTTTTAAATTCTTATCGTGTGTGTTCAATAGATATAATTCAATGTTCGTCGTGGCATATAACCAGGAAAGTAGTTCTTTTCTGTTGAATAAACCGAGAAAATATTCTCATCACATAGATAATGCGAATTCTCAATGTATTTTTTTATATACAGGGTGTTTCATAATTATTGAATGTCAATATTTGGGGAGGCGATTCTTGGGTCCATTCTGAGAAAAGAGTTTCATATGAACGTATGACCTGAACGTCTGAACTTATGAGATACAGGGTGGTAAAATTCTCAAAAATCAATAGTATTTTGATAATATCTGTAATACCACTTCAGATATCCTAATGAAATTTGGCATACATGTACTATGTATCAAGAGGCATCAGTGAGTGTACCACCAGTGGCGTTCGTATGATGGAGTTTCATACCTATTTTGGCAGACTTTGATAGTACGCCACTGATTAATCTCGAAATAGAAATCATTCCTGAAATTCCCAATCATTTCCAAGCAAATTTGATCACCACACCAGCAAATCGTTAATATGACAATATCGCAACGCAGAGAAGTAGATTTTATTTTTTAGATCAAATTTCAGGAATACAATTCATTGTTTATGAACTTCGTATTCGTATTTGGTATTTTGGAATTATGGCTTTTTATTGTAGTAGGCTATAGTAATTTTTGAGAACTCTACCACCCTGTATCTCAAAAGTTAAGACGTTTAGGTCATACGTTCATATGGTATTTTCTTCTTAGAATGGGTCCAAGAATCGCCTACTTGATTATTAACACCCAATTATGAAACGCCCTGTTTACATATCCATTTTTCATGTTCATAATTATATCTGAGAATATTCCTTTTTAATTGCGGTTCTTGTTTATCGGATTTCGGATTCCTGAAATGTCAGAATCAGTCGAGTATTCTCAAAACTTACGAAGAACATCAAAATATCGAAGAGACTGAGGAAAAATCAAATTCACCAAGAAAAATATATGAAAGAATGTGTGAATATGAATACTGCAAAAAGATCGAGCACAGCGGATTTCATTCGCCAAAAAAACAAATGAAACATCTCCTAATGATTGTAAGCGAATCAGCAGTCGACCGTGAGATCTGGACATTAGGCCGGCTAGGCAACATAACCTTTGGCATGAATAAAGCATGAGACTCTCGGAAAGCATCATGCATTCGCCCTGTCATATCGCGTATACGTCGCCATACATAAATTATCTTTTATGCGGCTTTCACACAATATTAGTATTTTCACGCGGTCCTGATGAACATGCTCCGGAAGTCTGGATACATCCGACCAGACAAGAACTGACGCAGTCGATTACCAACGATAGTTGAATCAATCGAGATATGGTCAAGACCGAACCATTCACACTTTCCAAAAATGTAATCACATTAATTCTCGAATTATTCTTTTACAAACTGATGGAAGATTCAAATCATAGCTAGCTTGAAATACAGCAATGTTATTTGGAATAACAAATTTGAATCTGCCGATCATGTTGTTTTTTGAATGGGGGATTCAGAATAGCTCTGGAGGGATAATCATTAGCTCCGTGTCGAATTCATGAGAAACAGAAAGGTATCAATTAATCATTCAACAATTTAGTTGGAAAACGCCAACAACGCTAATTAGGGGTCGCCAAGTCAAGGATTCTTGTCTTGATAAAAACTTCTTGTATTGTCGGAATTTCGGAAAATCTTGTCTTGACGTTTTTCTTATTGAAATATCATTTCTTGTCTTGACTCAAGAAATTTCAAGATCTTGAAATTTCTTAATTGACCCCGGTGACACCGTACATGGTGATTTATATCCCATCAGTCGATATATATACCTTGTCAAAAATTCAGTAGATTTCCAATAGATTTATTTTATGCTACACGAATTTCAGGATGATGAAATGAACCTATGACATTGAAAAAAATATGTATTTTTTTGTGACGGGAAAAAAGTTTGACATTTTATCCATGTTGAGAGGTAACAGAATGTCACTTTTAATAAAATTACTTTATTCCCGCGAAATTATTGAGTACTTTTTTACCAACATATCAAGCGCTTAGACGCATTCGAAATTATAATCAGTTGCGCCAGAAAATTTATGTACAGAGCGTGCCCAAATATCATCTAAGATATTATGATTCTATGTGATTAACTGAAGATCAATATTAATAGGTGATAATAATAATGAATTAGTGTCATAATTTTCAGACAAGAACTGACGCAGTCGATTACCAACGATAGTTGAATCAATCGAGATATGGGCAAGACCGAACCATTTAGACTTTAGACTTTCGGAAAATTTAATCACACCGATTCTGGAATTATTATTTTACAAACTGATGAAAAATTGAAATCATAGCTATTCTACAAACACAGCAATGTTATTTTGAATAACATGGTTCAGCATCGAGTTATAAAAAACAAATTTCAATCAGCCGATTACGTTGTTTTTTAAAAGGAGATTCAGAATACCTCTTGATGAATTATTATTTGCTCCGTGCCGAATTTATGAGAAACAGAAAGGTATCAATTAATCATTCAACAATTTAGTTGGAAAACGCCAACAACGCTAATATAGAGCCAAAGATAATTTGAACACCATATATGAATCCGGCTTATACGATGTGGCCAGTTAGATTTGTCGGATAATCAAGATTATTGCCCTTTTAAGTACGTTAGGTTTACATCCCCATTTATTATTAATATTTTAATCCCAAGATTTCGTATGCAATTTCACTAGAATGAACACCACGTAAATTAATAATAGTTCTATTACCGCACATGCCACTAGAATTCGCCTTCAGTAATTATAAGCTCTTCTCAGAGGGGTTAATCAAAAATTTGACTTCTATTGCCACTACTACTACAACTACTACTCCTAATACTACTATACTACCATACTATTACTACTACTACTACTACTACATTGCTTTCCAAGTTTTCTTGCTGATCACTCTGCATATATGAGGAAATGTGAACCTAACTCTATTTTCATTACGTTCATTATTGCGGGTGGATATAGATCTCATTAAAAGGCACAGTATATACTGGGTGTCTCGAAATGAAATTTTTTTTCATCTCTTGGAGCGCACGAAAGGATATTCCTATATACCTAGGGAGGATAGGGAGAGGAATTATAGCCATCTGAGGGACACTTCGAGATGATGGTCTTTTGTAAATATTTTCAAATCCCTCTTGTGATAAAATGACCAAATTTTGTACAAGTGCCCAACTTTTATATGCCTTATGTGAAAATGTTGAGAATTTTCCGAAATTTTGATCAGGGGCGTAGAAAATAGGTAGGGGCAAGAAGCAATTTCTTCCCCAACTTCTATGTTTATATGAGAATATCATCATTTTAACTACTCCGGTATTGTTTCGATAGCTCGAGGTAAATCGATTTCAATAGGGTACCTACCATATCATTTTTCAACTCATTATTTTATTGCACCCCCCCTATATTTTGAATCAAGCATCGAGAGTCAAACCATGATTCTTCCGGTACCCTGTTAGTGAAAAAGCCAACTGGGAATATTCCTTTTCAAACTGCCAAAAATTGCATAAATCGAAAAGTTGGTAGAAAAAGTGCTCCTAGCTCTACCTATTCCTCATCTCCAAATCGGACAAAAAAGTTAGGAACATGTACAAAATTTGGTTATTTCATCACAGATGGTTTCGAACATATTCACATAAAACCATCACTTCCGGCTCCCCTTCAGATATAGCTCCTTAGCTAGTCATTTGTGGACCCATGTTTTATATAAACTTTCTTTACTATTTTTGTTCCTAGAATCTGGAGTCGAAATCTTTCTTTGTAATTTTGGGACACCCTGTATATACATCAAAATTGATGAGCGAGCTCAATATCGATCGGGAGCATTTTGAGGAATGTTCAGGATCTAAATATTTAGGCTCTAAGCCCTCTCTATAACAAAACAAGCGGATGTTCCAACTGTTTTTCAGATTAACTCAACCCGATGTAAACTAACTGAATATATTTGAATGGTTAAATTGAACTTTGCATACATTCTCCGTATTACAATAGAAAATTCAATTCAATCGTTGGGTGGAAAAGTTAGGAAAGCCACTAACAAGTCACTCGGTGAAAGGATGATTTCGAGGTTTTGCATGCGTGGATCTCATTGGTTGCTGAGAGATATTGAGATTTTCGAATCTATAGTCATCATTGATAACTTACGTAAAGGTGGCGAAATCCATAAAAACAGGTATTTTTGTTTCATAAATCATACATTATACATTTTTTTTATTGTTTTTTCATCTCTACTACCTAGGAAGAATAGGGAATTTTTTTAAACGTCTGGAGATAACAATTCCTGGGAATACCATATAAAGATAAAGGATTCTAAAGCCTTTCCCATCTGGAGGTTGACCAGTTCGTTCGACTACTATTACGACCAAATGAAATGAAGACATTTTGTACTTCGAGTAAATTTTTATTATATAAGCTACAAAGCTACTACAAATATTCACCTAGTATGAGGATGACCCTTACCATTTGTATGCGTAACGTAGGCAAGTGAATGATTCCTGGGCTCTCCTGATGTTTGACAAGCCCAATGTGGATAGATTTTTCCAGGAGGTTTCTTCCCATCGAATTGGTTGGACCCCAGCTATTTTCTATGCATTGAAGGAAAATTATATACCGAAGGTGGAAATTCCTACGATACAAATTCTAACGTCATTCGATTAGGAATGCAAATCAGTCGGAATTTTCATCAATGGCCGGTCTCAAATTCCCAGTCATCAGTCATTGGAGCGAAATTGAGCCGACCTCAAAGAGGCAATTATCAATATCAGCACCAGCGGAACATCGATCACGAGAGATATACAAGGTGATACCGAGATTCGAGCGATAAATGAAATAGCGAATAGAATACGATGAAACTAAACGCAATGGTAGAACATTTTGGTCGAAAACAATCTCTTTTTGAGTGATAATGAAGTTCTCCTGGAATTTTCGTAGTCCATCGTTTATAGATGTATCATTGACTCTTGCAATGTTGCCGTTGCATTATGCCTTATATATAAACTGAAACACATTTAATTTATTGCTCTAATTTCAACAGCTACTTTAGTGGTTATACAGGGAGTCCCGAAATTATCCTGTCAAATTTCAACAGTGGCTTCTACGATAAAAAATAGGAAAATAAAAATTAATGACCATGAGACGAGAAATGTCTGATATGGAAGCTACGGCTCCCTGAAAGGGGCTACTGAAGACGATATGTCTTGAGTATTTCCGAAACTCCATGTGATAAAATAAATGGTGGGTCTACATCAAATATTGCTCAAAATTGTTTGTATGCATATTTTTCGACAATTTAATCTCGAATTATAAAAATCCACACCTCTTCACAGAAAAAAGGTATCAAAAATAGTCTTACATCTCAGATATTATGCAAAACATTGCAATGAGTAGTAGCGGAAATGGAAATAAATACACAAAAACTATCTATCATCAAATTTCCAATTTTTTGCGCTTTCATAAGATTGATGCAAAGAAAGTATTTGATTTTTTTATAGCCACTATAATTTGAAAATTGGCATTGTTATGCATAAGATGTGAATCAATATTTTTAAATCAATCTAACTCGAAAATGATACATCTAATTAATGCGGAACAAGAGCACCTTATTTTGTGAAATGGTGTGAATTTTCAAATCTGAGATTCAATTGTCGAAAAATATGCAAAACAAAAAAGTTTGAGCAATATTCAATTTAGTCCCACTCTGAATAAAACCTTAGTATGCTTTCAAGTTCAATGCATTGGGCATGGAAAGTTTAGTTCTAGTACCAAATTGCATCATTTTATCACGTGGCGTTTCGGAAATATGCAAGATATAACATCTTCAGGAGACCCCTTTCAGGGGGCCGTAGCTCCCTCAGGAGACATTTCTCGTCTCATGTTCATTGGAACTTTTCTTCCTATTTTTGGTCATAGAAGCCGCTGGTGAAGTTTGGCAGGATGATTTCGGGACACCCTGTATATTGTGACGAATATATATTTGCCGATCACCTGTTCAGCTCCATCAGCTTCAAATTATTCAGGGGAGAAAATAACAATAGAAAGATGCTATTTCAGAAATGCGAAGATTCAGAAGATTCAAACTAATTTGTTTCAATTTTTGTTCATCGTTTTCTGACCGTTCCATTGACTGAGTTAAATTGGAAGCAAACACGAACACAATCATACTTGTCATATACGTCGCAATATTTTCGTGCACAATAGATATTCTAGACTACAATGATTATATTCTCTGGATCGAGAGCTGCAGTCTATTTACGAAAAGCTGACACAGTCACAATTTGTCGAATCGGCAAAACGATGATTCTCGAGAGAATGAAAATGTCCCCTCTATAAGGAGTGTGTCCTAAATATTTAAAATTCGATTAAAGCCGTAATGAAATTTCTAGCAGTATCCTTAGTTCTCGTCCTGAATGAAAATAGCTGTGATGTTCTATATAAATTCGAACGATTTTGTCCAGTATAGATACACGCGCTGGCGAAACTATAGCAACTTTCTATGATACTGAGGTTGTTTTCTTATAGACTTTTGTAATATTCAGAAGATATCACTTTTTGCACTCCAAACTTTTCCAAACTAAATGAGAATTGACAGATATTGTGTCGAATAAAAAGCGCACCAAAGTTTGTGATCTCGTGAGATTTCCAATATGAGGCTGCCTATATGATTTCATTAGTTGCAGTTAAAAACAATACATGATACAGTCCTCGTCTCTCGTTTCTTTTCATTCACTGTCACAAAGTTGAAGAATGTCGGAGTTTTTTGTTGTTGTTCGATAACTTCTTCTATACCATTGAAAGGTAGAATATTTCTGAGCATAAAAAAGAATGCTGAGAAATATATGACATACAGCATGACAGCCCTAAATTGAGAATGAACCAGTAATTCAGGATGATTCGAGTCAATATAGGCAAGAAGAGTTCTCGATTCATTGCGAAATAAATGATCAAGACGGGTGAATAAAAAAAAGTCGGAAACAATGGAGTAGAGATACGAATGGAAAGATGCTGGGAAAACAATAACACAGAGATCTGAAATTGGGCTTATCGCTGGCTCATTCGCTGAAACAATGAGAATAAATAATGTACCTGGAATATAAAACTTTTTAAAAGCTCATTTGTATGGTAATTCAACAAGTTTTCTTGTCGAAAACAAATTACAAAGACTCTTGAATGAAGGTAGGTACCCAGGCAAGTAAATTATCCCTGTTTATTTATAAAATAGTATTGCGTGTATATGGCTCCATATTCTGTCATATGTAAATCACTCTTGTTGCTGAGTTGAAGTTGAAACCGAGTTCATTTACTAAAAATAAACTCAAACAGATTTATATCCACACCATGAATATCATTACCTTCAGCCTATAGCCTAGAAAAAATAATATGGTCTCGTTGTTTTCCTATTTAACACCTCTCGGATAGTAGAGAGGATCTATCTACTATATAATATGTAATTGAAACGACAATATAGAGAACAGAGAATTCCTGAACATCGACAGTCAATACCCTCGTTAACCGAATTAGTTTGATCAGCACAAGCAGATGGAACCCTCTCATTGGTATACCGACTTCAATTAGAGTGGGTTTTCATGTCAAGACCGCCGCGAATGTTATTGAAACAAGACTAGATGTCGAAATTAGTATTGATGAAGTAATCAAAGAAGAAACATATAGGTACATACCAAGCCTTCGATTCGAAGGTATGCAGATGGTGATTTTTATTATATCATTATCTCAGATGACCTTGCTTTCATATTGTCAATGAAATACGCCTATGTGAGAATATAATGCCGCCTTGATTTTTGTTTGGCTAGGATACGCTTAGTCGGCGGTCTTAGGACTGCTGGCTGGAGACTGCCCTGCACTGATGAGAGTCAAAGAACTTGAAACCGGTTTGTAGGTGTCTAGCGTGGCCTGGCTACATCGAACTCAATAGGCATTCCGGAAAGAATCACTTGTATCAGTATTCGTTTATACGAGTCGATGCATAGATTTCGGGAGGATGTAATTCAATGTTCTGCATGGCATTAGCTGTTTTTCTCCGGAAATCTACCAATGTTGTTCATTTCATGAACATTGTGTGGAAATAACTTTGAGCCATTTGTATTTATATATCATTATCTATCATGGAAAATTGTATGAAAATATTGGGCACAGTACTTTTCGTGTTCAGAGATGCAACTCAAATGCAGAAATCCACGGGCTACAGAAAAATAGGTGAAGTTCGTAGAAGAGTGCCTCGAAATTACAGCGGTTCTGCCTGACAACTTCAGTTTTCTACTTTTCCTGCGGTTGCTTAATGTTCTGTTGAAACCGTATACATAATCCTGCAAAAATGTTGCACACTTATACCGGTGCGCTTATCACTGACAATAAATGTACCACTTCACGGCATTTTCATTCGCTTCCAAAGAAACATTCATTATTCAGAGTATGCGTAAAGTGAGTCTGAAATATTTTCCAGGAATCGTATTCAACAAAAAACGGAAATGACAGGATTTTAATCAGTTTCTGAAATTTTCACGGGGTAGTAACGATATACCAGTACTTGATGGAATTGAACCGAAATAAAAATCAGAGTTCCTATTGATATTTCTTCCAAAAAATCCCGATGAACTCTTGCTGACTCATAAAGTCGAAGCTGAAAATAATTGTAACCAAGGTAATCCCATAAAATTTGTGGGAACGTTTTTGTCAGTCCTGTGCATTGATCTGAAGCTCAACAAAGTTATGTGCATAAATTAGTGATCGTAATATCGTTCGAAAAGTAATTAGCAGCGAGAAAATTCAGAGATGTGTTCACCTGATCTAATATAGAAAGCAAATATTACCAACTCCATCGAATGATATTCGCGGAATTATCGTTTGAGCTGAACTTTGGCGTTATCTAAGGAAGATAATATTGGGATTCGAGTTTTATTTGTTGATCCGATAAATTTGTTTATGTACGTACCTATCTACGTGTATGTTTATAGACGTTAAGCTTTATGCCCTGCGGCAACCAATTTCTTCGACGGTAAAAGTATATCAAAAGTTTGATAATTTTGTAGCTCCGAGTGCGAAACGCTCCAAGTAGTTTTGAACGGAGATAAACTCAATTTCGTTTTGTTTTTCGAACGTTTATTTTCCAGAGATGAAAGGGGGGGAGTGTCTCGTGTCTGAGCAACCCAGTGAAAAATATATTTGGAATCCTCAATTATATTATACGTGATTATACATAGTAAAAACTCTCACCACTATTATGAGTATTGAATGAATAGTACAGTTCAAAAGAATAAAAAAATACGATGTTATAGATAGCCGAACTAAAAGAAGTAGAAAATCGAATGATGAAAGTGTGTAGATGAATAACACAATATTGAAAATACTGATTACGAAGGTGCTGATAATTTCTATCTTGTAGGCATGTATTCATCAACACACTTTTATTATTTGATCTTCTACTCTCCCAGTTTGGTTATCTAAGAAAGGATGTTTTTATAGTATTGTAAACAACAATTTATTTCTGTTTTGAAAAATGGCTGACTATACAGAAACGTGTTTTCTAGTATTTTCATATTTTTTGTTGCGTTCCTTGTATGTTCTTACCTTTTATGAGGCTTTCTCTCCAGAAACTTCATTTCATGCGAGTGCTTGGTGCAAGACACAACCATAGTACATCACCGTCTCTCTAGATATAACTATTTTTATATCAAGAAAATACAGGGTGGCAAGAGAAGAAAATTGTTTTTCAAATGAAATGATCTAAATTTTATTTGATAATATATATGAATTATATTCAGTTTGTCGAGCTGAAAACGAATGTTTATCCTGAGACACCCTATAGTTTGTTGATATGAAGAAAAAGTAAGCACATATCCGAAAAACTCATAAAAAACTATTCCAAAAAAGTTTTTGAATGTCCATAATAGGATAAAGGAAGATGTACATATCAAGCTGATGAAGGCTTGATAAAAAGAAAGAAATAATCCTTGACTGTCTGATCCTGTCAATTTTCGAATTCCTACCAGGATGAACAGAGTTGCCCCAATTTTCAGCAGGAGCGAGACAGTACTGTTTCGACCCACCAGGTCACATCAGCTGCTCTGGGACAACTCTACGCTTCGGGTATATCACCCATTTCGAAGACGCAGATGGCACTACCTGACATACTTGAGTGGATTTCTCCACCACCTATTCAACTGCTAGATCTCATAACTAAAAGATCGAGGATGAACAGAGTTATGAGAGTTAGCAGTTGAATAGGGGGTGGAAGAATCCAGCCAGTCAGCAGACCGAGAGCGGCTGATGAGACCTGGTGGATCGAAACAGTACTGTCTCGCTCCTGCTGACAATTGGGGCAACTCTGTTCATCCTGGATCCCTTAGTTATGAGAACTAGCAGTTGAATAGGTGGTGGAAAAATCCACTCAAGTATGTCAGGTAGTGCCATCTGTCAGCAGAGTGGTTCACTTGTAGTACCACTCTGTAGCGTATAAACGTATGGGTCTGTACGTGTGACTATAGATGGCAGTACCATACAGTGTGTGTCGCGATCTCTGGATCCTACCTCAGAGCTTTGCCACTAGATTTTTTTTTATCGCTTGGAGCGCACGAAAGGGAATCCCTATAATGTTCAGAGAACATCGTGCGTTCCTAGGGAGGATAGGGACAGCAGGTAGGTATTGGAATTTTTTTTGAACTTTTGGAGATTATATGTTGCTGGGAATACTTCCACAGGCAATGAGTTCCAGAGCCTATAGCTGTTCTATGGATGAAGGAGTCTTGATAAAGTAATGCAATTGCAAAAAAAAAGAAAAAAAAAGAAGATTCTCTTAGACATCCTTCGAGGTTGACAACGAAAGGATGTGCTGACTGGGCTTGTCTAGTTCGTCTGATTGGTATTGCTAGTGAAGGGATGATAGCAGAGATTTCCGAAGAACATTTCCCTGCCTTTCATTTATATAGATTGTTTGTGATGAAGGATGGATGATTCCCTGCCAGCCAGAGCAGAAAAATCACTTCCGAGTTCGATTGCGATTTGCGATACGTCACAACCGAGCAATTGGCAAATCATGCTAATTTCAAATTAGTCATCAGTTCCGTAGAAATTGCGTTTATCTTCATTTCACCAGAATGCATCTGTTCAGTCGGCCGGCAGAAATTTCGATATGAGAGCCCGCCTAATATACGACTCTGTTCGTACAGTTCAATTATTGAATTATCTATCGAACAATCACATATAATTTGATTGGATATGGATTGGTTTTAGGAATTTAATTATATTCTCTGCTTAGCATCATTCAGAAACCGATACAGCGATGAAGTTTTTCGTGCTTGTGCCATCGATCAAATAATTTTCAACCGATAATTGAACTTCATTAGGTTTTTAATTGGTGTGGAAGAGCATATATTTTTAGGAATGATCAATTCCATAAGAGGTAAACTTACTCATGATGTTCTCAAAACTTTTTTCCAGGAACGAATAACGTTCATTATTTCATGTGAATTAAAAAGTGAAAACATCGATATTTATTACTTCTCATTTGTAACGAAGAGTTCTGTGATTCTTCCATGAATTTGAAATGAGGTCCTGAAACAGACGAAATAACTTCGAGAGAGCAAAACAAGTTCGGTATATATGGCGAACGTCTGAAGTTTCAGAAATCCAAATTTCTAGCAATATATATATATAGTTGTGCGCTTCCCGTATCAGTAGCATTCCAGCAGCAGACGCGGTAAGTGAGCTGAAGTGAGGATATCCTTAGGGAGAGAATAAGAAAATTGAAACTTTTATTCAATAATATGAACTCTATCGGCACAGTAAACTGTATGAAACTTGAGGAAAATAATCCAGATTTCATAACATTAGAACTTCCGACGAGTTCTTTCGAGCATAGTTTGAATATCTCTCGTAAAATGGTCGTACGAAGGAGAACTTTTACGCGGTTCATACTCTCATACCATTATCTGGTGTCATCTTGAATACTATTTGGATATGGAATTTTCCATATTTGGAAAAACGGTTCGACTCATAACAACAAAACTGCCACCATAAAAGTTTTCAAAACAGGTCTAATAGATAAATGAAAATATTAAGTATATATATGAAGCATATAATGCAATCCGCAAAATACAGACTATACAAGGTGTTCTAGAATAACCTACTTCATAAATTCTACATGCTGAACTAGAGACCGATATATGCCAATATAGAAAAATGCTTCATTGAGACGTGATATTCGAAGATTCTTTTGCATATGATGATAGAAACCATAAGCATTCGGTGCATTTTGCACTAAAAAATGTTTCTGGTGAAATATATCTTGGCACATAACCCTATAAACGGGTTTCACAATTCTATTCATATTTCAATAGAATAACCATTGATATAACATCCATTTTGGACACTCATGAAAGGTAGTATTCGCTCGCTATAGGTACATGTTTATACGAAAAAGATATACAAAGCGGCATATAGGATCTTGCAGCACATTTTGTCAATGTGGAAATATTTAATAGGGTCGCATGCTCAGGCTCAGCAGTGAAATCGAATAAGGTTTTTGTTCAATTTCATTTTCCTCTTCGCTGAAACATTGACCCGCATTTTTATATGAAATATCAAAGAGGAAAAGGGAGAATTTTTCTGATCTGGAAAATTGCGTTATATCATTTTACGTACAACATAAAAGCGTGACATGATTTTGAATATACATAACAGAATACCAGAAAAATCACTATGCATTAGAAATTAGCTTCATCAACATAATTCAGACAGTGAACTTGCATTTTTGATTGCTTTCTAAAAATGTCTATCGGAGAGTGACGTCTAAAGAAGGACCTGGGCAGTGAAAAAATATGTCAACGTCTATGGATGATTCCATTTCTTGTGTTTTATACACAGCATATTTCTAACACTAATAATGTCAACAGTTTTAGTGGATGCACTTTTTTTTTCAAGTCTCCCCCACCAAATGCTGGTGGCCCGTACAAGAGATTCGTTTACGGAGGATATAAATTCGTTAGTTGATGAATGTAAGTTATCGTGTGAATACTTCGTGCAGTTGTGACACTCAGTATATATAAGATAATTTGATACATTTTCTAGGTCAACAGTGGAGAAATGTTTCGCAAAAATGATATGATCGGTCATTTGTTCCCGGGTTCTTCCAAGAAAGTTTCTTCTTAGTCTAATTAAAATTCGTTATCTCAGAGAAAACGGAATTACGTAACTCGAGAGTTTGATCTTCATTCTGGATACGTAACAGACAGAATTAAGGAACCAGCCGTGACTGACATTATCTGGATTCTACTTATGCTAAGTTGAACTAGTCATATATTTGATTCACATCAGCCTAAACAGAGTTTTGACTCGACAATTACAATCTCATCACATCATTCCCGTGAGATAAAATACAGAGTGATTGTTTATATTCTACTCAATAGCTATCTTAGTTGATATTGGTCCTAAAAAATCGTTTGAATTGAGGAATATGAAGTATTTTCATGGGCAATCGGAATTCTTTACTAGAAAATGCAAAAGAAACATCATAAATCTGAAAATTTAATATAAACTGGTATATTCGAAATGGAACACCCTGTATTTTATTTTCCAAATCGGTAGAGCTCCTATTTCTTGTTTCGAGTTTAAATAATTTATTGAGGTTATCTTTGTCATATTTCAGAAAATATAGATTTCTTCATAAATCTAAGGAAGCTGTATAGATGACAGCGATTACTGTGGCGTTGTAAGGCTTGCGCAAAAAATTTTTTTTTTTTAAACTGCCAAAGATAACCTCAACAAATAGATGCATTTTTGCATTTTCATTCTGAATGCCTATAAAAAATACTTCATATTTTCCCATTTAAACCTGGTTCGTAGGACTAATATTAACTGAGATGAGTTGAGTAAAATAATATAAACAATCACCCTGTACATATATTCTGGTATGGTGATGCGGCTACTATATCCATAAATATCAATCAAGTTTAGTGTGGCAATTTCTGGACGATGTTCCGAAACATATCTGCGGTGCAGCTCATAAATTATTCATAAGAGTTCAAGTAAAAGATGGCAGCTCAGTATTGGACCCGTAAAATAAAAAACGACGTCAGGTTCGATGAAAATCTCCCCGTTCAGATTACTTATCAAAGTTAGCAAGTTGCGCTAATTGTATCATGAGTACAGCAGACAAACTCGTATAAGCGGGCGAATAGGTGACTTCTGGAATAAAGAAAAAGCAGAACCCCCAATATTCGTTCAGAAAAAGTATGACCATGGTGAGGAAAGTTGATTTGTTTGGGATTTATAGTTAAGTCTAAAAGGATCAAGAGTGAGGTAATTAGGTTCGTGAGTACATCATGACGAAAAATAGATAGTCCTTTGAGCCACATTCAGACAGTAATTCTGAGCCACAAAAAAAACGGAATCAATTTTGATCTAGGACCTAGGACCGGTTGTGGATCGTCGAAATTGAGGTGGATAGGAAAAAATAAAAAACGATAACGGTCGGATTCAACTATAGTATAAATCCCTACAAGCTTTCGGAAAAAAGTTTCTGAGTGTTGTTTTGGCAACTAAGGTAATTACTCACAGCAACTTTTTCAATGCGAATGAATAAAAGTCGAGAGTGAAAATGTTGACATTATAGCTTCATCACGAAATTATCTCTAAATTACTTTCTGAGATTATATTTTCAAAGGAAACGTATAATCCGGCAGTTTTTTCATAAAGTCGCCCTCAAAAGTTTCATCCTCGTCAAAATTAACATTACATGGTGGGTAATTGAATTTCATATACTCATTCGAGGAACTGTACGATGAAAACAGGAACGTATTAAATTCAATAGAGGGATTATGAAGTATACTAAAAATCCTTCGAAAGAGATTCATACATCACTTCACAGATGGGAAATATAATAAAATCGTCGTATATTTGGAGGCGATGGACCTTGTGACACCTGCGGAAAGTTTTATATACCTAAAAATGTTCTAGGAAGAGAATATATATCAGGTAAATATCCCGTGAAATTGAATATCCTCTGTCAGTGTATTTCTAATGCGTTTTCTAAGAAAAAATCTTGGAAGCCGAAGAATCTGCATTTTCAACTTATCTCCTCGAAGTTGAATCGTTTGCCAGCCCAGCCGTAAAAATATAAGGGACGAGAGGAAAAAAGAATAATAACGAGGACCGCGTGCTTGTCTCCTAAAAGTTTATTTTATTTTAACATCGCCCTTCTGAATATTAGATGAAATTCTTGGATTATATACCTACCACATTGTTCTGGATAGCAACTTTTCATGCTATTTTTTATTCGGGATAAACTCGTACGCCATCAATCACAATACAAAGAAAAACGAAAAACTCTGTTGGTTCGCCAAGTGTCCTCGCATACACAAGTAGGTATATAGCGATCCCTTTCCAGAATTAGGCTTTATAAACTCCACTTTCGATGTGCATCCACTTTGACTAACACCCATTGTTTCAGTGTATATTCAGCAGCCTATGCCCCATGTTTCTCAAACAGTCGTATACTTTTCTCATTCTCCAATATGCTTTCAATGTACCCACCTCAATATTATCACGGGCTATTTACCATGTGATTGAACACAAAGAACAAATCAAATACGTTCGACGCAATGGTCGAATTTACCTTTCGTTTCTGCCCGCTGGATACTAATCTGTACAACGGCATCGTGTTAAATACAGTTTCTATTAATTACGGTATTTGTATTATCTGTCCAACGAACACAAGAAGGGACAAACCAAAATAATGGCGGTACGATCGCAATGTTTACCAACGCTTTGGTGTTTCTTCGATTTTTGATCAGTATCAACTACAGAGTTGCAGAGCTCTACTTGCATTTACACAATAGTTTGAGAAACAATACGATAATCGTTTTTGGAATTCGAATGACGAATGATTCACTTCAAATATTTCGAGATGAGACACCATGTTCAAAATACTGCTGGTCTATAGACTATAAATTATAGACATTCCTTCTTTCATTACATATGTATTTCGGATTTTGAGTAAACAAAAATTAAAAACTTACCATATGACGAATAAATAACTGAAATTAAATGCCATCACATTTTCCTTCAGATTTTCCTGATACTGAGTAGATTTAAGTTCATTATTTTTCTCTTAAGACCAAGACCAAGACTCTTGGAAGGGAGCCTTAGTCTTGGTCTCGAAATTCAAGTATTGGTCTTGAAAAGATTTATCAAGTCTTCGTCTTGGTCTTGTATCAAGATCAAGTCAAGACCAAGACTGGACTCTTGGTACCGCGAAGCCCTAGTCCCAATGTTGGTAACGTCCAAAAGTTTTGACACATACGGACCACCAAAAATACAACTTGATGACAAAATCATAAGTAAATAGAATTTGAGCCTATATATTATAAATGATGGCAATTTGACCATGCAGCTCTATTGCTGAATGAAAATCCTAAATTATATTCGAATGCTTCTGCAACTGAAGTATTTCAAATTGATATTTTATTAAATCAAAAAATTAGGTTTCGGATTGTTAAATAGATATGCTTTTATTTTTATTTATTGTACTTGTTTGTAGTTATAAGCATGACCTGGCAGATGATGAGGTGAAACTCGACTTATACACTATAGAATGTTTATGTTATTAGTACCTATCGTACCAGCTAACCTAATTTGTGTGCGTTATATTATCGAAAACCTTGAAGAAGAAAACAGTTTAGAAACTAATACTATTAGTGATAGGATGTTTCTTGACATCATCGTTTATCAATTAAGCCCTGTTTTTAAGGTTTCCTTGCGTTTGTGCATATATTGTCCGAAAGGATAACATCAAGTAGGTATTTTTATTGATTCGAAATGCACAGCCATACAAGTTTAATCACAAGTTACCTATTCCATCGCTATTTACAACAAATAAAATGAATTTCTCGTTCCGAAACATCATCATAGAATACATAACAGATGAAATGATGAGGGGAGCAAACAGATCTGAGTGTTTTCAATCCAATTGAAAGTGACACTGGGAAAGCGTGTGACAAATAGTCCTGTCCGACGAATATCTGTTGAACGAACGTTATTGGTACACCTGGACAGGGTGATGCATTGTCTGCTGGTTGCCCTGCGGACGTCGAATGCCGAATGTACTAACCAAATATCGTTTGCGGGCCCCTGGGACCGAACTGACTGACGCAAAATGCTTTTTTAATGTTTCCCCGATCGGAGAATATATCGGGAGTCCATATTTTCGGAATAAGAAAGATTCCCGCCTGAGAAAAAACTGTTCGGAATAAGGTCGGGAGAATAAGCTAGACTGAGAGTAAATACGTCTTTGATCTACATTCTACATCTACCTAAACTTGGGTAACAGGTATATAGCATTAGGACTGAATCATTCGGGACTCTTCTGTTGAAAACTGATTCTCAATAATAGCGTATCAAGTATGACCTTTCTGTATTTGAACTTTTCGCTGATATTGCCTAATTTCGAAAAGCGCTCAAATTCGAATTGAAAACAATCTAGAATTACGTGAAATTGGTATCACAAGGATTCCGAATCTATATAAACACTAGCTGACCCGCCGCAAACGTTGTTTCGTTATATACATTAGAAAATTTTTTTTAGTTCAAGACTTGTTTTGTTTTCAAGACTTCCTCAGTCTCCATCCATACTGAATTTTGGCACCATGAAAGCTTATACAGTGGGGTTATAAATAAGAACAATTAATACTTCCAACTTCAACATCCTGTATTCTGAAAACGAAGCAAGTTATGGCACATGTTTATATGAAATTTATTTCCTAAAATATCACACGGAATCATCCCTTGAATTTTTTCGGTTTTATTTAGGTACACCCTGTATATATATATTATTATGTTTGTTCTAGATACGAAGAATAACGAAGTTGCCGCTGCTCCTGTTGGATTCCGCAAATGTTCAAAAATAGCAATCAATCATAAAATATCAATCTCTCAGTTATCTGTTATCGATAATTTTTGACATCTCATTAGCTGTCGGTAAAAGTGGTGAACTTCATCAATAAACTTGAGGTTTTATATTTTATATCTTTCAAACATTTTTGTAGTGCAAAAAATTTTGCGTTTGCGGGGTGGATTTTGAACTGCGTGCATGTTGTATTATAATTCACTTAAATAAATAGTGGGAAACTGAGCTGTGCAAATTACACATGAAACATAAATAGCGGCAACAGTATTAGACCATAAAACAGAAATACTGGAGTTATGATCGATAATTCAATTCGAATTATTATAAATATTTATCACGGTCGTTCCTATATCATTTCACCACAGCTGTAAAATCGCACGTGTATTCTGAATAATTACATGGTTTGGTTTATCTGATGTTAATACTATACCTTTATCTTCTCACGTTATAATCAGCTAGGTTCATGCATGGCACAACAAGAAAGAATTTCGAAATGAATCAAATCACATGAAGAGTAGATACAAAAGTGTTTCCGGAATTGGAGCGATATAATGAAATGGGGTGTTGTATGATTTCAGAAATATGTACTCTCCCACCATACAACATCAAGAATTCACTCTGTTTGTTGCTGATAGTTGATTTTCATCTAAAAAATGCATCAAGCATTTAATGCTGCATCCCATTTACTTGATAATAGAGGTATAAAACAGCCCAGCAGGTTGCGAATGGGGAATAAATTCAACTATACTCTTATATACATCAGGGCTCTGAGGTGGCTTACAAGTTTAGTATACTGCTGTTTTATTGGCGCTAATTAATTAATGAACAAAGATAGGTGTAACATCGTTGCATTAATTAATTATTCTCTAGTAAGGAGCTGTAAGTAAATTTTAATTAGTTTGAATCTCGACATCAGGTGGTATATCCAGTTTGTTTTCGCAAAGCACACGGACAGTGTCGAAGTAGTTCGCCTCTAAGACGAACTATACGTGACCAAACCAAGCGCAAACTGTATACAAGGCCAGACTTAAACCATTTCGACACATCTGTTAAAGGCATTATGTGCTCCCCATTTCAACTGACTGGAAATTGGCCAGTTTCATACCCGTGTATAAAGTAATAACTAATAACAATTATTTATTTCAACAATTCTCCGGAAGTTCTAATCTAACGCTTCAATGATTAAAGAAAACTCACGAAACGTTCATTTAATACCATGGTAGCAGAATGGAAATGATACAGCTACTTGATGAAATATTGAAATGGATTATAAAGTCATGGACGCAATTTTGACCGCATTCATTCGGTGACAAATATTCAGCTGACACTTTGAAGTTGCCATATTTATATGTTTTTAATGACTCATATTATCGTGGCATTATCATAATATACACGTGCATGTATTAAATGGAAACCGTGAAACGAATGTTCATAAACGTGAAAGCGATATTTGAGCTTCAATGGTGCTTTTGTACTTCACCTACTTGGTGTTGGGATCAAACAAACCCTGGGAATCTGACACAGACCGATTGAAAGCAAGAATATCAATTTTAATCCAAGAATATATTTATATTATTGATAATAGCAGGAGTAGAACATTTTCACCATCAGTGACCCGTATATAATCGAATAAACGATGTAATCTGGTATCTGTCGACGAAATAACAACCTATATATAGGAAAATCTATAACTTTGACAAAACTTTGACAAACATTCATTGCAAGTGCAGTTGCCGTCGTCGAAACTTTTCCCTTTTCAATTAGTTAACAAAGTTTTAATGCTTACAATGTACTGTCCGTAATCCTATTGCCATCGGAAAATTCGCTGAGAAAAAGGAAAGAACTTTCCTGATTCAGAAATTATAATAACATCGACAACTCCGACAACTGATGAAATACAAATTGTATTCCAAAATGATATCAGTTACCTACTTGAAATACGTATAAAGATATAGTATCCAGGATGGTATACAATGCACAATGTTTATCCCTGTTCCCAATCTTCATTGGGACGATTACTCGAATAACACAATGGTGTTCTGTGTGTCATGCTTTGAATAATATATGGGTATTTACTGCTTGCTTGCATTCAGCTTTTTGTGTATTATATTGATAAGCATAATATATTCCGCCAAAAACCGTTGCATCCATTATATATATTCCAAATGCACCATGAATAACGGTCTGACTAATGCATTATTACATGTCAAATGATTATAGCTACATCAGAACCGTGTGCGAACGGTAGTATAATTCTGAAACAAACTGAAATGTTCTGGATGTAGCTATACCATTGCAAGAAATCATTCGAAGACTTAGGGCTTCGCGAGACGAAGAGTCCGGTCTTGATCTTGTCCTGGTCTTGATAAAAGAGCTCTTTCATGAGTCTTGATCTTGGTATTGAGAGAAAAACAATGAACTTGAATCGACACAATATTAAGAAAAATCTGATGGATAATGTAATGGCATTTTATTTCAGTTATTCATTTGTCCAACTCCGCTTTGTTTGTGCAAATCGGTCAAGCAGTTTCAAGCTGACAAGTGTTTGAAATGTACCTCGAAGTAAGTAAATCACGTTCGGATTGAATTCCAATACCGATTTTTTTGTGTCAATAAGTGAACGATGAACATTTCGAGCATGTTTAAGCATTTGTTACAATTCCTACTTGAAATTCTATTGCAATTAAAAGTTATTTAGGTTTTTTATTCATTAATATTAATATTTCAAACGCATGTCATTTTGAAACGGCTTGGCCGATTTGTACAAACGAAGCGGTGTTGGATAGAGAATCTAGAGGCCTTCAAACCAAGGTACCACGTGACCCCTCTTCATATCTGAAAAAAAAAGTAAATCGTGCCCACTTGACGTGACCACAACCATTTTAATGCCAAGTAGTAGTAGTAAAAGAGGTACCTCTTTGCCTGAAATTCACCCCCGACTTCGTTAGCTTCTTCCGTTCAAAGATTAAAGGGGAGGGGACTTTTTTCGTCCTCTCTGTATGAAGTAATAAAACTAATATTTTCCCCATTATGTCTCTAATACATCAGAAAATTAGTAAATGAAAGAGCGAATCGATATAATATCTATTATAGTAACAGATCTCCGAGTGCCGTCTTCTCCACATGGCATATCTTTCCAGAATCCCGGTTCCAGTGACTGTTCAAACACTCAATTTCGCTGAGAGACAATGCGGCCATCAGCAGAGATTGTGTGCGGTTTTTCATTGAAACAACAAATATCATAGTTCTCCATTCTACAAACAACCCCATATATCCCGTTTGGCACTATATAGATTCGAGACGGCCTGTCAAAGGCTACACCAAACGGGCCATCACACCACAAATTGGTGGTGATGAGACCAACAGCTGCGAAACATCAAGCGCTTGCGTACGCATTATAGGAGTGATCAAGGAAACTATAGAATCTATAGATCATTGACAGGAACATTTGAGGTGACCCAAATAAGAATGCAAAAGAATCATCCAGTAGGTTGTCTCCATGAAGTTTGACTAGCTTCAAATTGAGGCGAAATTTAAAAAAGTCCATGCACTGCACCACAAGGCATTATTATATCACAATATTCCTACGATACATTCTGGATCAACACGAAATATTAAAATTAGTCGAACCTCGTCAAGCCTTCATTTCATTTTGAAACATATAAGGACGACTATGATGCGATTGGTATTCAGTATTCTTCCTTGGCATAATGGTGGACTGGATGCTGCGATGAGTTAGGTAATCGAATCTCAATTGAGATCATCGGTGTCTGAAGAATAGCATTAGAACGAAGTAATCTGCATATCCGTGCAATCATGATGAAAAGTGCCACAGTCAACATTCGGAACAATTGCAGGAAAATCGAGATGTGAAGCAGAGTTATTTCAAGACAGGTCATCTGAAACACACTTCGTACTCACTTGTTTTCAATCAAGTCATTGAAGCTGGAGGGCATTGAAGCGTCTACTATTGAAGTAGTGATTGCGATTAATTGAAATTCTTAACTCGTCGAAATTTACCCAAATATATTTTCCGAACGCCGGTTCGCAATAGTCAAGAGCACGATGAGCATTATTATCTGCGTTTCCATATCACTTCCATCAAAAAAACACAACTGAGTCACACTGAACAAATCCAATCATTCGCGAAGTATTTGGAGAACCATTATAAAAGCAGTTCCTGATGAGCGAAAGAGAAATCAAGTGATTCACTTCAAGAAACAAAGAACCGATTCTGATGAATCCTAATTGAATTTCAATTTGGAGGATGTGTCTCGCATCACAGATATTGAAGTAGATTAATCATTATCAGAGCTTTCTATTGCAGGAATCGAAGCTGGGACATCACACTCCAGATGAGTTTTCGAGTCTATTGACAACTACTAAGCTACTTATTATATGGTATTTCAAAGTGTGATGAATTTAATCATAGTTCGAGAGAAATTGCTCTCCAAGATGAAAATATAAACGAAAATAATATTCCGTTTATTGAGGTAATCTACACACTTCCAGACATTTCCATTCTAGTTATTGTTGCTAGTTATTGAATGTTCTCACAGACCTATGATAATAGTCTGATTATATCATTTTAGCAGATGAAATACTACATTTTCACCTTGTATTTGACTTGACTGGGCGGTAGTCGCTTTATTGTCAATTCGACCATGTGAACAGATTAAAAGGGTTCAAAGAGAGGTGCAATGAGGAATTATTTTAATTAAATTTCTCCGAACCAGGCTGCGATATTCTCTCTCAAAACGGACTAGAAAACTAATTAATTGTAAGATAAATGGACATACACTAGAGCGGAGATAAACACATACAAGAAAGGTTGAGCGTCAAAAAAAGTATGAAATATATGATTTTCATGTATTATTAAATTCTCACCAAACAGAAGTAAATGTGGTTTCAAATATCAACCTGCTAATTTCAGTATTCTGTGAATTGAGTTCGTGACCATTTAAAAAATGTGACTGATTTTTTTGAATCTTCAAGACACAGGAACAATGATTTTTCTATCGTTGCTTCAACGACCTTCGAAATGAGCAATTTCTTTCTCAAATATCACTATTTTTGAACGAGATAGTCCTTGCTGATTCCAAATCAGAGTCATTATTGACTATAAAATTCACTGTTTACCCGCTAATGAATCTTGTTGCTTGGTCAATAAAATTTTAATTCTGATAGGCTACACCAAATCTGACGCCGGATCATTACTCGACGAGTCTGAATCAATATCTGTGAAATTTTGGTACATCTGGCAAAAGCATATTATTTTCTCCCATTCTATCCACCTCAATAACATTTTTCGAATAATACAGGCTACCCTTGGGTACCCTTCGCGGGTATATAAACCTAAAGAAGGCATAAAAATGTGTTCACAATAATATGTCGTAAACATGAAATGTATATGGTGTCGACTATATACGGTACCCGGTTTTTTCGCATGATATGATTAAGGTTAAGTTCAGAGTTGTTGAATACCAACTCCGGTTCTTTTCACTGTCATCGTCTTACTTTTATATAAATCATGGAACTGTCTAGTCGCACGTTGGGACTATTAAGCTGATTGTGTGGAGCGAACATTTTCCAAGGTTTTCTCTCGATCCAGAAATTCCCTGATATAGTGATTGAAAGTGCCACTGGAAATCGAACGTGCTTCGAGCGTTCAAAACAAGAAAAAAGCAGCTTCGACGGCTCAGCTTCACTTTCGTGCGAAAACAAGCGGTCGTGCGTTGTATTTTCGCCCCTTTTCTCGTTGTTATGATCTATAAATTCTTCTGCTCGACCGTGCTCCGTTAATTTTTTAATTATTATGGATATGGGGAGCTGAATGTGCGAAATAGGAATACTCCCCTGTCCTGAGACTCGAGTTTACTGCCAATTATCGCTGGATGGTAGAATTTGGGACTCTACAGGATTTATTACGTGCTCAGACTTGCACGCCTTAAATCAATTATTATGGAAGAATTATTCCGAATATGCCAATGAGTTCTTCTCGCCAATTATTTTCCGAAAGTATCTCTTTATCCATGACGATGGATTTTCACAGTAATTTCTTGCTGGTATCTGCTAGTTTATCAATGCTTCTTATAACGATTGCGAACTTTCAAGTTGTGACGATACTAGAGACATCTCCGATTTAATTAACATTCATTTGCACCTGATTCCACGATTCTCCATCAGTGGAATTCCGATAGAATGAGATGCGCTGAGAACTTCACTTTCCAAACATGGGCTACTACCACGTCTGTGACACAGAAACGAATTTCATTACATCGGCGAATTGAAATGTTTGCCAAACATTACATACTGTAAAAAAGGTATAAACCAGAATCGAAATATAATTTACATGCAAATGGCCGAATCGTGATCGAAACACGTTCGAGGTTCGAGCGCCATTCCGCGCACATTTAGCAAACACAAAGCCGTGTCAAAAGCCCACTATTGAATTAGCTGTCAGGTTACCAATATCTATCTCCATATTTCCAAAGCTCTCCATCACTTCATATTCTTCACTTACTAGACAATTAACGATTTACTTTGCAGTAACGCTTGATTTTTCAATGTTTGTGTCGCGGTTACGTAAATTGCTAAACAACTACGAAAATCGCAATTTTTAAAATCAGAACAGATAATTGAATTGACAGATATTCGATTTCTTCTGAAGGTTTCCATAGCAACAATGAATATGTCTACTGAAAGATGCCTGCAACACAATTAGTATACACCTGCTAAAAACTTTAAATTTCACATCGATAATTTTCTGTCATGCACATGAAATATTGAATCAATTAGGGTAAGTGTTCAAAATGTCCTAGGATTCGAAGAAAAAACGATTCTATATTTTTTTCTTAAGAATGTATTATTATTCTTAAAAGTTGGGGATCAGCTGTTAGGTCATTCTATAGTGATGTTCAATTATGTCTTACAACTCTGGACGTGAATTCACCTTTGTAGTATAGACTTTCTGCTCAAGATACAACAAAACTAGGTAACCCATGTTCTCAGTCAAATCTGTTTCGATGTTATTCTTGTGATTCATTGTTGAATCAATAAATTCAGCATCAGAAATGTATTGTTGTTTTCGGTTCTCAATAAATAGGTGATAATTTTTCATAATACTCACTCCAATACATAGCTTTATACCAGCAACGGTAATCACTTCATCGTTTTCAAATCGAAATATTACGAAAACGGAATACAGTATCGAGTTTTACCAAGAGTACCTTTTTGGTGTGGAATTGGATGATGTTCAAGTTCACATCAAATTTGGATTGAAAAATCTAACCTCAAAAAAGTTATGTTCAAAACTACTCGGTACGAACCGTGTAACTAGCGCCCTCTATGAGAGTCAGATATAAAAACAAAGGCATGCGATGTGTCAGATTCCAAGAAACATCCATACAAAATTTCACTACAATGTTGCCAGTAGTTTCGAAATGATCTTGAAAAGCATCATAAAAAAATAATTTTTTCAACACCCTTGCTTTTGGGTTTATGATAAATTGACATTAATCATACAGGGCGTGGAAAGAAGTTCTGAATTGGGACTTTACCACGAATCTGCGATTTGAGGTCTATAAAAATCACAAGTTTCCATCGTTCAAGTTTGAACCACCCCCTGATTGGGTATGAAAATGTTGAAAAGGAATATTCTCAGATGAATTATGAACATACAAAATGGATATTGTTCTAAAATTGTTCTAAAATAGATATAATTCAATGTTCGTCGTGGCATATAGCCAGGAAAGTAGTTGTTTTCTATTGAATCAACTGAAAAAGAGTAAAAATTCTCATCACATAGAGAATGCGAATTCTCAATGTATTGCTTTATATAAATATACATTTTTGTATGTTCATGATTTATCTGAGAATATTCCATTTCAACACCTTGTATCTTGATTTGAATTTTTTTATTGAGTAAACCCAACTTATTCTGCAGTGTTCTAACTACCCTAGAAAGGGGGTCAGGTTTTTTTGAAACACCCTGTATAACAAACTGTTCGAAAGAGATCAGATACCTATCTTTATGGGACGAAAGTTCGTCAACAAAAATGAATTTCTTCAGATATAGCGTGACAACGTTGATATGAGACAACATGTCCCTATAGTCATGAGTGGGTCGGAATCTCGATGAAACCAAGTAAACTAAGCTGTGTAAAGGATCAATAATACAATCCCAATCAAACATTTCCTGTCGAATGAATGCTCAAACCATATTGTACAGGTATATTGGTGGCTTCGTCGTAAGTAATGAATAGTTTCCCAACTAAATAGTAGGTATGGGTAAACTATGTAACGGAATCTCAGAAATTTCTGTTCAATGCAGTCGACCCACTCGACACTCAATTCTATAACATAATCGATAGTGATGCATCCGGAACTTCATCGATAGCAACTCAGGACGCTTCAAACACTATCCAATTTTGAGGGAAGCTGAAGAAACTCACGATATTACGAATGATTGATTACAGTTGGGAGTTGATGTACAGTTTACCAAGTTTCATTGATGTCTCTCGAGGTTACCATATTACCAAGGAATTTCGGAAGAGTTGTATCCAAAGTTCCGTATGACAGAATATACGAACAGTAGTTATCAATTATGTTTCCTATACTTACACGATCGAAATATTGATTTTCAATTTCCATATAACGCGAGTCGATAGAATGAGATGAAAGGTTTGAATAGTATATTGTATAACGTTTACTACGAGGATGAATTTTGCAGCATGAGCCGTAGCCATCTGATTTCCTCTCAAGTAATGCTCATCTATTAGACAGAGCTGTCAATGCTTGAAACTTGACATTCCCTGGGCGATGAGATTTTTTTGAAATAATAACACAAAGTACCTCATTGATGTATCGAGCACAGTAAAACAAGAGCAATGTTGTGTTACATGCGAAATATATTGAATGTTTCATCACAAGCAACATTTCCACTGAATATTTAATTCTACGAAAATGATGGCACAATTTCTCATCAACTTCACATCTAAAATAATGTTTTTCATATACCCCGAATACCTTCGAGATATTATGACCGAATTCTTATAGAACTGCGTACGCTACCCCAAGAAGATGGCATTCCATCAATTCCTAAATCTCGGCTAATCCTCACTCCCCGTTGCCCCATTCCTGCGAAAAGTCCCCCCTGTTCATTTTCAATACCTTTCGAATTCCCTCATCTATAATACTCATCGTCTCACACCCACGCCACCGTTGGTTACTGCTGAGAAATGGAAGGGAAAAAGGGCCTAAAAAGCAACCTCCAGCTAGAGATCGGAATAACCATAATAAAGTCTTGCAGAATTTTCTGAGTGTATTCATTCAAACAGGAAATAGACAGATAGAATTGACTTCATCACGGTCCTGGTATATTTACCATTTCGGGTGCTACAGACCTTCCCACATGTCCTCCTTTTTGTTCCTTCAAACACCCTGTGTTAGAACACCTTTGCACCAAATATATGGACATTCGCGGATGATTTCTTTGCGAGATTTTTTCTGTGTGCAAACGAAATCCTGCTGCTACTGCACTTTGGCGACACTCGCCATAAATCCAAAGCATGATCCGATGACTAGCGCTAGACACACAGAATCATACTGGGAAGGTAGTAGAGGGTCAGAAGATCAGCAAAGCTTTGGAATTCTCCAATTTTGACCTCCAAATAAAAATCCTATACCTATATTACGTCCTCTGCCTTTTTTCTCTAGGTACGCATCACTGAACAGGAATTCGTGCGGCCAAGACCGTAATGAAATTCTTTAAAAATATCACTGATATGTTCAATTGATAATAAATCTGGCAATATGAAACTTTTATTGAGGTGATATTTGGTGAACCTTCATAGTTCAATGTATTCTTCATCCTTTTCAAAAAAGTATCACTTTTCGCAACACCCTGAATACAGCCAGGTTTGCTAGTAAGAGTAGTTGTACTTATTACATTTGCAAGCTATTGATGGAGAGTATGATCATAGATGTATGTATGTATTTAGATCTATGGTATGATCATGCAGTTTTTTGAATGTACTATACTAGCTAAGGGATATGGTAACAATAATATCAGAGTATATGATAACAGTAATTATAATGATAAATCGTATTTATTCATCTTTTTCAGAGAAAAATATTGAAAAAGCATAATATATTACAAAAATATTTCACCTAACCTTATACCTATATCTGCAATGGTGAATAGGCAGAGTATCAGCAAAAAGTTTTATTACAACTCAATCCCAAAAATAAAATAAGAAGAACAAGTTAATTCACAAATATAAATCATGAAAAGTATAGAATCAAAGTATATATTCGTTATTTTTCGATAAGAAAAAAAATCGTTATAAGAATACAACAAAATGACATGATATCGAGAATTGAATAAACTAAGAATTGTCAGAAAGCATTGCTAGATTTTTTATTATTAGACCTATACCTGGCTGAAATATCAAGCTTTGATCTTTTCTTGAAGTTCCTGAGTGAAAGATCTAAATTCCATGGGAAGTGAATTATAATAGTTGCTATAGCTGTGAATTACGAGAAACTGCGTTTGAAGAAAAGTGAATAACAACATGATCTTTATTACCATGAGAAAAAATGGCGTATTAGAAATATTAGAACTCCAATGCGGAAACTTTCCACTAATAATATCACGAGAGCTTCAATTATTTCCGGGATTTTTTCTATTTTCTAAATAGTTGTGTTCGAGAAAAAATTCCCGGATATGAATTGAAGCTAAAGTGGTATTCGGGAAGAAAATTTCACACTGGAATATTATACCTACATAGTATTATATGGTGAACTGTTGATGAATGATTTTCATTTATTTACTTATAGAATGAACTCGGAATAATCTGAGGTCGAAGGTAAATGTCATTTAACCTATAAATGTCAAAAAATGTCCAGTGTAATTTCATGCTCCGTCCCCTAAGGAGGAGGAAAAAATTTCCAAGAAATTTGTTTAGTTGCTATCACGTAACGATACGAAATACAGGCTTTAAATTGATCGAAAATGTTTGGTGTAAAAGTTTCAGTGAAATCTCAAGTAGTGGCACTAAGCTGGGCTATCCATCTCGCGACTTCAAACTACCCCAGACCGACCACCATAAACAGCTGATACAAGAATCGAAACAATAATCATAGATAGTTCTGCGAACGTGAAATAGATTGGATTGGATCGGGGAAATGTTCGATTGATTCCTGAGCTGTGAAAAAATGATCAGCAGGGTGCGTATCGAGGCCCTTGGCGTGTAGCGGTGAAAAGTTAACGGTAACGTTGGCAGGGACGCGATGAGCAATGAGTTCGTCCACGGCAATGAGAGGAGAGAGTGCCACAGCACTGAGAGAGGCGTGGATATCATGGAACACTGTCGAGCTGTAATATTGGCCCCGGGAGAGAGCTCTCGCTACCGGGATTGCCTCGGCCCTGAGTCGCGAGAGGACTTCGCCGTCACAGGGCCGTTTTTCCTTCGAAGCCAGCGGCGTACGGGATATCCGTAAGCCGAGAACCGGATTACGACCCTATACTGATTTCCCGTGTCTCCACTTTCAGAATTAGAATCCAAGATGTCCCTTGCTGTGCACCGTCTAGACAGGGTCGAATCGATTATTCGAACACTTCAAGTACTTCAATATGTTCCAGATGATTATAGTATATCCATACATATTCTCAACGGGAAGTAGTATTCACGTGGGTTCAAAGAACGACGAAACAACTCAGAGCTGTCTGTAGGTTATTCGAGGAGGTGGGACATTCACTATTCCAGATTTTTTGGGATTTTCCCTCCTCGTTACAATAAAATAAAAATATGAATATTATTTCAATATCGTGTATATATACATCCGATGATTTGCCCCAAAATTTCACTGCGTTTGACGAATTTTCCTATCAGAGAGCCTAAAAGAAAAATTCACTAGCTTGTTAATGTCAATTTGTATTGAAAAAGGTTTGGAGAAGGGAAATATAGGTATACAGAAAAATATTTCTGTCGATATTTAGTGATTGAAAGTTAGTAGCATGAAGAAGATACAAGAATTAAATAGTTTTAACGGTGTTATTTTTCATATCACAGACATTTCGTTGAAATGAAAAAAATATCGAAAGTTGTTATAGAACGTTCAATTTCGAGGCGCATATGTGAAATTGGAATAGAAAACACTTTTCTGTGAACTTATCGAAACAAATGAACCTATTTTCGGCAATTCATTTGAAAAAATTCAACTTTTGAAATGTAGCGAAAGTCACGTGGCTCTGACCGAGTAGTCCATTTTTCAACATTTTTGAAGCAAAACTGGACGCCCAAGTCGACTTTGAAAATAAATTATTGATAAAAGTTATTTCCATACGATGATTCCGACTTTATGAATGTCACTGAATATCCAGGAAAAAAGCACTCACTTTCTTCCCGTGGGGAAAAAGTTATTCAGGAAAAGTAACATTTCATATATAACCTGTCAACAGAGATCAAATATCAAACTTTTTTCCCGTCACAGAAAAAAAGTATATTATGTAACTGGCCTGCCTAAATCGAAATCAATAGGCATTCAGGAAAGAATCACTTGTATCAGTATTCATTTATACGAGTCGATGCATAGATTTCGGGAGGATGTAATTTAATGTTACGAAAGTAGTTGTTTTTCTTCCGAAACCTACCATTGCTGTTCATTTTATGAACATTTGTGAAAATGACTTCGAGCTTTTTGTATTTAGTAAACCATCTACCCGCGTATGAACATTAATCCCGTTAATTGAAGATTCGTAAATATGGCCGATTCGTTACCGTCTGAACGAGATCTTAGTCGTTTCTTTTCTACGAATTGACGATTACAAGATGAAAATGTTCAGGAGATTTGTTTCATTACTCTTAGTATGAGAACATCAATTTCCAGCTGCAGCGCAAGTGTGAAAAAATTGAGGTAGCGTCATCAGCAAGCTGAAACAATTGAATCTGCCGGTCAATTTATAATTACTTCATGAAATTTTGATAGATGAATTGCGTGCTCAAATTATTACTGGATAGTATTGCCACCTCTCTTTGTGCACTCCATTTTATGGATTATCGGAATGAATTTTCAAAAAATATAGGTTTGTTTGCAGGCAACGCATCTGCTAAAAGCTAGGCAAAAGACCCGTGAGGAAGTTGTCATTTCCGTTCACACGCTAACCAGGCCTATGTGTGTTTCAAATACAATATTATCAAAGTTATTTTATAGCATAACAATTATTCAAACATTCGCCCTCGATAAGTGACAATGTAAATAGGGTATGACGTTCTATGCCAGTATCGATTTCAGCTGATGGGAGCCTAACTTTCATGGAGCAGTTCGTAACTCGGTCAACACGAGTATATAACGGATCCCCGTCCAGCTAGAAGATGCGAAGGCAAGGCAATGAACGCTAAAACTGGTGACAACTTGAACATCAACCCATCGATTGTAAAGTTGTAGTGGTTCAATTTGTCAGGACCATGTGAAATTTCGGAAGCTTGGTGATTTTTGTATCGATTCGTACTTTTTTGAAGTGAACACTTTTTCGCGTCATCGTCATCTAACGAGAGGGTTAGTATTGCGACAAAGATCTACTATGCGCTTTTATTGGGAAGAAGGTACAATTGGAAGAAGTAATTCCAGTTCTTTTTGCTGGTAGAATATTGTAATCACCATATAGATACTTGTGAATGGATTGATAGTTATATATTATAGTAATCTCCTTTCTACCAGATTGAATGGGGCATGTTCGTAAAAAGCTCCGATTCGTTGATTGATAGTTTAAAAAGGGCATTCTTTTAAAAAAAACTATCTTCTATACAAGGTGTAATGTAACAGCGGCCAATAGTAACTTCATGAGATTCTAGACGTATTTCATTTACTACCTCATGTCCTATACTCATCTTCAACTGTTTCAGAAATATTAAACTGAAATATTCACATTTCACTAAATAAATTCTTCATTGACTGTACTAACCGATGTTGACTGCACGAGTTCCTCGACTATAATGAGCTCTCGCCCCACTCCTCCGACTGGTCTACTGCGCATCCAATTTTCAGAATGGTTTAGCTGTACATAGTTCACTGTTATATTCTTTATTTTGCTTCCAATATGAGTTTTCAATTGAATAATTAGAGAGAAAAAATATTTCAGTCATATTACAATCTAATTAGATACAAATACATTTCTTTACAAATTAATGATAATTCGAAAAAAATAATCTGATAGCTCGACGATACAAATCACGAATTACCTAGTTTCCACTTCTATCGGCAGTCCTCAAAGACTGCCCCCAGAGTTTTGATTCGATGAAACATGACAACCCACATGCAATGCAACGTAATGTTATTGTGAACCACTTGTGTTTTCAGGAATCATTTGTCAGCACCATGTGAAAGTTCGGAAGCTTGGTGCTTTTTGTATCGATTCGTACGTTTTTTTCACCACAAGAGTATCATATCAGAAACCTTTCAACTTGACAACCCACAAGAAATGCAACGTGTTGAAGTTAATACTGACCCATGTCCTGTGCTTTGAGGAATGATGATGGCGAAATGAAATATGTCGTATGTAGAGAGAGGTTTCTGTTTCCCCAGTCTTTGTAAGTTCGTAATCATTTCAATGAGAAAATAAATTCAGCTTTCTCGTATAATTTCATCTTTTTTGCTTCTGAGTGGCGAAGTGGAAAGTCGAAACTACTATACATAATGTTCCATGAAACTGACGTCAATTTCTGTCCAAGAGGTACACTAACTATGGCTTTTTGTCAAAGAGGAATTCTTAGCTTTCCTTGGACTTCACAGTTTCTTGTTTTCTGAGAGTTTGAAAACTTTCATGGTCTTTCGAACTTCTGTATAAACCGACTCTCATGAATTAGTTTGATAGGGATTGTTTCAGGTTTCCCAAGAGAGAAACATTGAAAATCCTTAAAAAGAGCCGCATTCCGCAAATGAGAAAAATAATTATAACATTTCTGCATTGTTGCTTGTATATCCACCAATTCGCCTAATCATTCTTGCTTATTGCACAAAATAGAGATTTGAGACGTCCGAAATTTAACCATCTGTCGTGAGAAAACAAGTTTATACGATAACGAATTAAGTATATATATGGGTTCGAAATCTTTCAGGGTTTATAAGAGCTGGAAAATCCTCGATTTTTTTCAGTCAAGCGTGTACAATTTATCCATCCGTGCCATATGTGAAAATCATTTACCCATGTAACGTATAAAAGATATAAAGAGTCTGGAATTTTTTAGGTGGCAATCCAGGCATGCCCAAGATGTAGGGTGGAAAGTAATATTTGTCGTCGGATTTTAAAAGACACTTAACGGTCGAGTTAAACGAATTTATAGAACATCACAGTGCTTTTCATATTCTCATCGCTAGTGAAAAATTGCTTTCAAACCTTCCGAGAGTTAGACTGAACTGAAAAGAAAATGAGTTATTTTTTTTTTCAGGAGCAAAAAATACTTTTCTGTCCTCGGTGGTTTCTTTGGTGACTAGATATCCGAGAAGTTTATAAAACGAATAACAACTTCTGGAAAACTTCCAACTTGATACCTGAAAAATAATAAGGTTAGTTCAGAAGATGCCTGGAGAGATAGATCGGAGCATCGTTTGAATAAACTGCTGATAATCACATAACACTGTTTTACTTAACTTAATCGACTTTTTCACCTGTTTCAATCTGGATTATATACTGACTTTTGTTTGGACTGACAAAGTTATGAATGAAATGACCAATTTTCAAATTATGATGATCATCGCCTGAGTATTTCCCTACATACCATTGCCTGATAAGATATCTATTTATATTCGTGAATATCCTGAGACCATTTGCCTTGAAGCGTATTCCAGGATATGATACTACCTAAATGGAGCTCCTTAAACATAAAGTTGGTAAACACAGTATCGAGACTACATAATCATATTATCTTAGGTGCTTACGAAAATAAATAAACACTTTCTAAGATGCTCATAGTCCTCGGAAGATATATATGAGGTGGAATGAATGCGTGACAGATGTATTTACACAGCAAACCATTGAAAATACAAGTACTGTTTACAGTATCCGATTCACACAGGGTGTTATCTCTCCTAGAGTTGAAACAGCTTTCTGACTCGTTATTGAAGTGATGGAGTTGATTAGAACAAGAAGTAACAAGTATTTTTTTGGTGAGTGAACTGCTTCTGGGGAAATTACTGGAGATATTGAAAAATTGGAATCAGCTACTTCATTACAGGAGGACTAATGAATGAGCATTTGTTTGAAACTAGGTCGAGTAGTTCAATACGTTGAAGAGCTTCTATAACTAAACTTTCCTTCTTGTAGAACTTCTGTGTAACATTATATCTTGCGGTTCTAATAAGGATAACACTACTTGAAACTATACTAAGTATGTTTATTATGTTTACCAACATCTTCCGCGAAACAAAAAAGGATATTTTTATGTATATTGATAGATGTCGATGAGAGAATAGAATAACAGATAATATTGACCACGAACACCCATCAGGAAAGTAGTTGTTTTCTATTGAATTAACTGAAAAAGAGTAAATATTCTCATCACATAGAGAATGCGAATTCTCAATGTATTGTTTTATATAAATATATATCCATTTTTGTATGTTCATAATTTATCTGAGAATATTCATTTTCAACATGGTTCAATTGATTTTGACGTGGAATATCCATATCAAGCACATTTTTGAATATACTGCATTCATACTTACCCCTAGCAAGGAAACTTCGAATTCGGAACTTGTATCAAACGAAAAATTTGAGTCCAGGAAAATGTTGATTCAATTATCAACTTCAATCCTGAAAACCCACCTATTTGGAATACTGGTCAAAAGCAAATGACAAATAGAATAATTGTTCATTATTTTTATCTAAATTAGAAACATGATTAGAAATGTCACATTAATAATTGATTTATTCTGATTCTGATTTATGAATAGCCAAGTAATCAAAAGAAAACTTATTTCTGTTATGACGCTATAGGCTCACTTATTTACTTGATTGGAATTTCAATTATAATTATACGAATGTGGAAAAAAGTTCTTTTCGAAAATGTCAAGGTGTATGTCCATAAAGTTTTAATTAGTTGATCACGATGTTCACCCCTGAATCTGATGAAGAAGTTTTTTCAACTGTGGTCATTCGATTCCAAACTTTTCAGACCTTTCAGTATGAAATGTATTTTCATTAATAATCATCTGACCCGAAATGTAAGTATGTCAGATAAAATACAGAATGTTCAAAATCATTTCGAGTCGGCTCATTTTTGTTTCCACATGAAATTCGAAAATTGAAAAGGGCATTCAGTACAAGGGTAGCGAATTGATGTGTGACGTCGTGGAAGAAAATCTATTCCATTTAATGGTGATACTCCCTATCTATGTATGCAGTGAAGTGCAGAGACACATGTGTACCTTCTACTATTATACTCCATTGGGGAAACTTTATAGAGACATATTCCTCCTATAAACTCACTGGAAGATAAGATATTTCATTAAAATTCTATTCGGATGTCTCGCCGTACTTTCTTCGATGATTCTTGTATGGGTATGGGTGAATATTATAGCTAAATGCTATACAATTCGCATATTGAACATGGAAACATTATGGCTCAGGATGAATTTCCACAAAACCGACAAAACAGCAACTCGGATTGCTGAGTTCGTCAACGAATGGTAGCAACAGATGCAAATGACAAAAAAATGAAAAATCCACGAGATATTCTGTCAATCAATGACCATTTTTTCATCATCATTTCCCTAGGTAAAAAACAAGTTACTCCTCTCCTATGTGTCCACGTAAGCAATTTTGCACAGTATGTCATCATTTATTTTGCAATTTTATACTTTTAGCAACGTTGTAACCAACCTCACCAAAGATGTAAGTTCAAGGCATGGCCATAGTGTTTCCCAATGTATTTACACTCCTTAATCATTGTAGTATTCCTGATGATGGAAATAAACATTTCCGAATGCTTTAAGGAGTATTCCTTTAACACTGCTGCTACCCCCAATATACACTGGTTTCATTCCTGCTGGTCAGCATCGACTTCCCTTCGTCAGTTTTCGAAAAATATCCCAGCATTGTCATCTGGCGTTCTATTCTACACCTGCCATTTATACCAAGAAATCTATATTTTACAAAAACTAACAGGCGATAACCTTGATGAACTATATGAAATCAGAAGAAAGAGCTCTACCGTTTGGAAAAATAAGATACAGGGTGTCCCATCTGAAAAATACCAGTTTATGTAGATTTTTCAGGTTTACGATGCTCATTTGCATTTTGTAGTAATAGATTGTGATTGCCCATGAAAAACACTTCATTTTCGGCAATCTGAACGTTTCTGTAAGACCAATATTAACTGAGATAGCTATATTGAGTAAAATATAAACAATTACTCTGTACATATCAATCCAGCTTGTGTATCACGGACAATTCCTCTGATTTTCTAGGGCACTCGCTCAGAATATTGCTTCGTTAAAAGGTGCTACAATCCATTAGAGTAATTGAATCTTTTAAATTCAGAACGGTAATAAAGAATTCCTCATTCGTTTTGAGAATAACAATAATTTATGAAAGCTTGAGTTTGGGTGCCAATCCATTTCAAAAGGGTGTACTAAAACTGAGCTAAAATTATAAAGTAATCCGTTATAATTGGAGTTTCTCTACGCTTACTTGGCGTTGATTTGAGGGAAACAAATTTTTAGCGACTAATTGGAGCTACTCAGTTTTCCGGAAACGCGAAGAAAAGAGAAAATCCTTTGACTATGTGCCACGCCGCGAATTGATTTAAATGTATTTTCTTGCCCCCACATCACTCATCCAAATCCCTTTTACTGATTCAAAGCCGGCACTTGAAAAAGTTTAATTGAAAATTCATACAGGGGTTATCAAGAGCAGGCATGAGGATGAGCATAAAAAACAGAAAACATTTAGTGTGTTTGTGCACGATTATCTCACCAATCTGAAATAATTCGTCTGGAGCCTTGCTTATGTTGTCTTCATCTTGCGACTGAGTTAAAACTCTCTATAAGATCACCAATAATATCTTGATTGTAGTTTTGATTAATCAGTAAGGAAAAACTCGTGTTCTCGATGAGACTGAGGCAAGAAACAGGAACTCTTTTGAATACATTTCACACAAAAATAGATCGAATACTACCAGAAATACTAATTCGTGGAAATTGAGGTGAGAATTTTTTGTGTATGAACTGGTTTGAAATAAAATATTTAGGTGTCCTATTATACGATGTGTTTCCAAATGTTCACACGTCACTATCGAAAGAGGTAGTTCAGTGTTATTTTTTCAAGATTGAAAGTCCACATGATCATCCTGTATGAACTTTCATACAGCCAAAAGTTGTTCTGGTCAATGAAAGAAACATTTGGGTGCTGTTTTGTTTTTGGATATTTTTGTTTTTATTGACAAAAAAGATGATACAATAATAAATTCCATCGCCTCACCTACCTTATGAGCCTCTTCCTAATGGTGCCACTGAACTTTGTATAGATATCAGCTGAATAAAGCTATACCTATTCATCGTGCTCCTACTCCTTTGATATTGAATCACATTAATGAATATTCGGTATGAAAAACTGGCAATTATTTATACTGGTAAACAACATTGACCTGCCCAGGCTATATTTTGTAAATCTTGGTGAAACCGGAATTATCAGACTCCACCACATCGTATAGATATTATATATACCAGGTGTCCAAGGGGCCAGCGGATATATGGGTCATCTCACATACAGAAAAACTTGGAAAAGTTGTGGAATATATGGGAGCAAAAGCTCTCCAAGACATTGAAATTGAATCACTATCACTAGAAACCCCTTAAAAATTCAACAAGAAATAAGAATTTCAATCATTTCCATGAAAAATTATCTGACTGAGAATCTCACTCGCTCTACACCTTATATCGCCTATGCAGATTTCCTGTATAGCTCTGATTTCTCAAGAAATAACTATAGGTGCAAAAATAATTTTCTTCTTCATAATTTTGACTATATTGTTACCACAATTGTAATGTATAGTTGAATTGAGAATGGGAAGTTCTAGGCGAATATTGAAAAATTGAAAATCCAAAGTTAGGGTTGGTTTTCAGTCCAGAGTAATGAGGTGATTTGATCCCACAATTCAGGAGAGCTTCTGCTCCCATGAATTCCACCACTTTTCGAAATTCCCACTATGTTAAAAAACCCAGATATCTGCTGGGTCTGAAAGCTCTGGAACCCTGCTATACCTATAAAGAGGAAAATGCTTAGTATACATATTTCCAACAACACAGAGGCTATTGTGATAATTGATCACCCCATCATGGGGTAATGTAATGGAAAATAATTTGGCCTATGAAATTATGTCAGCGTTAACCACTATATCCCCTTTAGCTTTCCGGAAGTTACCTGCACCCTTATGAAGAGCTATTAGGAATATAATGCGATGATTATGCGAGATAAAATGCTATTGGATAAAAACCAGGCGAACTGAATGATGATGTTGACTTATGGAAAGTAAAACCAGTGGTTGGTGTTTTCCATTTTGTGTGGTTAGCAAACAATTCCTTCGGTTTTTATCTATAATGGATGCTTCGAGCATATATAGAGAGGCCACCGAGGGCATTGCTAGTTATAATGGAATTTTTAAATGGAATTCCCAAAATTCGTGAAACTAATGTTTAATTCGGGATGAGGTTTATTGTCCGAAAGAATTAAAATTGGTTACATTCTCATACAAGCAACATAGCACCGAGATTACTGCGCTAATTTATGATATTATTAAAATGTCACTAAAGCGTGGTTTTACAGATTTCTCTATAATTTAGAGCAGACCAGGTTTTGCCGAAATTTAGATTGAAATATCTTAGTGACACTACATACATACCTATAGTATTCTGCCATTAGACAAAGTTCATGTAAAATCATGTGATACAAATATAAATTGACAAGTTATCCTCCATTCAAAATAATCATCAAAGTTTCAGAAAATAATAAAGCCTCTACAAAACTTTCCCCACTTTACCATGACAATAGATATCTCGTTATATACAAATTAGGCGGGTCGTATTGCCAACTTTGCATACGATATCGGTTAAAAAGGCATCAGAGTAGTGGTATTTTTTTTGGACAGAATAATCTGAAAACAGGAAGAACAAATGAATCATCCAGTTCATGATTCAAGGAACTCGGTTTTCTATTTCATTGAATTTGGGATAATTTGAAAACAAATAATAATCATTTTGGGATATTCGAAACGTTCTTCATTCTTTTGTATGTGAAATCAGCTCACGAGAGATTTCAGTCTTTCAAAACAAAATCCTGTATAGAAACCATATTATGACACAGTGAAGTTCGAAAATGAATATAAAGTCAAAGAAACTATAATTTGAGACGAACTCAACCATGGATAAGGTATACAAAAGGGAGATAAACATAATTATTCCGAATCTACAGAGTGAAATTCCGGCAACGTAATTTATTCGGGTAGGTCAATAGTATTTTCTATGGCGAGATGCAGCTTTGAGAGTTTCCCAGGAAGTTGTTTGCTTTATTGAATCGACTTCGGATTTTTGTCGCTAATCAGTTATTTCAGGAGTTTTCTGTGGAAAATGTCTAAAATAACTCTTGGTTTATTGAAAACTTCCGAGTTATTCGCAGCGATCGAATTCTTAATGAAGATTTGTAGGGAATGTGTGACCTCGGTGATTAATGGCTTGTTTATTGCCTCTGAATGGATAGTTTGAATCATGAGTGAGGGTTGCTGGGCTGTGTGCACGTGAATATATACCAAAGAAGGGAAGATTTGTATTTCGTGCAAGATAATTTATTCAAAATATTCGTAGCAGAGCGCTTTCGACTGTTAAGTCATCATCAGTGCGTACCTGTAAGTAAGTAATCTGCTTTTAGCTATTGGGAAGAAATTGTAATTGCAAATTCCGAAAAAAAATTTCGAGAAAATTTTTGAAAAAATATGTTTGCAAAAATTTGTTTGAAAACAATTTTTGGGAATTTGTTTAATATTGAAAAAGTAAAAAATTAAAAAATAAATTGGTGACTTGTTATATACTTATTTGATGAACTTTTGATTTGAAAAAGACATAATAAAATCGAAATTTGAAATTGTTGAATATGAATTCGGAAAGTGATAAAAGTAAGGTTACTTACTCGTCAGGTTAACAGGGAAATTCGTCCATAAAGATATCTTTGGTCCAGTTTAAAACTAACGACATTTAGGTAAAATACGTTACAAACAAATTATTATGTGTTTCCCAAAAGGGGGTGAAATATGGAATACATTTTGTTAAGCAGCCATTGTCGTTGCGACATGTCCTGTTGAAGTGAACTTGATGAGTGACAGACCCTGATCTAATTGTCATTGAACTTACTGAACTAATGGAGGCAAATTTGAAGTTGACATGCATGACATGACATCCAAGACATGACATGTGTCAAAGGAAAATCAAAAATGTTTATTATGAAATATCAGTGAAGATAAACATTATGAAATGGGGAAGAAATAACCAAGTCCCTAAGGAGCGAATGTTTTGTTGGTCTAATGAGATCCTAACTAACATGTCACTCAATAGTCTGGTTTATCAAAATGCAACAATTCAACAAGTGAATACACCAGGGAAACCCAGTTGAGCCTAATGAGAGCTCACCTAAGTTATTCCAGATGTAATCAAAAGTTGAACAAATTCAACTGTCTGACAACCTATTGACACAAAAAAGGTTCGAGAATCCGGATTGTGAGTTATTCTCAGAAATCTTTGTGAAAACTCAAGCCTCCAACTGCAAAGGAAGTGAAAAGTCTAATGAGAACTTTGAGTTTGAATCATACCCACAGCAACATTGATCATAATCCGCGGAAAACCTGCACAACTCATAAAACGTGGCAGTGGCGGAGCAATATCGCCCCAGGTACGCACGATGTTCCACGAGCATTATAGGAATTTCCTTTCGTGCGCTCCAGGAGATAAAAAATTATCGTTCCTATACAAACGAAGGAAAATAAAGAGTGGAATAAAATAAATAATATTCCAAGCCGAGTGAATTATGTAGGACATAGGTAGGCACCACATTACATAGTCTTATACAGAGTGGGCCTTTGAAAACGAAACAGAGGCTCTGTAGGTCGCCAAAACCGGATTATCAAAAAAAACTGAAACAGGTCAGCTACATTTTCGAGGGGGACATCTTTCTAAAATATTTTCAGTCCTGCGGCGTTGCCGCTTCTAAAGAAAAGAAGCAACAACTTTGTTATTTCAAATGGAACACCTTGTATTTTATTGCATTTTTAGATTCTCCCCGAAGAGCTGATTTCATCAATGCATCACACTTAGGGTCTAGCTGTAATGGTTTCAGGGATATAAAGTGTTCAAAATCGAGATTTTTCAACTTTAACATTTTTTTGTGTCGAAACTATTCATTATTGGTCAAAACGGCTCTCATGTCCCGATCTCAACTTGTTATTTACTATCTACTGACATTTATTTGAAACAAATACAGGGTGGTTCAAGATTCAGAATTCTGATCACCCTGTATCTGTTCCAGTTAAATGTCAGTAGATAGTAAATCACAAGTTGAGATAGGGACATGAGAGCCGTTTCGACCAATAATGAATAGTTTCGACACAAAAAAATGTCAAAGTTGAAAAATCTCGATTTTGAACACTTTATATCCCTGAAACCATTACAGCTAGACCCCAAGTGTGATGCATTGATGAAATCAGCTCTTCGAGGAGAATCTAAAAATGCAATGAAATACAAGGTGTTCCATTTGAAATAACAAAGTTGTTGCTTCTTTTCGTTAGCAGCGGCAACGCCGCAGGGCTGAAAATATTGTAGGACTATGCCCCCCTCGAAAACGTTGTTGACGTGTTTCAGATTCTTTTCATAATCCGGTTTTGGCGACCTACAGAGCCTCTGTTTCGTTTTCAAAGGCCCACTCTGTATACTGAATAATGTATCACGAATACTTATTTGGCATTTCGTTCCAATGTCGCGTATACAGAATCAAACTTTCTACGTTTCACAATCTGATTGTCATCGCGAAATCTCTGATTTGATCTCCAATTCAAGATTACCAATCACAATGCAAAACGCAAAGAACGAAACCTGAGAAGTTTTCATCGGAACGACGCTTCAGCTGACAACGTTTGAATTTGGCTCAGATGACATCCGTTTTGAACCAAATCTTAATAGTGAATTGAAAATTAGATTATTTTGTTCTTTTATGAGTGTGAAATGACGAATAATCCTCTTGAGCCAGTTGAATTTTCTCACAAACAAAATTCGAGCGATATTATATAATTGTAGAAAGTAGTATATATTGCCGAACCTGAACCATCTTATAAATTCATTATACGTATAACAATTAGTTGAACCAGTGGCGTACCCAGAAATATAGTTCAGGGGAGGATATACCTGATTTGTAAAGAATTCGAAAAATCATCATCAATCAAGGCTTATTTATTGAAAAACAAGAAACAAATTGAAGAAGACATTGAAATGAAGAAAATTGACTAAAATACCAGATAATTAATTATATATTTCGGTCTATACAAACAAAGTGCAATTCGTCGATTATTGATTTGACGAAAAACAAAATAATATCATTGGTATCCATTTGAATACTACGATGAATACACTCATTACGGCTAAACTTCAACTTTCAGACGACAGCAATGCGAGAGTGAGAGTGGGGAGTCGACGTTCTTTCATTTCAGGACGTTGTGCAATAATACCGGTTGTATAAATTTCTTGATGTGCGTACGTACAATTTGGACATTTTTGAATCCACTTAGGTTACTTCATCATTAACTGGCATTTCGGCCCTGGCTACGCCATTGACTTGAACAATATTTGATTGGTAATTATAGTGCTATATGGGTGGTAATTGGCTTGTAAAATGAGGCAGATATATCGATGTGATTAATATTCCAAAAAATATGAGCTGTCGTTGATAGTGGCTATTACATTGGCGTTTCATTGATTGTAGACAGAAAATAATATTGACACTGGCGAACCAATAGGTATGTACACAGTGGAAATTGCTATTTATATATCAATAAGGGAGCACATATATCCATTTCGTGCTGTGTGTGAAGTTTGGACCACATGGGAGGATATAAATCTTTACTCACATGCTATATAGATTTCTCCAAATTTTCAATTAACCAAATTGCTTGTATTTACTAAGCTAATCGTCGAATCACTATATCAAATTTCCATAACCATAACGTTGGTCTTTATTGAATCCATTGAGCCATTCGTACTTGGCGAAATTTAATCTCCCAAAAATATGCATTGAACGATGATATATAATATTTAATAATGCCTTGACCCGCTCACTGTTCCTATAATTGGAATATTTCCACGGTCAATAATGCCGGAATAGGATCTCCTGATGACCCTGTTGATATTGCCTCAAAGACAAAAATGATGATGCTATTTTCACCCGGAAACAGTGTTATATTCATTTAAAATTCCACCAATGGACCTTTTTCAGTGAAAAAAATTATTCAATTATCTGGAAGTATAGTTTATACAAAAACAATTACAGCGTCTCGTGCCGCATCTGCACCCACTTCAAAGGGAACATCAAACATGCCTATCCTTCTCTAGTTCACTGTCAGAAACCGTTTCTTCATCAGAGCTCGGTACATTCTTTAAATAATTATTAAAATTCACGATATTTCATTAACATGAAAAACGCAGGAAAACGACTTAGGTACGCAATGTACGCATCCATTCGAGTTCTTCTTTCCTTGATATTTCTGTGACAGTTTTGTATATTGAATACTAAAAAAAATACTGAAAATGACAATTTTCGGAAACGAATCATTCGAAAATAAGAATTTGTGATAGCTCATTGCTTTTGGGATATCCAAAAGTATGGAAAAAATTTATGAAAAATCCAGGTCCTTATCAAAAAAAGAAGTTTGTGATTGTTTCTGGAAGACGAACGTCGGATTTCAAATTTGGAAGAAATAGAGCCCATGATGAAATGTCATTAATTTCGATTAATTTCTTCGAACAACCTGAGAAACACAATGCGGGTGGTTTCAGGAGATTCCGGTTTTTTTCGTTTCGAAACAGCATTTTGTAAGACAAAAAATTTTGCAAATCTTGGACTGGGGTGAATTGGACTATAGATCCTTAAATTTCAGCCAAATGTAAACTATCTGGAAGGATTTCATTTAAAAAACTAATGCCCGATGACAGTGCTAATGTCAACAAATTATAATTCTCAGATTTCAGTTCGTTGTAGTTTTAGTTATATTATAGGGAGATGAAAATTGTGTATATCATAAAGAATGGCTGAAAGAATAACTGGACTTCAGGTTACTGATGAGGATATGATATTCGAAATGAATTCATATATAACCTGTTTGTGAGAGATATAGTTCCCATATCACTGATACGAATGATTTTTTTGGAAGTTCCAAGCTCATCAAGATCAGAGTTGATGCAAGTATGCTTCTCCTATACATTTCAATTTTCATTTCAATACTGAACATGTCGGTAAGTTATATTTTCATATCATAATACATCATATTTTTTTATTGGATTTGAGAGATGATGTTAATTCTCAATTTCAGAGGATTTTGATCTTTCATACTCTCTTTTTGGATATTCAACAGATATAATTCAATGTTCGACGTGGCAAATTGCCAGGAAAGTAGTTGTTTTCTGTTGTATATTAAGAATTATATTATATGAATATCTTTATATGAAGGAGAATTCTCTACTTCAGAAGATTTTGTTATCAAATTCTCATCGTGTGTGTTCAATAGATGTAATGCAATATTCGTCGTGGCATATAGCCAGGAAAGTAGTTGTTTTCTGTTGAATAAACCGTGAAAGAAGTGATACTTTCATCACATGGAAAATGCGAATTCTCAATATATTTCATGATATATATATCCAATTTTTTTGTGTTCATAAATATATCTGAGAATGTTCCTTTTCAATGAAATTCTAAGAAATTCGGAAAAAGTGGTATACCAGTATGACACGGAATCGAAATATTTAATATCTTATGCATTAGCTGAAAATGATTGACATAGCTGAACATATCGCTTCATCTATATTCTGAAGGTATATATAGGAAACGCAGAAGCGTCTCATCAAACAAATGCGTGTACCTATATACACGAACTTTGCCAGTGACATGATCAAAGGGTATCTCGCAAGGGGTAAGGAGCCGTAGACGGGGTGAAGACTCTGCGATATGGTGAATACAAATACATTTTGTCTCAAGATGAATGGCGTTCTGCTCTCAGTCTCCAATTACGCTTCATCGAATAACATTCCGCCTAGCAGCCTATCAACAGCAAGTCATACGGGAGTGTTTACAATACGACGATTGCTATGCTATTCGAATCAGAAAAAAAATCCCAAGGATTCTGTGTATTGTGTAGGAGGTTATTGTTATATGAATAGCTTGCCGACATGAAGATGTCCGATTATTGGACTTATTTGAAACAGATGATTTCGGATTTTTTCGAGGGTATTAATATTTCCATGAACAATCTTTTTTCAATTCATTTCTCAATTGTCTTTTCATCAATCCCAATAAAACGTTGTGGCTTTGTTGTGTGTGGTGTTTTCAAGACTTCCATTGAGATAACTCTATAACCCCAATTAGAATCGTTTTAAAATTTTGGGGCTTTCTCAATCCCTATCCATACTGAATTTTGGCACCATGACAGCTTATACAGAGGAGTTATGAATAAAAACAATCAAAACTTCTAACTTCAACATCCTGTATCTCAAGAACGAAACAAGTTAGGACACATGTTCATTTGCTAGAATGTCATAAGGAAACGTCCCTTGGATTTTTTCGCTGTTATTTAGATACACCCTGTATACATTCACCGACAAAAAACGACCGGCTAGAAAAAAAAATCCCAATTGATCGAGATGTCAAGTTTTTTATTTTTGTCCGATTCTGGTGGAGTTTCGACTAGATCGTAGATTTATTTTCCGGAATATCAGTTTGAATTAAGTTCTTGATGAAAGCTGATAGGTTGATCATTATACAGAGAAAAATAAGAGTAGGTACTTTTTCAGCCTCACCTTCTTAATGCCCTGTTGCAAAGCTGAATGGTTGAATTCACTTTCATTATGTTTTGGATTGAAGTATGATACCTTCTTGACACAATGGTTTTTGATTCACTTCAATATCTTATTCTTAAAAAACATATCTTTTTCGAGCACTTGAATGAATGAATCAATGAACGAATGAATCGAACACCATTTTGTTCAGAAAGGATCACACTTCAATTTTGAACAACTCACTTTAGCCACAGTGTGTTAAGAAATTAAGAGTAAAAGAATAACTTTCTTCCCTCTGTATAATGATCAAGCCTTCACTTCTTTTGTGAACATAAATTCAATATAACATTTTGGAACATGGATCTACGATTTTGTCAGTATTCCACCAAATTGGACAATGATTGAAAAAGTTACAGGATGATCAATTTGGTTGGAAACGTATATTTTTATAGTTTCATTGGCAGCTCCGGGTTCCCTCTTGTAGGCAAGGGGGTGGGGGAGGCAAAAGCGAGTTACGATCATAAACTTCATTTTTTCAAACACCTCTCAGATCAAATTGAGTTTTCAAGGTATTTATAAACTGTGTTCAACGACGTGTCCGATCGTTTTCGAACCCATGAGGTCTATACACGTATGAATTTTATTTCAACCTACACAATCTCACTATAGGTTCAACTTTCTCTGGAGGAAAATCGTATATATTTCTCGAGTCTAGAATTGACCGTAGAGGTAACATTTGGGATTCGGTAATTGCATACATCTCTGATGGTCCATTCCGACCAAATGTCGCAACATCCGCAACTTCATTACAAACTCCCTGACTACTTTCACGAAGTATGAAGGTAGTTTCTCACAGTTTTCACCCTACCGCGCTCATTCCAACTACTTAAATCGATACAGACTAGGAGGACGCTGTCATCAGTTCCCCAAAGCTGACTATATCCTCAGTCAATTGAAAAATATTGATGTGACACAGCTAGTATACAGTGAGTCAAAAATGTGTACCAAGATTTCTGGAAATGAAAGTACATTGAAAAATAAGTAGGTATAGTTTTATGGATGAACTATAATGCCCCAAAATGAATTTCAAGAGAGATATATCCTTCCGAAATTGATAAAATTTGAATAACTCACTCGAACACTTCTAAACGGTAAAATCCACCAGATTGAATTCAATTGAAAGAATATAATTGATAAAATACATTTTTCTGATACACTTCTTCTTACTGATAGTGTTATAATGGGTGCTTTCAAAGGATGGGTATTGACTTTTTGAAGACATTTTTCCTCGTATTCTTTTTATGAAAATATAGAAGCATTTGATGAGGCCAAAAAAAATTACATTCAAATGGAACTCTTATCAAAATACAAAAATTGTAACCGTTTTCGAGATATTTGAGTTTTTATAGTGACATGATGATGTCATCAGATGAATCCATCAGTGATGATATTTCAGGAGGCCTCGAATTTCCTGGCCGGGCACATCTCGATTTTTCGTTTCGAAACATTATTTTTCATTCAATCCGTTACGATTTGGAATTCGTCGAGCCGGAAACATCTCGGCATAACTAAAATTTCTCAAAATAACAATGTTCATGTCGTAAACGTTAAAATTAAGAACATAATTGTTCATGGCCTCCTAAAATATTGATACCGATGAATTAATCTGCTGATATCATGTTACTAAAAACACTCAAATATCTCTAGAACGGTTACATTTTTCGTATTTAGATGAGACTATCGTTTTACGTATTTTTTTGCTCTATGAAATTCTTCTTTTACCAAAAATTATACGAGGAAAAAAATCATGACCCACCCTCTAAAAACACCCTTTATAATAATATCAGAAATGCAGAAGTGTATGAGAAAAATGTTTTTCATCAACATACATTTAGGCAAAAAAAAATTATCTGGTTGCTCTCACCATTTGGAAGTTATGAGAGAAAATTATTTCAATGTTATCAACTTTGGAAGGATACATCTTCCTTAATATACACCTTGAGCCATTAGTTTATTCATCCAACTTTACTACTATACTCATGTTTACATATTATACATTGACTGTATAGGGAAAAACTGAGAGTCAAATCCAGATGATACTGAAAATTTTCAACTGAGCGTAGGGAATTCATATTTCATAGTATAATGAATGAACAATTCTTGATGGAAATCTCGATGGAAGTTCAAAACATATCAGTAACTTGATACTGTTTCCAAATGCAAACATGAAGCCCGCTTCAATTCAGTCATGCAAATGGGCTTGGATGTAAAAACTTTTTTGCTTCGATATATCATGAATAATTATGAATGAGCATGTTTGAGTAGGAAAACATTCAGATGCTGATGCTGGATAATCGATATCCACAAATCGCTAGAGCAGATTCTATAGCATATATCCAACATGTGTCAGTCACGATACAGGAGATTATCGTGAAAAATGAGTCTCACATATTTTCCTTCTCATGAATTGGCGGAAAATCTGTTTTCCGCCAGATATACTATACGAAGAAATAGTTCCCGTTATTCCATTCCTGTTGGAATAGCTCGTACCCTGGAAACTTGAGGCTTGAACTGATGTCTTCTGGAATAATCAGTATATCCCACTATAGGGTACATCAGTCATAGAAAGGGTTGATGTATGAATCCGGATATATGGATATTCACATTGTAAGAAATCCTTCGGAATGACTGCATATTTGGTAGTGAGTTATTCTACAAACTGAAATTTTTTAGTTAATTTCCAATATAAATTGGGTATTTACACACTTTCTTCAAATAATGACAATGTTTATGACAAGTTCTCATTCATTAGTGTATCGTATCTCGGATTGTATAAATAGTATTTATTCATATCCGATTAAGTTCACGTTTAGATAAATCAATATATTCTTCAGTCATAAATAATCAAATCCAAATCGCCGCTGATTTCTTTCACAGCGATGCACGGCCATGTTCGTGTGTTTGCTTTTCACTCAATAGTGACTGAAAATTAATCAAATCAGAGTATTTCAAATCAGGAATGAGAAAATGGAATCTTCATTGATTACACTTTTTCCAAATTAGGAATATTGAATATGATTAGAGATATTGTGAACATTCATGAGATCTATAAAATATTTGTTGAAAACGTTACTCGAGAATTTGTCTTTATTTAATAAACAACAAATCTGCTCTGATGAATACATTTTTGAATCAGCTGCTGATAGTCATTTTTTCTCTGCAGATTGATGGGACTGTCAACAAGCCTGCTAGTAGGAGTTTGCAACGAGAAGAAGTCATACTTGATTACAGAAAGCAAGACCATGTACTGATAGAGTCA